>JADLZK010012382.1:0-157786 GCA_015847255.1 Hyparrhenia diplandra | reverse complement strand
AATAGTTAATTCTTGAGCAACTGCCTAGATTTATAGGATTAATTACTATTATTTTTTGTTTTGCATAGATAAAAGAAGGGGAATATTGATATATATTAGAGGGTATTGATATATATTATGATCCGATGTGATTTCTTGGTATATTAAATATAAGATTAATACTTCAAGTTGCTGAGTTGAGAAAGAGATGCTTGAATCAAAAGAATTCCTTTTTTGAAGTTCAATTTTTATCGAGGACAATATGAATATTACACCATGTTCCATTAAAACACTCAAGGGGTTATATGATATATCGGGTGTAGAAGTAGGCCAACACTTCTATTGGCAAATAGGAGGTTTCCAAATTCATGCCAAGTACTCATCACTTCTTGGGTCGTAATTACTATTTTGCTAGGTTCAGTTATCATAGCTGTTCGAATCCACAAAACCATCCCGACCGATGGTCAGAATTTCTTCGAATATGTCCTTGAGTTTATTCGAGACTTGAGCAAAAACTCAGATTGGAGAAGAATATGGTCCCCTGGTTCCCTTTATTGGAACTATGTTCCTTTTTTTTTTGTTTCGAATTGGTCAGGTGCTTTTTACCTTGAAAATTATAGAGTTATCCCATGGGGAATTAGCAGCGCCCACGAATGATATAAATACTACTGTTGCTTTAGCTTTACTAACATCAGCGGCATATTTTTTATGCGGGTATTAGCAAAAAAGGATTGAGTTATTTCGAAAAATATATTAAACCAACCCCAATCCTTTTACCTATTAACATCCTAGAAGAATTCACAAAACCATTATCACTTAGTTTTCGACTTTTCGGAAATATATTGGCGGATGAATTAGTCGTTGTTGTTCTTGTTTCTTTAGTCCCCATAGTAGTCCCTATACCGGTCATGTTTCTTGGATTATTTACAAGCGGTATTCAAGCTCTTATTTTTGCAACGTTAGCCGCAGCCTATATAGGTGAATCCATGGAAGGTCATCATTGAATTAACTAGTTTTTGAAATAGTCTTTTTTTTTAGCTTAGCCCAATTCATGCATGAGTCCGGATAATCCAATCCTCTTAGTTGGAAAACTAAATAATTCGAAAGGCGTATGAATATACAACCTAGAGTTGTAGGAGAGAGAATAGACTATATTATGGAAGAGGTAAAGTATATATGCATTCAGGGGGGCGGAGTCAGGTTAGATCTATATCCTTAATGCCTATAAGGCAGTCATCTTTTGTGTGGCTTTCTAAGGAATGATTTTAGAATCGGATTCAATAGAAAATGAGAAAATACGCAAACAAAATAGAAGAAACAAATGTATATGGGATTTTTTTATTCCTAAGTTAGATTCATTATCTAATCCGATATATAGAATTCCCTTCTATATGGAACTGGATTCCATATCAAGTTCTATGCAGCATATTGTTATCAATTGTATATCTTGATTTGATTCCTATTAGATTTGGATTAGTTCGATTTCAATAGGGGTTCTTCTTGTATTTCGTCTTTTATTATGTTAGATGAAGGGGAAAAAATGGGAACTCAAAGATATCGAAGAGTCAAAAAAAAGGATGGAATAAAAGAGTGATTGGTTGAAAAGAAAGAGAAATAGAATAATGAGAATCATATGGATTTACACAAACCTCTAATGATTAGAAACTAAAAACGAGATCTCGAAGTAATTCGAACGATTTCGATTATCATTTATTTGTACTTATTAGTTACTTCTACCCGATAGAGCTTAGAAGTTGGAAGTAATAATTTCTTGGTTGATTGTATCCTTAACCATTTCTTTTTTTTTTTTTTTGAGGAACTCACCATGAATCCACTAATTGCTGCTGCTTCCGTTATTGCTGCTGGATTGGCCGTAGGGCTTGCTTCTATTGGGCCCGGAGTTGGTCAAGGTACTGCTGCAGGACAAGCTGTAGAAGGTATTGCGAGACAGCCAGAAGCAGAAGGTAAAATAAGAGGTACTTTATTGCTTAGTCTAGCTTTTATGGAAGCTTTAACAATTTATGGACTGGTTGTGGCACTAGCGCTTTTATTTGCGAACCCTTTTGTTTAATCCTAAAAAAGAAAATGAGTCCTTTAGATTAGATACTTTTTTCTTTTTTTAGTACATTGGTATTTGCTTATGTAATTCTAAGTATATCAATACTTTACTTTACTTTACTCCTATTTATTATATTATTTATTTTTTATATTATTCCGGAAATTTTGTATTTATCGGGACAGACAATACCCTAGGTACCCCAAGAAGGGCTGATTTGAGCATGATCCATTTAGAGGATATGCTCGCCCTCTTCCTTCCCGTCCTTAGTTTAGGACAGTGGAAAGTATTTTTCCTTTTATTTTAGGAATTTTGGGAACATTTCAACTTCAACAAAGGAGATCTTTCACAGGTCAAACGAGACCTAAGATTTAATCTAAAAGAAATTATTAGATTGAATCTATTTGGATTAAAAAAATTGCATTAAAAAAACCGATCAAAAAAGGACGAGCGAAGTAAGTGATCGAAAAACTTTCTTCTTTGTTCGTCCTATCTATAAGAGGAGAGCATATGAAAAATGTAACCCATTCTTTCGTTTTTTTAGCTCACTGGCCGTTCGCTGGGAGTTTCGGGCTTAATACCGATATTTTAGCAACAAATCTAATAAATCTAACTGTAGTGGTTGGTGTATTGATTTTTTTTGGAAAGGGAGTGTGTGCGAGTTGTCTATTTCAAGAATAGATTGGATCTATCCGGCTGCACTTTAGAATATTTTGAGTATTTTTTTTGATAAAATAAATAAGAAAAGGTGCACGATCTCGACGAATTACTTCTGAATAACTTCAGAAATCATATGGAAGAACCATAGCATTTCGCGATTCATTGGTAAATTTACTTTGATTCTCTATAGACCAATAATGTGAGACCATTAACACGGTTAAAGCTAAACTGCTTGAAGTCCGGGCAAAAAGGGGTACTCTTTCTACAACTACATTAGTATTAGTCTCGAAATGCTTTAAACGGGAAATAGCTAGTGTAGAATTTATCTGATATAGAACACTCATATCGATAAAATAGTTTGAACTATTTACTAGAAGGGCACGCAGTCCTTTTTCCAATGCCAAATCGACGACCTATGTATAAAAAAAAAGAGAAATTTTTTGGATTTTAAGAAAAAATAAAAGGAATTCTATCAATTTTTATTTTCCATTTATTTAGTTTGTTTTTCTTAATGAAATTGAAATTATTAGCTAACAGAGCAAACACAAATAAAGAAACAACTTTGCTGACCATGATAGATTTTTATCTAGTTGGAAGAGTCCTCTTAATATTCATCTAGTCTTATATAAGTTTGGGTATATAGAAATACAAACAGAAAAGAGAGGATAGAGGATAGGCTCATTACATAAAAAAAAAAGATATGGAAATAGCCATAATACATAACAAAAAAAAAAAAAAAAGGAGCGGGAGAGCCAAATGAATCGAAAGATTCATGTTTGGTTTCAGGGAAGAGATCATAAAAATTGTAAACTTAATAGGAAGATAATCTACTTTCATTAAAAAGATTTATTAGATAATCGAAAACAGAGGATCTTAAGTACTATTCGAAATTCGGAAGAATTGCGTAGAGGGACCCCTTGAACAACTCGAAAAGCTCGTATTCGATTACAGAAAGTCGAACTAGAAGCAGATGAGTATCGAATGAATGGATACTCTGAAATAGAACGCGAAAAAGAAAATTTGATTAATGCTACTTCTATTAGTTTGGAACAATTAGAAAAGTCTAAAAACGAAACCCTTTTTTATGAAAAACAAAGGGCGATGAATCAGGTCCGACAACGGGTTTTCCAACAAGCTGTACAAGGAGCTCTAGGAACTCTGAATAGTTGTTTGAATACCGAGTTACATTTCCGTACGATTCGTGCTAATATTGGCATTCTCGGGGCCATAGAATGGAAGAGATAATTCAATTTATTAGGTTTTGAACTTCTACTTTTGTTTAGAATTTAGGCATTATTTTTCCCTTGGTTCCAAAAAAAAATTAAAGAAACACTAATGGCAACCCTTCGAGTCGAAGAAATTAATAGAATTCTCCGCGAACGTATTGAACAATATAATAGGAAAGTAGGGATTGAGAATATCGGTCGCGTAGTGCAAGTGGGGGATGGGATTGCTCGTATTATAGGTCTTGGTGAAATAATGTCAGGTGAATTAGTCGAATTTGCGGAAGGGACGAGAGGTATTGCTCTGAATTTGGAATCCAAAAATGTTGGGATTGTATTAATGGGCGATGGGTTGATGATACAAGAGGGAAGTTTTGTAAAAGCAACAGGAAGAATTGCTCAGATACCCGTGAGCGAGGCTTACTTGGGTCGTGTTATAAATGCTCTCGCTAAACCTATTGATGGGAGAGGCGAAATTGTCGCTTCAGAATCTCGCTTAATTGAATCTCCTGCTCCGGGTATAATTTCTAGGCGTTCCGTATATGAACCCCTTCAAACAGGGCTTATTGCTATCGATTCGATGATCCCCATAGGGCGCGGTCAGCGAGAGTTAATTATTGGGGACAGACAGACTGGCAAAACAGCAGTAGCCACAGATACAATTCTCAATCAAAAAGGGCAAGATGTAATATGTGTTTATGTAGCTATCGGTCAAAGAGCATCCTCCGTGGCTCAAGTAGTAACTACTTTCCACGAAGAGGGGGCCATGGAATACACTATTGTAGTAGCTGAAATGGCGGATTCACCCGCTACATTACAATATCTCGCTCCTTATACGGGAGCAGCCCTGGCTGAGTATTTTATGTACCGCGAACGGCATACTTTAATAATTTATGATGATCTCTCCAAACAGGCACAAGCTTATCGCCAAATGTCCCTTCTATTAAGAAGACCTCCCGGCCGCGAAGCTTATCCAGGGGATGTTTTTTATTTGCATTCACGCCTTTTAGAAAGAGCCGCTAAATTAAATTCTCTTTTTTGGCGAAGGGAGTATGACCGCTTTACCAATAGTGGAGACTCAATCTGGAGACGTTTCCGCCTATATTCCTACTAATGTAATCTCACCACAGATGGACAAATATTCTTATCCGCGGATCTATTCAATGCCGGAATTCGACCTGCTATTAATGTGGGTATTTCAGTTTCCAGAGTGGGATCCGCAGCTCAAATTAAAGCCATGAAACAAGTAGCTGGCAAATCAAAATTGGAACTAGCTCAATTTGCGGAATTACAAGCCTTTGCACAATTCACCTCTCTGCTCTGGATAAAACAAGTCAGAATCAATTGGCAAGGGATCGACGATTACGGGAATTGCTTAAACAATCCCAATCAAACCCTCTCCCAATGGAAGAGCAGGTAGCTACTATTTATACCGGAACGAGAGGATATCTTGATTCGTTAGAAATTGAACAGGTAAAGAAATTTCTGGATGAGTTACGTAAACACCTAAAAAGATACTAAACCTCAATTCCAAGAAATTATATCTTCTAGTAAGACATTCACCGAGCAAGCAGAAAAACCCTTTTGAAGGAAGCTATTCAGGAACAGCTTGAACGGTTTTCCTTCAGGAACAAACATAAATATAGCATGTCCACTCTTATTAGTATAACTCGTGTTAGTAGAAGAGGAATCGTTGAGAAAGATTTTTCATTTGAATAATGCAAATTTTTTTTTTTAGTTTTTAGTATAGTTATTTAAAGAATAGATAGAAAAAAGATTGCGTCCAATAGGATTTGAACCTATACCAAAGGTTTAGAAGACCTCTGTCCTATCCATTAGACAATGGACGCTTCTCTTTCGTATTTTATTCTTTCTTTTTCTATTTATCGGAACAAGAGAAATAATAAAAAACTGTTAGACCGAAACTCTTTTAGGAAAGAAAAACAAATCCATATACCATATACAAATGGATGATACATATATCATAAAGAAGGAATATGGAGCAGGTAGTCAGTATCGAACCCGTAACCCCAAGCTTATGAGCTTTGTGAGCTACCAAACTGCTCTACCTTCTTAGCGGGGAACTGGTGGATAAAAGGGGGTTGGATAGGCCCCTCTACCATATCTATACAAATAGAATAGTCCACTTATACAGAATGGTAAAGAGGGCTCTTCTACGATCATCAATTCGAGAAAACCATACAAATATGAAAGAAAGGGTATTTTATCCTTACCAACTGGATCTTGTTGCACCCGGTAACAAACATGCATAAACCATTTCTCGAAGTATGTGTCCGGATAGCCCAAAGTCTCGATAGTTAGCTCTAGGTCTTCCGGTTAAAAAACAACGTCGATGAAGGCGTGTAGGTGCACTATTACGTGGTAGGGATTGCAATTTTTCTTGCATTTTTGTTTTTTCGCTCAAACTCAAAGGGGAAACTTTGCTTCTTATCTTTTTTTTTTTTTTGGATCGACGAATCAAATGATATTTTTGTTCTAATTTCTGCCGCTTCTTCTCCCCCTGAATCAAACTTTTTTTTGCCATAATGTGCCGTTCCTATTATTACCAAGTATATGGTTCTAATCCTAGATAGAAAAATAAATAGAAAAAATCTAAAAAGGCGGATCCTCCCTCTCCATCAAGAGTAATGAACTGGGTTCTGATACAGTACAAAAAAAAATAACTAAATTAACCAAACTTGCCTGATGTTGAGGCAATCAAGAAAGCTGCATAAGTGAATATATAACCCACGGAAAAGTGGGCTAATCCGACCAATCTTGCTTGCACAATGGAAAGAGCCACGGGCTTATCTCTCCAGCGAATTAAATTAGCCAAAGGTGTGCGTTCATGAGCCCATGCTAAAGTCTCAATTAATTCCCGCCAATATCCACGCCAGAAATTAAGAACATAAATCCTGTAGCCCCAAACAAGATGTCCAAATAAGAACATCCAAGCCCATACTGATAAACTATTCATCCCAAAAAGGATTATATCCATTAATAAGTTGTGAAGAGTTTAACCATAGGTAATCTCTTAACCATCCCATCAAATAAGTGGAGGATTCATTAAATTGTGAAACGTTGCCCTGCCATAATGTAATGTGTTTCCAATGCCAATAAAAAAAGTAACCCATCCAATGGTATTTAACATCTAGAAAACTGCCAAATAAAACACGTCCCCAAGCGAAATATCACAAGTACCGCCGCGCCCTGGGCCGTCGCAAGGAAAACTATACCCTCGAAATCCTTTTTATCCGGCATTAATTTGGAACCGCGTGCATCTAAAGCACCCTTTACTAAAAATCAATGTAGTTGTATGCAAACCTAGAGCAATAGCATGATGAACCAAGAAATCCCCGTCCTATTGTTAAGAAAAGCGAATTACTATTCTCATTAACAGCATTCAACCATCCCGGGCAACCATATGTTTCGACCTGCATTGAAAGCGGGGCCATTCGTTGAAGATAAGAGTATATCGAACCCATATGTCGTCTTACCATGAGCAGATTGTATCCATTGGGCAAATATAGGTTCGATCAAGATTTGCTTTTCTAGAGTACCAAAAGCAAGCATAACGTCGTTATGAACATAAAGGCCCAAGGTATGGAATCCTAGGAAGAGGTCAGCCCAACTTAAATGAGATATGATAGCTTCCTTATGGTCTAATATTCTTGCCAATACATTATCTTCATTCTGTTCCGGGATTGTAATCCCTAATGAAAAATAGCTCCATGAGCAAAAGCCCCCGTCATGATGAACCCCTCAATGTATTGGTGATGAGTATATAAAGCGCCTTGAGTAGTAAAGTCTTGTGCTATGAATGCATAAGCAGGTAAAGAATACATATGTTGAGCTACTAAGGAAGTAATAACCCCTAAGGAAGCTAGAGCAAGGCCTAATTGAAAATGAATCGAATTATTGATTATATCATAAAGGCCTTTATTCCCACGTCCCTAATCGACCCCGAGAGGAGTATGTGCTTCTAAAAGATCTTTGATACTGTGCCCAATTCGAAGTTAGTTCAATACATATGACCGGCAATGAGAAAAATAAATGCAATAGCTAAATGATGATGAGCAATATCGGTCAGCCACAAACTTTGTGTTTGTGGATGGAATCCCCCAAGAAGGGTCGAAATGGCAGCTTCCGCTCCTTGCGTGGTACCAAATAAATGATTACTCGAATCAGATTTTGGGCATAAAGATTCCACCGACCCGTCGGAAGGGGACCCAACCCCCGGGATAGGGTAATACATCTAAGAAATTATTCCATCGAACGTACTCCCCCGGATCCCGGAATAGCAACACGAACTAAATGTCCTGTCCCAAGCCAAAGAACTTACTCCGAAAAGTCCCGACAAATGATGATTTAGACGAGATTCGGCGTTTTTGAACCCCGAAAGGCTTGGCTTCCATTTTGGTTGTAGATGTAACCAACCCCTATTAAGGATAGCGTAGAAAGAAATAATAGAAAAAGAGCTCCAAATAAAGATCTTCATTGGTGCGCAATCCAATTGTATACCACCACCGATATACCCATCAATCTCTATCTTCGGGGGTAGAATCCAAAGATCCCGTGCGTGCACATTAACTACGCTTATATACGTCAATTCATGTAACTACGCTTATATACGCCAATTCATGGGAAGATGCTTTCTAACCCATTCAAAGCACTAAAGGTATGTTGAGACCACCCGCTCCAAAATGCTTGATTTCTGGGGAGAGGCTCTTGCTTCTAAGAAAGTCCGATAAGCATCATCATAATGAAAACTAACTAATTCCATTTGAAAAAGCATATCATACTTCCGACAAGATCTCTTTGAATACCGTGAGAAATAGGTCCGTCCGCGAAATGCATTAATGCAAATAAGTCTAATTGGTAACCAAAAATATCTATACTACCTAATATTGTCATGATATCAGCCAATTTCATTTTTAACTAGGCGAGGAAGAATTTGCAAATTAATAAAACCCGGTGGACGAATTTTCCATCTCCGTGGGAAAAGACTATCATCTCCTACCGAGATAAATTCCTAATTCGCCTTTTGGAGCTTCTACTCTTACATAAAGCTCTTGCTTTGATAATTCAAAATTGGGCGAAGGTTTTTTTACCAAGAAATCGATATTCAAAATCATTCCATTCAGATTCTTTGCTTTCTTAAAGCGTCGGGCTTCTAAATTCTCATAAGGTCCTCCGGGGAATTTTCTCTGAGCCTGTTGAATAATTTTTTTATGGATTCCCTCATTTCACCGACTGTACTAAATAGCGAGCTAACGAATCTCCTTCTTTTTGCCATTGGACTTTCTAATCGAATTGATTGTAAGACTCATAAGGATCGATTTTTATGAAGATCCCATTGTATTCCAAAAAGCTCGTAACATTGGTCCCGATAAGCCCCAATTTACGCTTCTTCTCCGCTAATAAAACCGACTCCTTCAACTCGTTCTAAAAAAATAGGATTCTGTGGTAATAAGTTGTTGATATTCAACAACTCCTTGTAAAAATAATCACGAAATCTAAACATTTATCCATCCATCCATAAGGGAGATCGGCAGACTACCCCTCCGATGCGAAAGTAATTATGCATCATTCGCATACCTGTTGCAGCTTCAAATAGATCATATATCAATTCTCTCTCTCTAAAAATGTAGAAAAAGGAGTTTGTGCCCCGAGATCCGCCATAAATGGTCCAAGCCATAACAAATGAGAAGCTATACGGCTCAATTCTAACATAATTACTCTAATATAGAAGCAGGAAGTTTTCTAGTGTTAGTAATGTGTGTTTTAAGATAGAATCCATCGAGGAGAATAAGCGAAACCGATCCAAAAGCAGAAATCGATTTTTGAAAAAAAGATTCTAAAAAAGAAAGTAAGTAGAATTAGATTCAAGATGTTTCCTTGTCGACCATGGACCTCCAAGGAAATTGTAACTTTCCTTGACTGCTATTGACCGCCAAGGTAATCATGGTTTCCTTTGACTGCTGGCCCTCAAGGAAATGCATACTAGAAACAAAAAAAAAATTACAATAATAACTAAATTCAAAGATTCTAGGAACTAAACTCAAGTGACGCATGCTTATATATATATATACATTTATTTATTAATACATAGCACACATTATCCATTACAATGTTTCGTGATACATCCATACAAATCGATAAAAAACAATATATAAAATAGCTTAGTGGAACAAGATATTACATACATAAATTCATTTTTGAGCAAAACAAAAAGATCAATCATGATTGCTACTTGACCAGATCACGAGAATCTTTAACCTGTAGCCATAAACAATGACAGGAAATTGCATTAGTTCCAGGGAGGCAGTGACATCATATATGCATAATATAATTTATCAAGCACACAGGATCGAAAGGGAACACAATAGGCCATGCATTCTAGACAACAGTTAGCCCACATGCCATACAAATTCATAATTGTTCCTTTTGCTCACACCAGACAAGTGCAGACATTAGTTACAAACTGAATAATCTTGGCAAACACTATACTTTCCTGTCTTAGGCATATGCATCACACTAAATTGTTGGGAAGATATGATTTAAGACATGCACATGTCTAGATAAAGATGCAAGTTGAGATACCTTTGTTTATTTGTCTTTCTTCAATCTCTAGATCTTGTTAGCCTTAACCTGTTCACTTATCTGTAATATATGTAAAGAACGAACAACAAATCAGTTAATTAATAACTTATAGTTGTACTTAAACATTGTAAGTAAACCTAGGAACAATGGTAAACATTTAGGTACTAGTCATTACTAAAATAAATTCCAAAGTGAAGAAAACAAGTAACAAGCAGCCATAGCATGGCACCTGATATACACTACTGCACTACTGCTCTATAGAATAGAAGAATTAGAAGCGTCAGAGGTTAGCAAAGCATAGGAACCCACCTTACTGCTTCAGGAATCTATATCAATAATCTCAATTTGCTCTTTAGCTAAACATCCAAAAATATAACTTTAAGTAGTGAATGAATTGAGATGAAAAAAAAAATATAGGAGGACATGAGTTACAGTCAATTAATTAACCAATGAACCAGTATCAATTTTAAATCGGGCAAGACATTCAATTTCCAACTCATTAGACATTTACCGGCAGGGGTAGAACGAGTTAGAACAGAGCTGTAAACTAAAGCAAGCAGGCAAAGCAGCACCAGGCCTCACATCTATTCCTAGACACGGCATCTGCACTTCGGGAAATAAAAAAATGTGCTGATAAATAAGTGAAACAATCTTGCCGGCAACGAACCTGGTATGAGGAGGTGGCGATGGCAAATGGTAACGAACCCGAGCTGATGCTGCCGTTTGCGCTGGTGCTGCATCTAGTGCCGGCATCGCTGCCTGCGTTGCCGCATCCAGTGCCGCCGCCGCCGTCACCCGTGCTGGGGCCGCACCCAGCGCCGCTGCCGTGGTCCGTGCTGGTGCTGAATCCAGCGCTGCCGCCAGTGCAGGTGCCGCATCCAGCGTCGCCACGGCCTCTCACGCTATTGCCGCATCCAGGGCCGCCATTGACGAGATCCAGAGAAGTACAGGCGGGGAGAGAGGGCACGGCGTAGTGGGTGAGATCTGGAGGATAGGGACGTCAGGTTAGGGTTTCGGCGGCCGGAGGATAGTGATAGGGTTTTATTCAGCATTTCGCGTATCTCAGCCGTCCACGAGGTTGATCCAACGGCGATGAACGAAGCATGTATAAGATGGGCTGAGGTGGGCTGCATATATACATAAATGGGCTTCAGTTTTTAGACTGAATATTCTGAGATAGCCAAATATATGTAGTAATATAATTCTAAAAAAGGTATACGTAGTTACGTAGTTAATATATATAAGTAAGTAAACCTTCTAAAATAACTCGCAATAACGTGACTTATATACAGTCGCAAAAAAAAGTGACTTGTATACCCAAATATATATTTAAAGGTAATATACTACATATAAATGGTTGCGGAGAGTAAAGTGTATGGATAAGGCTCACGAGAAGTCGCGGTATTTAAAATAATCGAGAAAATTACCAAACAATTTCAGAAAATTGTCAAACTTGACGGCGCCTTCACACATGCCATGTATAAGCCTCGAAAAGTTTGAGGCCGATAGCACACCGCAAAGCGCACAGGCCACACAACCCGGAGAAACTAAATGTATTGATATGGTTCGGTGAAAGGTTCCATATACCATTGTGAAGCACGTCTCCTCCGTCTATGTCTAAACTTTCTCAAAAAATTTTTGTGGTCATTTACACTCAAAATATGGCCCCACGCAAGATCCTAGGTTTTTAGTCATTTTTGGAATTATCAGTTTTTCCGGTGCCACGTGCGATCAAATATGGTGAATTACACTTTGAAAACACAATAATTTTGCACCGCCTCCACAAATTTTTGCCTCCTAGGGCACAAGAGACCTTGGCGGTACAGTTTGGCACCATTTCGTGTCTTTTAAGGGTGGTCGCAGTTCAACGATAATCACCGGGAGAAGTCACGCGGTAATTAAAATAATTAGAGAAAATTACCAAATAATTCCAGAAAATTTCTCAAACTTGGCAGTGCCTTCACACATGCCATGTAGACGCCTCAGAAAAAAAGTTTGAGGCCGATAGCACACACCAAAGCGCCACAGGCCACACAACCATGAGAAACCTAAGTGTTTGGATAGGGTTCTAAGTGAAAGGTTCCATATACCATTGTGAAGCACGTCACCTCCGCCTATGTCCAAACTTTCTCAAAAAATTTTTGGTCATTTACACCCAAAATATGGCCCCACACAAAATCCTAGGTTTTTTTTAATTATTTTTAGAATTATCAGATTTTTCTCCGGGTGCCACGTGCGACTAAATATGGTGAATTACACTTTGAAAACACAATAATTTCACACGGGCCTCCACAAGTTTTGCCTCCTAGGGCACAAGAGACCTTGCGGCAAAGTTTGGTACCGTTTCAGGTCTTTTCGGGTGGTCGCAGTTCAACGTATAATTAGGAGAAGTCGTGCGTAATTAAAATAATTAGAGAAATTACCAAAGAATTCGAGAAAATTCTCAAACTTGGCGGTGCCTTCACACATGCCATGTAGAAGCCTCGAAAAAGTTTGAGGCCGATAGCACCTTGCAAAGCGCATAGGCCACACAACCATGAGAAACCCAAAGAAATGCTAATTTACTTGACGGTTTAGAATAACTCCCAAGGAAATAGATATTTTCCTTGGGCGGCTAGTAATAACACCCAAAAGAAATAGTACTTTCCTTGACTGTTTATAATTATAGTCAAGGAAATGAGTTATTTGCTTGGAGGTTACTTGAAACCGCCAAGGAAATTCTCATATTCCTTGACGGTTTACTTAAACCTTCAAGGATATATATTTCCTTGAGTGCAGAGTAGCACCGCCAAGAAAACTATTCTTTCCTTGGCGGTTTGATTTTGACACTCAAGAAAAATGCTGGCCGCCAAGGCAATTCCATTTTCTGGTAGTGATTCTAACATCTACAGCCTCGAAAACAACAAAAACAGAGACTCTGTTTTCAGGCAACCTACAACTTACAACTCTCATAATAAATCATCCAAGCATGTACTTCCTCTAGGACTTTTTCAGCAAGCAAACCAAATCATAATCTATCAAATAAACCTACTGAACAAGCCAAAAGATAAACTAATGCACATGAAATGACATTCCCTAAATATCCACTACACATGCACACTTTAAATATATAGAAGCTAGGATCAATAAATTGACCAAAAGCACAAGGATATCAAACTAAGCACGCTAACAGGTCCTAATCATGCTAGGAACAAATAGTAAGCCAACTAAAACATATTACCCCCTAACATAAACATGCATTTCTAGGGTATTTCCTATGCGACACAATTATGATAAATATGTAAACACCTTAGAAAAATCTACAAAAATTACCAGAGTATCCTACTGACCTACAAAGGATATCATAAAAATCTCATAGCAAAAAACATGCATATACTGTCCTACACAAAAATGACAAGCTAGCAATAAAACTAGGCATGAAAATACTTTGTACTATGAAAAGTGTCGACAACAGATTTCGAGTATGACAAGCTACTAAAACCTATCAAAACCAATCACACCAAGTCTCACATCCAAAACCCTAGTAATTATTTTTCTATGAATTTCCTAAAAAAGCGTGGTAAATAGCACATAAATCAAAAAATGATATTTCCACCACAGAACCTAGGGTCAAACATATTTTTCCCATGCTGTACATCACAAAACATGAACATTTTGCACAGGGACCACTATTTTATCATGCACCAAAAGAAAGATACACATTTATCTATTTTCATGGCAATTAATAGCAAAAATATAAATAAATATAAAAACTATCAAAACTGCCATATCATATTTTTCTATCATAGATCGAGACAATAACAAGCATGACAAAAATTTGTCTCACTCAAATCCGAGCTAAAATGACCAAGTTATGAATTAAACAAGACATGCATGCATTTCAGGAAATAGAAAATATAAAGGATATTGCTTTGCCGACGGTGGGACCCCGCGTGTCGGTGACTCGAGACGTGGGGAGCGGCACGGGCATGGCGGATCTTCGCCGGTGGTTATCCTCCGCGGCGGCGAGGTACCCTACGGGACTCGCCTCTCGACGAGACATGTCGATGGTAGCCATGGCGCGGGCCTGCGGTGGATCGGCGGCGTGGTCGGCGGCGAGAGGGCGGGCGGCGCGGCGGTCGTCGGCGTTCTCGGCCGGCCCGGTGATGAGGTGGTCGGGCGCGGGCGAGCACGGGTGCACGGGTCGGCGGGCGGATCCACCGGTGGGTGGCCGAGGGGGCGGGCGGCGGTGTTTGACGACGTGCATCGCCGGCGCGGCGGCGGGTTCGCGCGAGGGCGAGCAGCGTTCGGCGAAAGTGGGGCCACCGGGTCCCAACCGGCTAGGGCTTCTTCATCCTCACGACGAGGCGGACCCGGGGTGCACGCTAGGATGGACGGAGAGGTTCGGTCAATGGGGGGCCCGCACGGCGGAGAGCTCCGCCGGGAGCTCGGCGGCGGCGGTGCGGAACGGGGCGATTTGGCCTCTCCCTCCCTTCTATTCGATCCGTGGGGGGTTGGGGCGGTGGTGCACGAGGTTGCGGGTCGTGGTCGCTGCGTGGAATCGCAACGGCGCGATGGTTAGCGCGTCGTCTTGGCGGCGGGCTTCCGGCCGGTCGATTTTCGGGCGAGGACAAACCCGCGGCGTCGCGGCTGGCGTTCACGCGGTTGGCTCGGCGGCTTGGCGTTGAAGTAGAGGAATGGAAGCGGAGCTCTAGGCGGTTTTGGAGGGCTACGGTGCGGTGGCGGCGAGGAATGGGGCGGCGCCGGGGGGATGGCCACGGCCGGCCGTCACGCTTGCCGCCGTTGCGGCGTGTGAAGCAAGGGAAAGAGAGGGGCGGCGAGGTTGCTGGGCGAGGGCGAGTGCTCTGCGTCCTCATCAAGGCCCGGTGCGGCGGAGATGGCGGTGGTGGGCACGGCCACGTGGCGTGCGGGCCGGGCCCGTGGCCGGTGGCCGGCCGGTGTCTTTAGTGACGCCAAAAGTATAAGCGTCTCAAAAATCAAATTCTAAACCCTAATTCGATCTATTTCACCCTGTGCCTCGAGATTCGTGCCGATTTAGCCAAAACTCCAATTGAATGAAATGTTCCTTACGAAATTCTAAGTAAAATACCTATACAAACTTTCTCCTAATTCGGCCCAAATTAGAAACTACAATCGATCGAAGCACGGTTACTCCAAAGGTCAAACAAACCCTAATTTCATGTCCAAACTAAACTAATTTCGACTTTTCGAACAAGATCCAGTCACTTTCATGAAACGATCCTATAACACCTTTTGTTCTACACTAAATTACCTACACTTCCCATGAAGGGTGCGCACGCATGCAACAAACCCAGCTAGTATTTTTGAGTAACACAAGACAAAGTGCTTCCAAAGTCAAACAAGGTCAAATCAAGTCAAACTACCATTATAAAACCTAATTAGAAGACATGACCAATGTCAACCTTGCTCTAAAACATCTTATAAACATAGCTAAGGATAAATAAACATTAAACAACTAATTATGCAAACATTTCATACATGAAATGACAAGGCAAAGCATAGCAAGCAAATTAAATACATTTAAACATGCAAAAGAGAGGTATCATTTTATGTGCATGAATGCATATAACTAAATGATGATTATGCTCATGAAATGCAGATGGTAATGACATGATTAACACTAGGGTGTTACACTCGTGACCGTGAGCACGGCTGATATATCAGTTTGATCAAATTCTGCGCAGAGGTGTACACTTTCACTGTGAGCCATGAATTGCCCTTTCGCCCGAGGCCCGTCGACCTCTTAACCCACTACCAAGGTAGGTCGGCAGGGTTCACTATGAAGCCTTTCATAGTTCCGTCTAACAAGTTAGGGCCGCTAGGTTTCCTCGGCAGGCAGATATAGAGAACCCTCTTTCACATGGCACACGCCCTCAAGGCTATACACATATGAACAGAAGCATTACTATACCCAAAGTGTCAAGGCCCTTGATGCCCTCTAGGGGTAACCTCTAACAAGCTAGACAAGATCCTGGGTACTGAGCTAAAACCAGAGCCATGTAGCCCTCCCAGTTGTACTATAAATCCCAGCTTTTGCCCTACAGATAAGTCCTTACGGAGGGCCAAGAGCACCATTGCTCACTTGCCCTATAGTTCAGCTGCCATTACCATTCTTTATCACCATTCTCATATCCTTAGTCATTAGATCATGTTCATTTATGTTGAGCACTAGCAAACAACCCACAATGCAAGTATCCCCACAGGTGTCAAGGAACAAGGTATCAAATTACTAGGATAACCTTAGGGGTAACAAATTAAGACACATGCAATATGAATTATAATTAAAGGTGTATAGGACGACAAGGATGATCCCATGCTATACTTGCCTTGGTCGGTGAACTCCTGCTGGTCCTGTTGCTCTTCAAAGTACTCCTGGCCACCGACGTACTCCTCACCATCTGGACTCGACCAACAAGACAACAACACGCATTCCAAGTGCATTCATATAAAACAAACATAGCTATTGTTAGAACAATACAACAATAGTGGAAAAACAAGATAAAAGGTTTATAAAAAGGATCTACGTCTTGCTACGATCACGTAGATACGAAGATCACGAAAATCAGAGCTAAAACGTGATAGTTATGAATTATACGAGATTTCCTATAACAAGATAATTAACTAAATCTAACTTCGAATTTTAAGAGTTTAAAACCTACTGAAAAGTATTTCTAACACGTAGATAATTTTGTTACGAACCTAACGCAACTTGAACGGGTCGAATCGGAGTTAAAATGAGCATTTTATAAGCAAAATATTGCAGTGGCAGTTTCGTAATTAGACTGAACTTTAAATCGGATTTAAAATAAATAAAGGAAATCAGATTTTGAATCGGCCAGGGACTAGATTCGCGATTTTGAAGAAACAGAGGGGCTCTTTAACAAAACTGCAGGGCGAAGAGGTATGAAGGGTTCTGGATCGTTGGATTAGATATCAGCGGCTCAGATTTAAAGAAAGAGAGGGAGAGGGGAATAACCGGCCAGCAACAGCGCCGGACTCGGCGGTGCCGCCGTCTGCCACGGCGGGACATCGCCGGCGTGCGCGGGGAAACGGCACACGGGCCACGATTCGACAAAACGAGACCACCGAGAGATAGAATAGGTCAAGGCGACCGCGAATGGGTCCATAGCGTGGCCGGGGACCGGCTCGCGCGGCTCCAGCCATGGCCGGTGGCGGGTAGAGCTCGCCGGCATACGGAGGAACAAGCGCTAGGGGCAACAATTCGGCAAAGTAAGAGCATGGTGAGGGAGAGGAGGTCAAGGCGATGCTCACCACGCGATGAATCGGACAAAGACGGCATGAGGACGAAGAACACCGACGGACGGCGGCTCCGGCGGACCCGTGCTGTACGGGCGCGGTTGTTGGGCTGCGCGAGGGTGAATTGGAGCGGGCAACTGGAGCGTCAGGGGCAGCAATGGGTGCGGCGCGTCACATAACGAGGCCGGGGTGCAGGGAGACGCTCCCATGACGCGGAGTCGGTGCGAGCGCGGCAGCGGCGGTTCCATCTCGCGAGCGTGCGGGCGGACGAGTGCAAGAGCGGGGTGAAGAGGGGGAGATGAGTGGAGACGGGGTGCGGTTTCTGTTTTGTCGAGGCCGAGCACGGGGTGTAGCACGGGGGCGTGCAGGGTGGCGGTGGTTTGCCGGGCGTCGAGCGCAGCGTGGTTGCTGCGGTAGCGAGCGCGTGCGGGCGCGTCAAGCAGAGCGGCGAGAGCAAGCAGAGGAAGGAGGTGGCAGCGGTTGCCACCATGGCAGAGTGGGCTGGCCCAGTAGGAAAACGGAGAGGGGAGAAGCCTGGCCCGGTTGGGGAACTGGGCCAGCAGGCCGAAAGCCAAGGAAAGAGGGAGGGGGAAAATAAGAAACCTTTTTCTTTTATTTTCTAAACATTTGCAAAGCATTTTCAATTGGATTTGAATTCATTTTCTGATTTAGTCAAAACCAAACATCACAATGAAATAAATGCAGCAGCATGTATGCACAGAAATGTTTCTAATTCTAGGTTATATTTTAATTTTGTGAAAAATATCATTTTACCTATATTTCATGAGCACAAAAATTCATAATTAAATCAATTTTTATCTATTTCAAAAAGGGCAAATTTTTAGGGTGTTACAATTCTACCGCCCTTAAGATGAATCTCGTCCCGAGATTCGGAAGAGACTTCGAATCCACGGGGAGAGAAACAAGAAAAGATGTTGAAAACTTTTGCCAACTTAAAATTTGCATGCCAAGCTTGTTAAGCAACTCATGTCACATGGTCACAACTTGTGAACAGAGATTCCCATGCAAATGTTGTCATTCTTCATTGATACTTGTCCATCTTGACTACTAACTCTATTACTTATACTCACATAAGTAGAAACTCGATCCACATATATTCCTTGTCTTCCCATGTTGCTTCTCCTTCTTTTTCTTCTTCTTCTTCTTCTGTTTGGTTACTTCACTGGACCTTACACACCCTGCAATTCTTTCTTTAAGCATCCTTAGTTTGTGCACTTCTGAACAAATCTTTGTCTTCCTCATAGAGTGGAGTACCTTGATACTTTATTCTTTCCCCCGGTGGCATTGTTAATAGCACATTGCATTGATCACCTTGAATCACTCCTCTGTGTGCACATAAACATCCATTACCAAAAATCACGGGGAATCCATTGACTCTAAAACAATGAGTGTTGCAGTGAGGTTTTCTCCGTTTATGACAAGGTTGACTTTCAGGCATATTTGATCTGCTAGTATTTCACCCATTGGAAAATGAACTAGCACCGGTCTCCTTGTTGGACACTTCATCATCCTGTTTGATTCTACCAACTTGGCGGAGATGAACGTGTGCGATGCACTAGGGTCAAATAGAGCAAAAACTTGAGATGAGTTTACTTGAATATGACTTTGCCCACTACTTTCATAGCTCCATGAATGTTATTCCTATCCATATTGCTTATTCTTCCTTTGACATAGTCTTGCTGCACTTTACTTCCTTGAGAATTCTTCTTACGGGCCTTCCGTTTTTCTCTTTCGTCGTTGTGGATTTTGGGTTGGATCAATGAAACTTGCTCTTCAAGGCTGTTGTTGTGATATTGCTCAGCTTCACCATACGGATAAAATCTCTCACTAGTAGGAACATTATTCTTATGCAATGTGTCGATAGGAAATGGCATAAAGGATTCCTAAGTGTTAGGGTGCGAGTGTTCAACATCAACTGTAGATCCTATCATCTAGTGGACAACAAATGTAACTTTATCAAGGATAGATGATCTTAATCATGGGATAATCCAAGACACAAGCTTACGTCTTCAAGATAGATCAAGACACTACCCCCCTTAAGATAAGATAGAATAGGCGACACTATAGGGTAGCTTGCATCTTCTTCCAAACTAAATTAACTAGCATAAAGATCTTCTGGGATCAAGGATAACCTCACGTGCAAAGGTATAACAATCAACTTGAGTTTTCCTCGCAAGCGAGAGAAATAGCGGCACAACAAAAATTGTTTTAGGGTTCCGCAGACAGCATGGTTTCTTCTTCTTATGATTTCCATAACTCTCAAACCAAAACTACTATCAAGGTGCTTCTTGCGGCCAAATGAAGATTTTGAAGTTTACTCTCGTCCAGAATTTTCTCAAGATTTTGGGTCGTCCATGAACAGAGATATAAACCAATGAAGATAGGATGCTCTAAAAAGATAGGATGGGACAAACATGAGATACAAAAAAACCCAACTATTTATTTCACTAATCCTTATACCTTAGAACTACAAACTAAATGAAATTGTGGACAGGAACCACAAGATCATTACACTTATTACAAAGATGCAACTCAAACATAAATAATAAAACAATCAACCATACACCAAAATTTCATAGGCCACATAAATTTGACTTGCGATACTATCATCTTCATCATGCCAAGGGTAAAGATCCTAGAGCTTAAATTTAGATTACACAAGAAGGGGTTAAGAGAAGATTCTAAAAGCATATCAAAGCATGGAGCAAAGATAGAAACAAGGGTTTTAAAATGAGCACCAAGGAGGAGGTGAATATCAAAAGCACAGTGGAATGAAAAAAATATCAAGGATTATAGAACAAGGTGTTATAACAATTCTTAAACCTTAATACGACCAATTTCTAACTAGGCATGCATCCTACAGTCAACACAGCTCAGATACCATTTTGTCACACCCCGATTTATCAACAAACCGGAGTACTATCTATATGTGTGGCTAGGAAGTCAAATCACACATATAGCGACAAAATTGGAAAATATCAAGAGACAATGCTTTAATATAACGACCATTATTAGACAAACTTACTTATCAGACTAGCGGAAATGTAGATTCTAGTCTTCAAGCGAAGCCTCCAGAGCCACAGGGACGATTGACTGGGGGTACACACGCCTAGATCTTCTCAGCAAACTCTCTAGCTCCATCTTCTGGTACCCATCCGGGATTTTCCAAATAATGAAAAGTAAAGCAAGCGTGAGTACATATCGTACTCAACAGGCATAACATGGGGTTATGATGCTCAAAAGGCCGACACCGGCTTCTTTGCGTTTAGCACTTTTAGTAAGTCAAGATTTTAACATTTAATATCATCAAGTTCTCGCTTAAGCCCCTTATCCCACATGATCATAAATATGAATATCATCATCTTGCCATCATTGCCATCACAGCCAACCATTCTCATCATCATATCCATCTTTGTCTTTCATCATCTTAGTAGCCAGCTATTCTGTGAGTTTTCCGGGCCGCTCGTGACCATGAGCACAACTGATATATCAGTTTGATCAAACTCTGCGCAGAGGTGTACACTTTCACTGTGAGCCGTGAATTGCCCTTTCGCCCGAGGCCCATCGACCTCTTAACCCACTACCAAGGTAGGTCGGCAGGGTTCACTATGAAGCCTTTCAAAGTTCCGTCTAACAAGTTAGGGCCGCTAGGTTTCCTCGGCAGGCAGATATAGAGAACCCTCTTTCACATGGCACACTCCCTCAAGGCTATACACATATGAACAGAAGCATTACTATACCCAAAGTGTCAAGGCCCTTGACGCCCTCTAGGGGTAACCTCTAACAAGCTAGACAAGATCCTGGGTACTGAGCTAAAACCAAAGCCATGTAGCCCTCCCAGCTGTACTATAAATCCCAGCTTTTGCCCTATAGATAAGTCCTTACGGAGGGCCAAGAGCACCATTGCTCACTTGCCCTATAGTTCAGCTGCCATTACCATTCTTTATCACCATTCTCATATCCTTAGTCATTAGATCATGTTCATTTTGAGCACTAGCAAACTACCCACAATGCAAGTATCCCACAGGTGTCAAGGAACAAGGTATCAAATTACTAGGATAACCTTAGGGGTAACAAATTAAGACACATGCAATATGAATTATAATTAAAGGTGTATAGGATGACAAGGATGATCCCATGCTATACTTGCCTTGGTCGGTGAACTCTTGCTAGTCATGTTGCTCTTCAAAGTACTCCTGGCCACCGACGTACTCCTCACCGTATGTACTCGACAAACAAGACAACAACACGCATTCCAAGTGCATTCATACAAGACAAACATAGCTATTATTAGAACAATACACCAATAGTGGAAAAACAAGATAAAAGGTTTATAAAAAGGATCTACGTCTTGCTACGATCACGTAGATCACGAAGATCACGAAAAATCGAGCTAAAAAAGTGATAGTTATGAATTACACGAGATTTCCTATAACAAGATAATTAACTAAATCTAACTTCGAATTTTAAGAGTTTAAAACCTACTGAAAAGTAATTCTAACACGTAGATAATTTTGTTACGAACCTAACGCAACTTGAACAGTCGAATCGGAGTTAAAATGAGCATTTTATAAGCAAAATATTGTAGTGGCAGTTTCGTAATTAGACTGAACTTTAAATCGGATTTAAAATAAATAAAGGAAATCAGATTTTGAATCGGCCAGGGACTAGATTCGTGATTTTGAGGAAATAGAGGGGCCCTTTAACAAAACTACAGGGCGAAGAGGTATGAAGGGTTATGGATCGTTGGATTAGATATCGCTCGATTTAAAGAAAGAGAGGGAAAGGGGAATAACCGGCGGCAACGACGCCTTCGGACTCGGCGCCGCCGCCATCGCCACGGCGGACATCGCCGGCGTGCGCGGGAATGGCCCACGGGCCACGATTTCGACAAAACGAGAAAGCACCGAGAGATAGAATAGGTCAAGGCGACCGCGAATGGGTCCATAGCGGGGCGGGGGACCGGCTCAAGCGGCTCCAGCCATGGCCGGCGGCTGGGTAGAGCTCGCCGGCGCACGGAGGAACAGCGCTAGGGGCAACAATTCGGCAAAGTAAGAGCATGGTGAGGGAGAGGAGGTCAAGGCGATGCTCACCACGCGATGAATCGGACGGAGACGCACGAGGATCGAAGAACACCGACGGACGGGCGGCTCCGGCGGACTCGCGTCTTTACGGGCGCGGTTGTTGGGCTGCACAAGGGCTTGATTGGAGCGGAAGAACTGGAAGGTGGGACCCACCTGGCATAGAGCCGGCGGCGGCTGCCACCATCCGGGGCAGCCGCCCCGGTCCCACTGTCGGCCATTGACCATCTTCCTAGGTCGGTTGTAACCGCCTAAGAGGATCAATCTCATCCATCTATCAAGGTTGGTTTGATCCTACGGCTACGGAGGCTTGCTTGACCCCTACTCTACCTCGGGGCTGTATAAGGAGACCCCCTGCCCCTAGGGTGAAACCCTAATTCAGTCAACTCACCATTCGACAGGCTGAGACCCTAACCTCTCCTCTCTAGTTCTAGAACTAGAACTAGAACACCATATAGAACTAGAAGCCCTAGAGTTGAGTTGAGGAGCTATTGTCAAGTTGAGAGATCCAGATTAATGGTTCCCACGAGAGCAACCAGAGCTAGTCTTGTTTTAGAGATCTAGAGGATGGGTGAAGGGATGAGCTGCTGTAGGAAGCACCGAACATGCCCAGTGACTCCTCTACATCTTGTACCTTCGGGATCAAGTTCCATTGGAGCTTGGTTCTGAGACTTCATGGCAGAGCAACTTCTTATTTGAGTAAGTAACATTGTTCTTATTGTTCTTAAGGTTCGCAACTATTGTTTGAGTACTTTAATCTATAGGACCCTATAGATTAGAGGAGTAGCTGTAGGTGTAAGCGTGGTGCTTAGACCAAGGCTACTTGTGGATGCACCCTTCCGGAGTGTGGTAACTAATGTAGGTGACTTATAGCTGCGTTAACTCTTCGTATTCCACATCCCGCTGGATAGGCCTTGGCAGGATCTTTGGCTTGGGGTTGATATTCTTTGCAAATGTCTCTCCCTTGAATCATGTCCCCATAAGACAATATCAACACAGCTTACAAGGATAGGATCTAGACAACCATAGAAATCTCCTTTAACTCTTTATCCTCTCTGTCCTTCTTGTCATACCTCCAGGGTTTAGTTATTAGCTCAAGTTACCCTCACACCATTCTCCTTTTGGATACGATATTTAAAACCCTCCTCCCGGGTGAAGTGCTCACCGTATCCGTGCGCTTGCGGATTATACAAGTTATAAATATTTCGTGGGCATAACAAATACCAACAAGCATTTACGCGCCGTTGTTTGGGGAGATTGGTCACTGAGAAAACATTGAGTATAGCTAAATCTTGTAAGATAATGTAGCGTAGTCTTTCTTTTTGTATTTTCTTTTCTATTCATATTTTTTGGGATCCACGGATTCCACACCTATCTTTATGTTTGCACCCATAAGCACAAGCTTCAGGCCACTAGAATCTTTAGAACCTATCTTATCACCTGGCTATGAGCTGCGCCTACGGTTGGTCAAAATGATCATGAGATAACCCTTTTTAGGAGATAATTCTGCCTTTCTTCTACACAAGTTCGAGAACCATCCATTGACACCGCCCCTTCTCCCTTCTCTTTCAAAGGAGGAGCTTACCAATAGTAAAATCGAACTTGAAAGAAGAAGTGAGGACCTTGGAAGACCACATGTTCTATCATAGATGTCGACCCCTAGTTAATCTCGAGAGACCAGATCCTATCCTTTCAAGAAAAGGATAATGTATTTGGGCTCATCCTAGAAAAGTTGTCCGCATGATCATCATGCAGTTTCTAGAGGAACTTTTCTCTCCTTTTCTAAGCAAGGTTTGTCCTTAACAAACTCAGTGGGTATGAGCTTTTTCCTAGAATTCTTTATGAACACCCAAAGGAAGAAAAGGAATCATCCTCTAGACAAAAAGAAGAAGTTTTGGTAGCTAGATCATAATCATTCCAATCCCTTAATTAAGCTACCAATCCCAAATCATCAATGCTCCAAAATCCTCCAAGGGAAGAAGTAATTCTACCCTTGAAAATCTCTTATGGTGATGACTTTGGGATGGAGATAAACTTCTAGCTTCACAAGAGACCTTTGAGTGCCTATAAACCAAATCCTCTTAAAAGAAGAGTCTCTTAGAAAGCGTCCTTATTCTTACAAAGGACATTGGGAAAAACCCAAGGATGGCATATCTAATAATGCCATAGAAGGAGAGCAAAGCTATCTAGAATCCATTCGTATCTTCTCCCCTTCTATTTCGGACTAGATAACTTATCCAAACCCATCTTCAAACATCATCCTTGACCCTAATGAGTCCTCTTGTGCTTTTCTTCTTGAGTCTCCCTACGATCCTAGAAATCCCAAGCATAGACATCGTGAAGGATCTAAGGAAGACCAGAAAGAGCATTATTAATAGCTGGAAAACACCCATGAGTATATAAGTTACCCCACGAACATTTTATCCAATCCTTGCTCATGTGGGCAAACTCCTGAATAAATTGCCATCTCTAATCTGGCCACATACATGATCTTCAACCCTCTTGTGTTATTTGTTGATAAAGATTTAGAAAAGGGGTTTGTTAATCTCATTGGCTTGAGTTTTCGATTGGTGATATAAGGGAAAATCTTTTCATCAACTTGAATCATATTTGAAGGTTTCCCAAGGATGAGCTTTTTGTCCTAAAACAAGCACTCTTTAGGGCAAAATAACTTAAGTGTTCATCTTTTGTTATGATACCCCTGCGTAAGGAGCATAGAGATATAATTATGAGAATATTCCTTCGGTATTTTTGTCACTAACCATTCCAGGTCTAGAACAAAAAGAACGAAGGATGACAAAGGCAAAGGTATGTCCAACCAATTATCATCACTCTCATGCAAAATCACTCTTGCCATGTTGCTACTTTATTTTGGTTGTCTCTACCTTAAAGACATGCTCAAATTGCTAAAATAAATAAGTAAATAAATAAATAATGACTATCCTAATTTTTCATCTCCACCTTGAGTAAATCTCAATTATGCTTTCATGTTACCCTTTGTCTGCTATAGTATGCTTTTGGTTTGAAAGTACTACATGAGTACTTTCAAAGGCTTTTAAATTAAGCATGGTGCTTAGGTTAAATAGCCTTCCTTAATCAGATTAGACATGGAGTCTTGTTTGATTATTGAATTAAAAAAATTACTTGTGTAGACATTGGTATATTTTGTTAGACTAACCCATGCAGAAAAGAAAAAAACTCTCAAACTAGCTTGGGGGATGTCCTGAGATACACTCACACTAAGGATGAAGCAAGAGAAAGAAGATAAGTGCAACAAACAAGATCAATAATCAAAGTCACTCGCTCAAGGATGAATTAAAAAATGATCAATGCATGGAGGAGGAAGAACAAAGCCATCAAAGATGATCTATCGTTACTCTTCCTCTTCACATACCTTCATCACTCCACACGCTGGTTTGCAAACTCTCCATTCACTATCGCTCTTTTTCCACAAGTTTGAATGATTTTGTTGCATGAAAATTAAACTTAAGGTTGAATAAAATCATTCCTTTAGAGAAGCAAAGTGAATACCGAAACATGAGATAAATGATCTATGCTAAAATTTTCAACCAAACTTTTAGGTAGCATAGAAAGTGACCTTTAGCCCTATGACAACACTATCCTTGTTACTACTTGTCTATTCCTTCGGATATGTGTTGTCCACTAATGACGCAGAATATAACCATAAGGGGAGAAAAAAGGTCTTAACACAATTCAAAGGACAAGAAAGAAAGGATGATGCAATAAAGGAGACAAGTTAGGAACAAGATACATAAGAGGCCAAATAACGAGAGCTTCAAGAAGAAGGAAAGAACCATCACAAGGTGTTACAAAGGCCATCACACTCCAATAAAAGGCAACACCTTGAGGTAAGTTATCATTAACTAAGCTTTTCCCTAATTTTGGCATGTTCATAAATAAATAATCAAACATGTTGGAGTTATAACCTAACCTTATACATCCCGTTTAACTCCACATGTTTAGTTCTTTGTTCCTAAACACCACTCTCCCGATCTCATAAGTCCCCAATCGTATAAGTCAAAATGATGCGCATCCTCGCTTTGGAAGATAATCATAATCATTAAAACCATTGATGCCCGCCTTCGATCTTATCACCCTTGTCATAAATAAAGAAAAATAATAATAAACATTAACTCTATCTTGTTTAACATGCCTAAGGTTAGAGAATAATGAATAAAGTAATGGTTCTGTTGGTGTTTTCCCACCAACAGGCCCATGCACGTGATCTCTACCTTGTCTTTGTAAGCGTGACACACTTTGAGCAAAATGTGGAGGAGTCTCACACTTCCCCAAAATTCTATAAGTATATGTCCCGAACCCACAAAGTATGCACACTAAACAAGATGTTGCACGCCCAACGTCAAAGGTTCACTTCAAACCATGGGACCAACAAAGAACAAGGGTGATGCCAGCTTTCTTCGAAATCACTATCTCAAGAGACACAACCGCTAAGATCAAATGATGCACTTGAGAAGTGAGTAAGGTAAGAAGTCTTGTTCAAGGACTTAAAACATTGAACCCTCGCCGGAAGGTAAGATCGATAGTTATCCATATTTAATGCATACCATATTTATTTCCTTGCATTGCATAATCATTTTCCTTTAGCATATTTACATTTATGCATTAGCATTGCATTGAAAAATTCTAAAGCCCCATGTGAATAATTTTGTGGCGTGTAACAACCCATAAGGATATTCACCGTGGTGGCATAAAAAAAATAAATATGCATTCATCTAGTTGCATCTGCATCCTAGTTCTTTGCATGCATATAAATATACAAAACTCCAAAAAAAATATTTAGAAGAGAATTCTTGCTGAAGTTCTAATCATGATCCATCTTGAAAATCTCTAGAAATATGAGGCCGATGTGGCCAAACACTAACGCCTAATCTGTTCCACAAGGCTTTGTTGTCTATTTGAGTTCTGCAAGGATTCAAAAGGGAGAGAGACATGATAGGATAACACCCTCATCGCCGTCTACCTCAACTTCCACATCATCAACCCGACATTTCAATCTAGCTTGGGGAGAGCACCCCCAGTTATCACGATAAGTATCTCAACTATATATTAATATTAGCTAATATTTTGGTTTACTTAGTTTGCTAAGAGTCTAGTTTTTGTAGTCTTTTATTTAAAGAGTCTTTAGTATAGTTTGATCATTAGGTTTAGGAATAAAGAAGTAAATAAATGTAAAGAGTATATAAGAAGTTGTTTTTCTGCCAGGATAAAATGAACCTTAAAAACAAAGGAGATGATGAATAGTTGCTCCGTCGTAATTCCTTTCAATTACCTAACTTTCAAGCTTAATTTCTCTCGAGCCTTTAATGCAAACTGCTTTGACTTGAGATTTGCTCAACCTGAAACCTGTGTGTAGCAAATGCTTGCTCTAAAGTCTAGGTGATTGACGGATATGATATATGAATGTTTGAGCTACTATTTATCTTACTCCTAGATATGCTAGATTTCTGAGATTTATCTTTTAAAAATTAAAATGCACATGATGAGTTCCTTTATGACAGAGTGTTGAAACTCCTACCATAGCCTTATATACATGCTCTTTAGATAGGAAAACCCTTTTCAATATATATATAGGTCACATTTTGCATTGAGTTTGGTCAATCTTTGTCGACCCTTAGAAACTTGTCATACGGCTACTCATGCACACACTACACTCCACTCTATTCCACTTGCACTTATGCTACTTCTACCTTGGAAGTACGCATCCACCAAATATCCACCATAGATCCACCAAAAAATGTTCTACTCCTACCCTGGGAGAGAGCAACCAAAAATATTCCTTACACCCATCCACTTAGCCAACAATCCCATAAAGCTCCAAAGACTGTGTTACTATCTCTCAAAAGTTTTTATTGCAAAAGGAGGCTGGGGGTTGTATAGTCAAAAAAAAAAAAAAAGAAGAAAAGGGGAGATGAAAAATGGACAAGTGTCCTACGGGCGAGTAGAGCCTACCTCCCTAAAAAAAGAAAGAATAAAAGGAGAGTTAAAAAAAAAAAAAATGAACAAGTGTCCGATATGAAAACAATGGGTACTTAGATGCCCGCCTCTCCATAAAAAAGAAAAAAAAGAGAGAAAGAAAAAGAAAAAGAAAAAGAAAGAGTATACAACCCAGGTTCTCCCATACATTTTCAAGTCCCACAAGAGACATATGTTTTTCAAGGAGCAAAGTAGAATTAGGCTTCCGCCTCATACACCAACCACCATATTCATTCCACTACACCATACACATACATATGCACATGCACATGCAAGTATGACTTGTGACTCGGGATCCATTGCTTGACATTACAATATATGCTTAGTAAGTAGATTTAGTCTTCTCCCACCTATGAGCTCCACATATAAGCCTTAGATATAGGATGAGAGAGAAGAAGGCATCGTGTCTTCTTATTTTATTCCAAAAATACCACATATATTATGAGAGAAAGGCAACACAACATTATTGCCTTAGCGAGGATCCACAAATACCAAAAATGAGAGACTTGAGAGGGTCATACTAAAGGAACTTTGAGTTTTATTTTTTCAAAACTTGCAAAAACTCGAATAAAGGTTGATCGAAGGGTTTGAGACACTAAAGACTCGACCTGATTGTTCTATCTTTCAATTGCCCAAGATCCCAAGAAAAGGCTATAAGCTCCATGGTTAAAGGTAATATGGGTGAGTTGAAGGTTGGAAAGGTTTATTCTAATCCGAAGGAGAAATTTTGTTTGAAAGCATGTGTACTTTTGAGGTGTGAAAGCGTTGTAGCAACTCCCGATCCATTGCTAAGTTTGGTTTTGCTAGGGATTAGCAAAAGGGTAAGCTTGGGGGAGCTTGTTGACACTTGTTATAGCATAAAATATAGAGGCTTTTAAAACTGAAATAAGGGCTTAAAATGAATATCAACATAATATAGGGGCTTTACTGACATAATTCTATGAGTTTTGGTGATTTATATATTTTCAGGGACTAAACAGATAAAAGCAGGTAAAAGCCCAGAGTTTGCACCCCATACGATGAGGAGAATTGGCCGTGAAGTAACTTAACTTGAAACCCAAGTAAGAAGACTCTAGAAGACACCGTAGGATCGGGCCTAGAAGGTGGGACCCACCGGCATAGAGCCGTGGCGGTCGCGGCCACCATCCGGGCGGCCGCCCCCTGGCTCACACCGTCATTGTGACAGAGCCGACCAATTTATAAGAAATCAAGTATAATTCGCAATTACCGAAGCAATCGCAGTCTACACTTGAGTCCATATAAACCCGGTATTCCGGAAATCTCAGAGTGATTTCAAACTCATCAACAATACAACCAAGATCGTTGAGCTCGAGAGTTCCAATCCGCAGGTATCTCAAACCAAATTTGAATATATTATAATCGAGTGCGATATACACATTTATTTTAAAGTAGTTCGTAGTGTGGAAGCAATTGCTTTCTCGAAAAGCAAAATAGTTGTGCAAATGAAAATAAAATAGGATAGTGCCAACATAGTGTCACCCCTATTTTATCATGCACCAAGAATTAGATATGCATTTACCTAAAAACATGGCATTTATTGCAATAAATCTAGATAAATATAAAAACTACCATAAAATGCCAACTCATGGGGCGGCATCCTGTAAGGCCTTCTCGAGATTGGTGTTGTTCCCTGTGAGAAGCTCTATGGCAAACTCTACATCTCTATCCGGTGGTAAACCCGGTAAGTCTTCCGAAAGACATCCGAACTCACATTGTCACGCCCCGGTTTTCCAAAGGAGACCAGACTTCGCCATATGTGTGCCCAGAAGTCCACACATATAACATGAACAGATAAATATCGAAAAAACAATGTTTTAAAACGTAGAAACAACTAAACAAACACTCACAATTATCAGAGTAACGTGGAAGGGTTGCTAAACTTCTGCCCAATCTCTTCAGGGGACAGTTTGATCTGGGGCCCCGTATGCCAAGAACTAGTATCTTCATCCATTCTCCATGTGACTTTTGACAACAGACCGAGGTGGGGGAAATTGCAAGAGTGAGTCCATGTCGAACTCAGCAAATATAGCAAGGCAATATCTTATCTAAATATCATGATCATTATAACATAATAATGTAAAGCATAAACGATAAATTATGAGATGTTAAACAAGCATAGGTCATCATCTTTAATGTAAAGGATCCAAGGCCGCTCATGACCGTGGAGCACGGCCGATATACCATTTTACTCACGCAGAGGTGTACACTTTCACCGTGAGCCGTGAATTGCCCTACGTGTGAGGCCCGTCGACCTCTTGACCCTCTTCCTAGGACGGTCGGCCAGGGTTCACTATGAAGTCTTTCAAAGGTTCATCTAACATGTTAGGGCCGCTAGGTATCTTCCGTCGAGTCCGTGCGATACAACCCGTCCAGGATCCACGGGGTGCGGCAAATCCGCAGTGATACAACCCTCCACGGGATCCACAGTCCGTTTTACCCAAACGCCTTTGGTAACCACTAACAAGTTAAACAAGGTCCTCATACTCGAACTAAAACCCGAGCCCATTAGCCCTCACAGGTTGTACTTGTTTTCCCGAGACTCTAGTACGCATACAAGTCCATTTGTTGCTAAACAATTCACATTTAACGCTCAATGCATTAACATTAATCAAGTTATATGATCATGATTTAAAGTTAACATATCCCAAAACTATACTTGCCTTTACTTTTGCTCCAACTTTCCCATGATTTCCTTTTGGTCATCATCTTCGATCTTCAATGCTCACCAACGGTTCTTGTTCTACTCGTAGCAAACACCACACGTACAAGCAAGAGAACATAATAAACTAAGAACAACACACCAATCATATAAAAGGCTTGAAAAATAACGCCGCTAAGAGAGAAATCGTTGCTATGGTCGAGAAACGCAAGAGACGCCGATAATAGAACTACCGTTAAAACAAATACATCTATCGGGAGCTTCATATTATTATAATTAGTAACTATAAGATTGATTTATTTAATTAAACAAAAATCATTGAGAAGTTATTAGTTTAGATTATACTAATCATAATTTAACTTAGAAATTAAGTTATACCTATTCATATTTTATTTATAAATATTTCGATATCCTTTATGCCAATACAATTGTATCTTGTAAATACAAATTCATATATGAAAGCATCTAATCAAGTTCATCATATGCGTTTATACTTGACAAACTATAGTTTGGAAACATCATTATTTTAGTAATTATTCACATTATCATTTTATATGGATCACCGAGATCTAAAACATATTTTATACTATTTAAGCTAATTAAACTTACTTTTTTGCCGAACATCTATGTTATCTCATTATGACCTTTATACAGAACAATTTATTAGAGATGATTAAGAGTGGCAGATAGATTTTTCAGGCACGCACCATGCTGTGCTCTCTCGGTTTATGCACCGTGGAGTAGTGGTGTGTGGTACGTGTGTGGTCCACCGTAATGGTTTATAACTGGGTAAGTTGCATGTGTTTGTGTATTTCTTCTGTATTTGTGGATTTGTTTTCCTAAAGGAATACGGTGCATGACATGATGATGGCATCGTCAAGCTATAACAAGAAAGCCACAGCGAACGGCAGGGCTGCTTGCTTTGCTTCATGCGTGCGGCGCTGCGGTGTGTGCGTGTGCGTTGCATCCTACTCGACGAGAGGTGGAGGACCAGGAGCTGCTGGTGGCCTGGTACGTTGCACGGCGGTGCCATGGCTGCACACTTGAGGTTCACCGGCGCGTAAAACAAACTCGGCTACACAGTGAATCGATGACACGTTAACTGATGCGTTGAGCGAGGCAACTCACCATGCGTACGTGATCGAGTCGGTTGTGAAGGCTCGGCTGCAGTGCGTGGCCTGAAGGGACAGTCGACTTCTTCCTGTGATCCAGGGCAAGGTTGTATGAGCAACAGAGAGATCGAGATGTAGAAGGAGATGGCACCTACGATTTCATAACTTTGGTGGGAATTCGGAGAAGGTCGATGACGGCAGTGGAGCAGCAGACAGCATGCACGGCAACGGCGGCTCCGGTCGTCGCCCATCTCTAGACGTCGAGTCGAGGTGCAGGACGCATCGGCGTCGGCTCGGGAGAGGCGGTACCGGGCTTGGCTGCTGCTGGTGACCGCGATGGCGTCGCAGGTGGAAAGCGATGGCTCGGCCGTCGTGTCCGTGACGGCGTCGCGACCTGGCGAGGCTGTGCGGTCGGGGCTCGGACTGGTGGTGCCGATGGCGAGCAAGAAGGATAGGGATGGCGGCTGCTGATGCGGTCCGGGTGCTTCTCTTAGATAAGGTGGAGAGGGACGGAGCCAATGGACGTGCGGGGTCAGCTTGCCGGCAATGGCGGCGTGGCCACGAGCTCCGGATCGGGACTAGGGAATTGAGGGTCAGGGTGGAGCGGTGGACGAGCGGAGGAGCGAGGTGGATGCGGTCTAGCTAGTCTGTGCGGCTTGTCCGGTCTTGGCGCGAGGTCTGGTCGCGCGACCAGCGGATCAAATGCCTGCCTAAACTAAGCATACGTACGACACAGGGGCATGCAAACGTGATTCACGTACAAAGCTAAAGGAGCAGCTAGCTGTATGGCCGGTTTGTTTGTCCATGCTATAAATGGCCGGCTAGTTAGGAAACAAAGGAGATTGGATTTTTCTCTTTTGCTTTATTTACATTTTCTATTAGAAAGTCAATTTCAAAATTGACTTTGAATCCAATTAAAATTTGGAAATAATAAATATTGTGGAGTATTATGAATTTATGGAAATACAATTTGGTTGTCTTTGCACATTTCTACAGTATGTATTTATTCTAATGGATAGAGCAAAATTGATTCGATTACTAAATAGAAATAAACTCATTTATCACTCAATAATAAAAATAAATGCAAAGGAATGAATGCAACAAAAAAATGTTTCTAGCCTTAGATAAATTTTATCTTAAATGAAAAATATTATTATTTTTCCTATATTTCATGAGCACAAAAATACATAATTAAATCATTTTGACTCTATTTTGAAAAATGCAAAATTCGGGTGTTACACACACATACCATTGGTATATCCGAGATTCTGGTAACTTGTAGAGCAGCGGAGACACGATTCAGATTAGGTGTTTTGGGAAGAATTATCTGGTGTTCCTTTCCATCACGGGGATCTTTCAAAAGAATTACCCTACTCAGGGTGTCTATAATTACTCCCCAAGTCTTCATCCAATTCATTCCCAAAAATGACATCCAAACTTAACCCGGTAATACTATTAGGGAGGTGACAATCTCTAAATCCCCAACTTTAATTTGTACATTTCTGACAACCTTCCTGGTAAGTTGATCAGCTCCTGCTGAGCTAATACGATATCCATAGCCCAAATCTGATATCTGCTCATTATGTTCTTGGGCAAAAGCTTCGCTCATAAAAGAATGAGACGATCCAGAGTCAAACAATACAACAGCATTGTGATTGTTGACTAGGCAAGTACCAGCCGTTACAGACTCTCCTTCTGGACTCTCTTCAATATTGGTGGAGTGAACTTGTCCAATCTTTTGCCTATAGGGTCGGTTACTCTTGGGTTGTGGGCAAAACCGGAAAAAATGTCCTGGCGTCCCACAATTATAGCACTTATTGCTAGTAGAAGCACTATACCCAACAAGATCTGTGTGGGCTCCTGGAGCAAGTGTAACATGAGCCTTCCTGTAGTGAGAACTCTTGAATTGCGGCTCTTCTTGTTGTGGGGCATCTGGTTGGTAGGAGCTTGGATGACTAATGAGCAGAACCTTGTTCTGACTTGAGCTAGTCTCAACGGGTCTCTTCTTGGTCTTGGTAGCAGCATATGCATTGTTGCTCTCCTCCTGCAACAAGCAATCACTAACAAACTCATTGAAGCTCTTTCTGAACGGGGCTCCAATAGTCTTCTGCATCCTTGGATTAAGCCCTCTTCTGAAACTAGCTATTTTCTTCTCTTCAGTATCCACCATATCTAGTGCATATCGGGACGATTGAAATCTTCAAGATATTCGTTATGGTCTTGTCATCTTGATTAAGCTTGATGAATTCACCCAACTTCATAGCAATCACACTAGGATGAATATAAGCATCACGAAAAAAGCTACCGTGAACATTAATAGAAGTATTAGCCGGGTAGGTGGCACGATGGTTTCTCCACCAAATTCCTCGCCGGTCCTTCAAGCAAATGAGCGGCATACTTAGCTTTCTGCACCTCGGTCAAATCCAACAATCTGAATTTTTCCTCCACTGAAACCATCCATTCCTCGGCTTCGTTGGGTTCACTCAATATGTGAGCTTAGGTGGATCAGTTCCTTGAATTCTTTGTATGACCGAGCCTATCTTCAGCATTCTTGTTACAACTTCCTCCACTGCGTGCGTTGTTGCGCGAGATGTTGCGCAACTCACCCGCATTACTCGTCGAAGAACTGTTCCGGGTTGATAGGAGGTGGTGGTGATGGTTGGTTGCTCCCTCCGGCAAGACCTGAGCGTGTTTTAACCATCTCTGCATAATCCAACCAATAATAATTCTCGATGATGTTGACATAGTGTAAATGCATCGAATTTAAAGTTACGCAGAATTTATTACGATAATAAATTCATTCAACAAATAAAGGTAACCATAATTCCAATGGCATCACACCCATCATCGCAATAATTATGGTTGATACGGATTATGTAGCAAATCAATTTCTCCATCCAATGTACGCCGTAATCCAAGGTTCGATATAGTCACCATGACCATGATATCGAAATCGCGCACATTGCTTCACCAAAAATGGAACTCTTTCATTAAATTCTTCAAAGGCTCAACTTACATCCATAGAGTCTAGTTACTTCAAGGTCTTCCGTCCCAAAAGTCTTTTTATAAGATGGAAATCCTAAGGATAACGATTGATAACCGGCGGATGATCAAGTCCTATTTCCTGCGATAGGGCCTAGTAGTTAGCAACTATCGTTATCTAAAGAGACGGTGGTAACTACAAACTTCTAGGAAATTGGAGACACTACTCCCATCATTCCCGTTGTCGCCTACTCCATCTTAATCTTCTTCTACATCTGGCGTATGGGAATGGTGCGGATCATGATAGGGTTGATAGAAATCCACTCTCGGAAAATTAGCTCTCTTCTACGGGCAAGTGGTGAACAAGGGTCCGTTCTAGGAAAATAGTAAGTAGCTCCTTCTAGCAAATCCTTGGTTTGTTCCAATATCCAAACTTATTAGGGTACGGATTGTAGCAATCATTGGCAACTTCTTCAAGTGATGGCTCGTATTTGGTGATATTCCAACTTATCCAAACAGAGCTGTAAGGTAGGGCAGAATGGAAGGATTAATTCTAGGGATGATCCGATTTGCCTAGGGTGCGGTCATCTATGGTTTGGGGTCTCTATCCGGTCCGCATAACCATGTGAAGATTCCGGGGCACACGGGCAACTTGTCTCTAGTGGTATTATTGCTAATCCGGGATAAGGAAGCCAATTGTAACAGATTCGAAGATTGTGTGAAATTGAGAATGAGATAGGTCAATTTCAACAAAAAGGGACAAGTACTCACTAAGGGGGAGAGACAGGAACAAGGGTAAGAAAAGAAATACTTTTATTTTATTTTGTTGATGCGGATGCATGAATGACATGATGCATGAGCGTATCTTATGTCCTCACGAATAGGAAAGATAAGATACTACTCGTATAGATGGTGGCACATCTACGCCTTCTCAAAAAGAAAATAAATCGCAACTAATCGATCTACACGTTTTGGCGGTTAGTGTACCGCAGCTTCATTTCAGCCCACAGATATTTATGCAATGCATGAATTTAAATTGCATATACCGCTTCGTCAGTCCACCCGACGGCATCGCATACCTTACCGGAAAAGCACATTTTACACCCGCACACCTGTGTACCCATACACAAGTCTACAGGGGGCACTACCCGACCAAGGAGCTCTCAAAACATTTTTATTTTTACCCCTAGACCGGGCGGTTGTCCGATCATGCTCTCACAACTCACATCTTACCTTGGGTGTAGAGGCATTGGGCATCATTTACTTGGGGCGTAGAGGTATTTCGATCCATACATGACAACTCAAGTGAGTAGCCCCCGCACCATCGGGCCGCACGGCAAGCAAGCACAAACAACAAAATATGATGCAATAACCCATCCCAAGTTAGTAAAGCCACCCGACTATTCTTAATTGGGCATAAGGGTATGACCATGGCACTATTAATATTGCAATTTTTACTCACACCACCAAAAGATTTTGTTTCGCAAAATTTTCGCAAAAGATTAGTTGTTCATTTTAACTTAAATACCAGATCGGATTGTTAAGTACTGAACTAAGCTCGATGCCACCTGTGATGAGCCGACCAATTTATAAGAAATCAAGTATAATTCACAATTACCGGGCAATCGCAGATCTACACTTGAGTCCATATAAACCCCGTATTCCGAAATCTCGTGAGTGATTTCAAATTCATCAACAATACAACCAAGATCGTTGAGCTCAGTAGTTCCAATCCGCAGTATCTCAAACTAAATTTGAATATATTATAATCGAAGTGCGATATACACATTTATTTCAAAGTAGTTCGTGAGTGCGGAAGCAATTGCTTTCGAAAGCAAAATAGTTGTATTAACTAAAATAAAATAGGATAGTGCCAACATAGTGTCACCCCTATTTTATCATACATGCTATGTTCTCGTTGAAGAAATGTGATTTTTGATTTATGTGCTATTTACCATGCTTTCTTAGGAAATTCATAGAAAAATAATAACTAGGGTTTTGGATGTGATAATTGGTATGCTTGGTTTTGATAGGTTTTAGTAGCCCGTCATACTCGAAATCTGTTGTCCGACACTTTTCATAGTACAAAAGTATTTTCATGCCTAGTTTTATTTCTAGCTTGTCATTTTTGTGTAGGACAGTATATGCATGAGTTTGCTATGAAATTTTTATGGTAGCCTTTGTAGACCAGTAGCATGCTCTGGTAATTTTTGTAGATTTTTCTAAGGTGTTTATGTATTTATCATATTTATGTTGCTAGGAAAATACCTTGGAAATGCATGTAATTAGTATGGTGATAATGTTTGGGTGATGTACTGTTTGTTCTTATGGTAATAAGGACCTGTTAGTGTGGATAGTTTGCTGGTCTAGTGTGTTTGGTCAATTTATTAATCCTAGCTTTTATATTTAAAGAGTGTGCACATGTAGTGTTTATTAGGGAATGTCATTTCATGTGCTTTAATTTATCTTTTGGCTTGACCAGTAGGTTTATTTGGTAGATTATGATGTGTCTTGCTTGCTGGAAAAGATCTAGATGAAGTGCATGCTTGAGTAATTTATTTGAGATGTCCTAAGTTGTAGTTTGTCTGAAAATAGAGTCTCTGTTTTTACTGTTTTCGAGGCTGTAGATGTTAGAATCTGGTCGAGGTTATATTGAATGTTTTGTAGATAATTTTGTTAGCTTTCCAACGAGTATTCGTTTGCTGCATTTGGAGTTATAGAACTCCCTCGTGTGACTATTTTTGTAACAAAGATGTCTAGCTGCCATTTTCAGTGTTTAGGGAAATAGGGTGTTTGCTTGATGTAGATTACTAGGGTTTCTTGTGTAGTTATAATCATGTTTCTACAAAAGAGATATCCACTTACTAGTATCATTCATCATAATGCATTCATCCATCGTTCTATTTTAGTTATATACAAGCATGTTTCGTGCATTGGTATTAATCGGTCTTGCATATGCATGCATCATCTCGTGATCGGAGGAGTTAGTTCGGGAGGAGATCAAGGAGCAGAGGTCAACCTTCATCATCTCGGAGTGCAGCCAAAAAGACCCCACAGGAGAAGGAGGACCGTGACTCAAGCTTCCGTGAGTTCCCCTGAATTCTTCTTCCTACTACTTTTCTCAAGGCAAGCCCCTTGTGCATGCTGAACTTTCCTATGCTTTCTCAATTAATTTGTTGAGTCCTTTTATGAATGCTGCATTAAGTATAGGAAGTGGTTGAAATCGTTGATGCAATGATATCCTTGCTGAAGTTGTTGCCCTATTCCTATATAGGAGTCTAGGTTAAATAAATGCTCGCTTATGATGATTGCAAGAGACAAGATTTCCTGGTCACTTGTGAGGGTTGTTGTTGGGTTAATCACATTGGTGGTTAACAAGCCGCCGCCGAGAACCTCGAATAATAAAACATGTTTAGATTGGATGGATATTGTGGTCTTCCATCCGATCGATTAAGGACTAATCCCTTTGTCGGAAGCTTCATTCGAAGTTGAACGCACTGTTCATATAGTAGGCTCCGCCGGGTCGTGAGCCACGAAGCTTGTGGGGGTACTTGTACGCTTTAACGCCCCTCCTTGGCGTGGTCGGTTGGGTTTGATCGGGTGCAAGCAGAGGCATCTGCCCGCGTCTTCGTTGCCTGCTCACTTGGTGGCTCGAGAGGAGGGGGTTGCCGACAGTCCGAGACATACGCCCCCTAACATCTTGAAGTGATTAGGGGCTACTCTAGCTAAGTAGACCTAGTGTATGACAGTATTCGCCCACCGGGTTTGCAATCGATTCGAATCGCCATCTCTCCCGATAGTGAGAACCCGTCCTGTCTCCGCGGCATCGTAGTCTAATATCACAATAATGGTTATTCATATTCATGCTTTGTGATGTTAAAATATTGATCAAGTTACTTATACTATTATTTATATATCGCAGCATGTGTTTTAATCTTGACTATACAGACTTATGGTTATGTATAAATAATTAACCTTTAACTTGGAAGAACCTCGAGTAGTATGTGTAGGCGCACTAATCAACCTTTTTTCTCAAAAATAAATGTGAGTCACCAACTCCGGATAAAGCCAAGCATAATCCTTGGAGTCTTTTCCTTATTTTCTCGGTTTAAGACGGGTAAGTCTCTATGGGAGTACAATTGAATACTCACGGGTTAATTCCCATCAAGCGTGTGACTCCGTCTAGCATGATTTAGCCAGCTTGTGATGTGTTTTGTGATTGAAGAATAATGCCTAGGGCATGGCAGTCTCCATATTTCCCCTCTCGTGCTATTACAGGGGTGACATTATGTTGGCACTATACTATTTTATTTTGACTTCATTTGTAAACTATCTTGATTTCGAAAGCTATTGCTTCCGCACTCAATTACTTTTGAAAGAAATGTGTACATCGCACTCTGATTATAATATAAATGAATTTGGTTTAAGATACCTACAGATTGGAACTACTGAGCTCAACGATCTTGGTTGTATTGTTGATGAGTTTGAAATCACTGAGATTTCCTAATACCGGGTTTATATGGACTCAAGTGTAGACTGCGATTGCTTCGTAATTGCGAATTATACTTGATTTCTTATAAATTGGTCGGCCCCCCGTCACGCCATTGACCATCTTCCTAGGTCGGTTGTAACCGCCTATGAGGATCAATCTCATCCATCTATCAAGGTCGGTTTGATCCTACGGCTACGGAGGCTTGCTTGACCCCTACTCTACCTCGGGGCTATATAAGGAGACCCCCTGCCCCCAGGGTGAAACCCTAATTCATTCAACTCACCATTCGACAGGCTGAGACCCTAACCTCTCCTCTCTAGTTCTAGAACTAGAACTAGAACACCATGTAGAACTAGAAGCCCTAGAGTTGAGTTGAGGAGCTATTGTCAAGTTGAGAGATCTAGATTAATGGTTCCCACGAGAGCAAACCAGTGCTAGTCTTGTTTTAGAGATCTAGAGCATGGGTGATGGGATGAGCTGCTTTGTAGGAAGCAATCGAACATGCCCGGTGACTCCTCTACATCTTGTACCTTTGGGATCAAGTTCCATTGGAGCTTGGTTCCGAGACTTCATGGCGAGCAACTTCTTATTTGAGTAAGTAACATTGTTCTTATTGTTCTTAAGGTTCGCAACTCTTGTTTGAGTACTTTTAATCAGAGGACCCTATAGATTAGAGGAGAGTAGTCAGTAGGTGTAAGCGTGGTGCTTAGACCAAGGTTACTTGTGGATGCACCCTACCTTCCTGAGTGTGGTAACTAACGTAGGTGACTTATAGTCGCGTTAACTCTTCGATTCCACCTCTCGACCGGATAGGTGTTGACACCTGTTATAGCATATTATTACTAGTCAACTAATATGAAATAAGGGTATAAAATGAATATCAACATAAGTCTAGGGGTTTAACTAACATAATTCCATGAGCTTTGGTGATTTATATATTTTCAGGGACTTAACAGATAAATGCAGAGAAGAATGGAGAAATTTCCGGAATATACATCTCATACGATGACAAGACTTGACCGTGAAGTAACTCAACCCAAAATGTGGACTAAAACACTGTAGAAGATACCAGAAGACACCAGAAGAAACGAGAAGCCGAGAGGAGACCAACCCCCGGTGGCCGCCGAGGGATTTAGGTCGGCCGCTAGGCTACAAAAGAGCCAATCAAAGCTCATCTTCCTAGGTCGGTTTGTAACCGACTTTGAGGTTGTATCTATACCGTTATTGAAGCTCGGTTTGATCCAATGGTCATCATTCATCGCCAAGGCCTATATAAGAAGACCCCCTGACCCCGGGGCTAAACCCTAATTCATTACTAATTCATTCTATTCATTCATCTCTCGCAGAGGGGTCCCAATGTAAGGATCACCTCTCTCTCAGGGATTAGTTGTGACAAAGCCGACCAATTTATAAGAAATCAAGTATAATTTGCAATCACCGAAGCAATCGCAGTATACACTTGAGTCCATGTAAACCCGGTATTCCGGAAATCTCAGAGTGATTTCAAACTCATCAACAACACAACAGGATCGTTGAGCTCGGTAGTGAAATCCGCAGTATTTCAAACCAAATTTGATATATATTAAACATCAAAGTGCGAGGTATGATTTATTACAAACTCAGGTTCAAGTACGGAAGCAAAGTAGTTTCGAAAACCAAATAGTCTTTTAGCGAAAACAAACATAAGATAGTGCCGGTAGATAGTCATCCCTACAACAAAGATGAGACGGGATATAGAATTGCCTTGCCCTCGCCTTACTCTTCATCAACGGGGAATAGACAAGTCTTACAAGAACCATGGTACACATGCTCACCGCAACAACGGAATAAAACCCCGAGTACAAAATACTCGACTAGACTTACCCGGCCCAAAATAAAATAAAAGACTCCAAGGATCATGCTAGGCTTTATCCGGGGTTTAGCCGACTCACATTAATTTCACAAATAAAGTTGTTTAGTGCTCCTATGCATACTACTTGTATATTTTCCAAGTTAAAAGGTTACTTATCTAAATACATAACCATAGATCCTGTATAGTCAAGATTAACATTGCTCAAGAAGATAAATAACAAAGATAAGTAACTTGATCAATAATTTAACAACAGCAAAGATGGTAAAATAACATATATTGTGATATTAAGGCTACAATGTCGCGGAAGCATCCCGGTTCTCACCGGCCCGGAGAGATGGCGATTCGAATTGATTGCAAACCACCGGCGAATACCCCCCATAAACCAGGGTCTACTTTGCAAAGGCGGACCCAATCACTCCCAGGATGTTACGGGGCGTAAAGTCTCGGTCCCGCCGGCTACCCTCCTTCTCGGGCCGCCAAGTGAGCGAACAACGAAGACGACGCCGCGCGCATCTTCTTGCGCCCAATCATTTCCCCAACTACCATCACCAAAGGAGGAGCGATAAAGCGAGCAAAGCCGGCCCCTAACATTCCCACGAGCTTCGTGGCTCACGACCCCGCGGAGCCTACTATATGAACAGGTACTTTCAACTTCCGACCACAGCCCGACAAAGGGTAAGTCCTTAATTGATCGATGGAAGGACCACAATATCCATCCGATCTAAGCATGTTTTATTTAGTCGTTCTCAAGAATGACTTGACAATCACCCATGTGATTGTTCACAACATTTCCTCAAGTGACCGGAATCATCAAGCATCGCAATCATGATACCGAGCATTAACCTAGACCTCTATATAGGATAGGGCAACTTTCAACAAGGATCATAATGCATCAACGGTTTCAACCATTTTCCCGACTTAATGCATGAAACATATAAAGGACGCAAGTCAAATTAATTGGAGAAAGTAGGAAAGTCGTCATGCTCGGGCTTGCCTCGCAGAACGTTCTTTGAACGTGCTCGACACTCAACCAGCTCGCCTGTCGACTCTTCTCCTCCGGTGGCTTCTCCCGACTACACCCCCCGATGAAACAGCTCCCACGTCGGTTCCTCGATCAGCTCCTCCAACACTTCCCCGATCCCGAGATGATGCATATGATGGAGAAAAGAAATGATTACAATTATATAAATACCAACTTGCATAAAGTAATATGTGTATGATGGATGAATGCTTCATGATGCATGCTATTAATAAGTGCATATCTCTTCCGCAGACACACAATTAATTCCACACAAGGAACCCTACTAATTTACATCAAGCAAACATCTCAACTTACTAATGACAGGAAATGATAGCTCGACATGTCAAGTTACTAAAAACAGTCCCTACAGAGAGTTCTACAACTCCAAATTCAGTGAACTAGGACTCTATGGAAAGCTAATGAAATTTCCTACAAAACATTCCATATCACCCAGACCTGAATCTAAAATTATCAACCTCGAAATTAGAGAAAACAGAGGCTCTGTTTTCAACTCAAACATCACATACAACCTCCATATCTCGCAAACTACTCATGCAAACTATCTCAAACTTAACCAGCAGGTAAACCAAGTAATTATCTACCAAATAAATCTACTGGAGAAGCCAAAAGATAATTTAAAGTACATAAAATGATATGCCCTACTAAACACTACACAAGCACACTAATAAACATATAAATGCTAGGAACAGCAAATTGTCAAAACTACCAAGCTTACCAAACTAAGCTTACCAACAGGTCCTATTCATGCTAGGAACACATAATAAAAATACTAACACACACTTCCTTCATATAAACATGTATTTCTAGGCTATTTTCCATGCACCATAAATATGGTAAATACATAACTACTTCAGAAAATTCTACGAAAAATTACCAGAGCATATTACTGAATATAACATCTACCATAAAAATTTCATGGCAAGATCAGGCTCATACAACCCTACACAAAAATGACAAGCTAGTGATAAAACTAGGCATGAAAATACTTTGTACTATGAAAAGTGTCAGACAACAGATTTTTGAGTATGATAAGCTTCTAAAACCTATCAAACATAATCATACCAAGTCTCACATCCAAAACCCTAATATTTATTTTTCTATGAATTTCTAAAGATCACCTTGCACAAAGCACATAAATAGAAAATCACATTTCTTCTACAGAACATACCATGCATGATATTTTTCCTGGATTCTACTCACAAAATTAGGAACATTTTGTACAGGAAGCATATTTTTTTATCTTGCACCAATTAAAAGATGATTTTCCTCAATTTCCATGCATTTATGGCCATAAATAAAACTCTATATAAAAGTTATCATAAAATAGGGTTTTATAATTTTATACTGTAGCCTATCATCTAACAAGCATGGCAAAATTTGTTTCACTCAAAAACACCTCAAAATGACCAAGTTATGAATTTTCTAAGCTTTGCATTCAATTCGGAAAAACGAAAAAAGAAAAAGAAAGGAAAATCGGCGGGGCCCGCGTGTCAGCCGACTACGTAACAGGGCACGGCGGCGCGGGGCGGATCGGCGGCGGATCTTCGCCGGGCGGTGACCAAATCACGCAACCGCCTAGCCTAAAAAGCATCTACGCCGACGGAGGGTCACGATGGTGCCCTTGGTTTGCACCGAAACCGATCGAAACGACGACAACGGCGTTTGGCGGGCGCCGGCCGTTCCCGTGAAAGACGGCGAACCAGTGGCCGTTCTCGACTCTACGCTGCTCAACGAAGACATGCAAGCAGGTTTGGGACTCAACGGAGCAACGACGGCGATAAGACGCACGCGCGCGGGGCGCGCCACGGGCAGCACGTCGGCGATGACGCCGCCCCGGCGAAATGGTGGCCGGATCCATGCATCCAGCTAGCTCGAGCTCGAGCAACCCAAGGCGACTCTAGGATGCGAGAAAGAATGAGCTAAACGCGATTAATGAGCTCGCATTTGCGGGCTTGCCCCTGCCGGGCGGCCATGGCGGGCTCACCGGGCGAGCGCTCGAAGCGGAAATGGGGTCCGTACTTCGACCTTTACCTCGATTCGACGATGGTTATGAGTAGAGGATGAAGTAGCGGAGCTAGGGACGGGGTTTGAGGGTTTTGGTGCGACGACAAGAACGAAACGCGGTGGCGGAGCTTGCAGACGGGCGGCAATGGCGCGGCGGCGGCGCTGTTCATGGCTCGGGCGGCGCGGGCGGAATGGGGCTAGGGTTAGGGCAACCCGTTGCCCGCCCTTTATATGCGGCGCGTGACCGGTACCACCCCATCCGAGCCGTACATCGGCGTTCGTGCGTCGCGGCCACGCCGACGCCAAGGCGGTGTCGGCCGGCGACGAGCCGATAGGTCCCCTCCCTGTTTTTCTGAGTCAGCCCTGGTTTTTGGCCTGTGCATCAAGATTCGTGCGGAATTTGGAAAAGTCAAAACATCAACTTTGTAGAGAATTTCATAAGCTACAAAACACTCAATATGAACTTTTTCTAATTCAGCCTAGATGTGGAGATAAAAATTAAAAACAGCGAGGTCAACTCAAACCAATCAAAACAGAGTTTGAATTCAACTCAAATTTGACCCAAACTGTTGGGCACTATTTGAATCATTTCCAAACCTTTTCACAAGAAACTCATAAAAGATCATTTGAACTACATAAAAAGTACTACATTTCATCTATAGAAACTTTTTGCTAGAAACCACTCTATCATGCACTTTTGAAAGGAGTTTCAAAATGACTCAAAGAGGTTTGACCCCTAGGGCAGATTTAAAATAAAATTTCTAAATTGAAACTCAAGCTCAAACATAGTCCTAAATTATGTCAAAAATATATCTAGGCACAATCTAGGTCCAAAACATCATTATAGCAAAGATCCTATAGTAGCTAGATCAATCAAGCATGAAATGGAGTCAATTTAAAGTGAATACTACTATCAACATGTTTATGCATGAAATGATGATCATGGTATGCAAATGCTCATGCTTTCAAGATGCTTAACACCTAGGGTGTTACATTAGTGAATTAGAAGTAGATTAGAAATAGATTAGCCATATGATTAGAAGTAGATTAGATCTAGATTAGATCTAATCAAGAGTAAGGGAGAGTGGAGTTGTGCTCCAGCCAAGATGTCTACATGTGTTTGGTATGTCTTGTATCCTTTCTTTGTAAGACTTATGATTCATATATTTATCTTCTCTATTTACTTCCATGTCTTTCATATATGGTTAAGTATAGTTGTTATGCTATTGCATGGGATCTCCACTGCATTGAGGACTCTAGTTATTCATGGTAGCTAGAGTAGTAATCGATAGTGTAGACTTGGTGTCTAGGCTATAGGTTACCTGTGGTTGCGCCCAAACCTACAGATAGTTGTGGTAGCCCCAGGGGTGACAGCCCTGTCAGGTCTTTGTAGTCCACCACGTACGGGTTGGTGTTTCGTAGAGCTTTTTGGCGGCCTTCCCCCGGTTACTTCTTCCCAGTCTATTCGAGAACCGGAAAGGTACCGTTGTTCCAAAGTGCATTAGTATGATCAAGTATCATAGAACCAAAGTAATAGAGAAGTACAAAGGAACCTTGATCTCTCCCCGTTGACCTCTTGATTAGTTTAGTTATTCTTTTATAATCTTAGGTATGTTTTAATTACCCTTTATCAATTACCTCCTCACTTTAGTCTAGTGGTTTGCTAAGTTAGTGGATACATGATTGTGACTTATTAGAATTCTTTTAGCCAAAGCTTCCCCTGTGGATACGATACTCTAGAATACTCATCCTAGGGAAAAGCTACAATGGTAGGTGTTCTTTACGCTTGCAGAATCCTTCATATTCTTTTAGCACTTAACAAATGCCAACAATAGGCCTTGGCAGGATCTTTGGCTTGGGGTTGATATTCTTTGCAAATGTCTCTCCCTTGAATCATGTCCCCATAAGACAATATCAACATAGCTTACAAGGATAGGATCTAGACAACCATAGAAATCTCCTTTAACTCTTTATCCTCTCCGTCCTTCTTGTCATTTTTTTTTAGATAATGGATAAAATCCGGCTTCATCTAGCGGCAGATAGAATCAGGCCAATTATTACAAAAAAAAAGTTTAAACACAACCCGCTCACACCGAGCATCATCCAAAGCCACTTTGGATAAAGAAGAAAAAAGAATATGATTTGATCTAAATATGACCAATGAATCTTGTAGAAAGCCATCCTCCGAGCTTGAAAAACTGCAGCGTCGGTTTCAATGTACTTTGCCCGGCCTGTACTAGCCGGGTCACGCCGATCTTCCACCGCCAGATGTGCCCACCGACGAGCCCGAGCTGGGTTCCCCAGTAATAGCACCTGCAAGAAAGATTTTGGTCTACATTTATCAAAAATCACTTCATTCCTTGTTATCCAAATTGCCCAAAGTAATGCCGCAAATTTCTGTTAATAATAATGAATTTAATTTTTTTTTTTGCAATTTTGTCCATCGCCAAAACAGGTCGCCCACATTTGACGGTGGTGAAAAACCAAACAAAACATGTACTCAGCGCCATAGGAATTTGGCGTGAAACGCACTCAAAAAATAGGTGTTGAATTGTTTTACGGATGATGACAAAAAGAACAAATCTTATCGCCATTCCAGCTTACGTTTAACTAAATTATCTTTAGTTAAAGTAACACCCTTTTTTTAGGTACCATAAGAAAATCTTAATTTTCATTGGTACTTTTATACGCCAAATATCCTATGACACTTTCGAACACCATTGTTAATTAACGCAAAGATACATAGACTTGACCGAGAAACAACCGATGCGTTTAGCCCCCAAACAAAAGTATCCATGTCACTTGTTAAATTAATATCATGTATCGAAGCAACAATTACGTGCCAAGCAACTAGGTTTGCACCACTTAAATGTCTCCCCGAACGAGATATTTAGCGGAACTGTACTAAGTACTTGGGCCACCGAGTCTTGTTTTGATCTTACAATATTAAACAAGGAAGGAAATTTGTCTTTTAGGGGTTTTTTTTCCTAACCGGATGTCAAACCGTAATCTAGTTTGGGACCCATCCTTAATGTTAAAACGGCCAAAGTCTAGAAAAAAATGTCTTTTCACGTTCATTAATCCTTTCCAAAAAATGAGAGTCTGTTGATTTTTTAACACAACTTCCAATTGGCTTATTTTTGACATACTTATTTCGTAACAATTCTTGCCAAACACCATCTTCATTTAATAATTTATACAACCACTTGCTTAAAAGACATTTGTTCCGAATGTCCAAATTTTGAATCCCTAAACCTCCTTGGTCTTTTGGTTGACATAAAACCTCCCATTTTGCCGACCTATATTTTTTTTTATGTTGATCATTTTGCCAAGAAAAACGTGATCTAAAAACAAATCCAATTTTTTCAAGTACTCCACGTGGCGCTTCAAAAATGACATCATAAACATCGGTAAACTAGAAAGCACCGAGTTTATTAAGACCAACCTACCTCCTACCGACAAGAGTTTTCCTTTCCATCCACTCAATTTTTTTTTTTCTATTCTATCCTCAATTATCTTCCAATCTTTGTTATTTAATTTTCTTACATTCATGGGAAGGCCCGTATCGGAAAGGAAAAGATCCATTGACACATCCAAACAAAATACTTAATAAAACTCTTCCTCGTTCTTTTGCCTTCCCAAAAGAAAAAGCTCACTTTTATGGAAGTTAATCTTCAAGCCCTCGATAGTTGTTCAAAAGTGGTTAGTAGAAGTTTCATATTAACCGCCTTTTCAACGCCATGGCTCATAAAGATTACAGATCATCCGCATACCGCAGAATAGATAGACCATCTTGAATAAGATGTGGGATTATTCCTTCCACCGACCGCCTCGTTTGGCTCTAGCAATGAGAATAGCCAACATGTCGACAACTATATTAAAAAGTATAGGCTTACATAGGGTCCCCTTGCCTTAAACCTTTTTTTCGTTTGGAAATAGGAACCTAATTGATCATTGACCGTTAGATTCACATTTCCACCTTCGAAACGCCCGACCCATTGACACCACTTTTCGAAAATCCTTTCATTCTCAACGCCTCGTTGTAAAAATTCCAATTAACTTTATCATAAGCCTTCTCAAAGTCAATCTTGAAAATAATTCCATCTTTCTTTTTTCGAGTGGAGCTCATGTAACGTTTCGTCGCAGAATAACTCGCACCTTCCATAATATTTCTTCCCGGTAAAAAGCGTTTGGGTTGGGCTAATTATCTTTTGTGCAATGGTCGACAGTCTATTGGTTGCGGCTTTAGTAAAGATTTTGAAAGATACATTCAGAAAACAGTTGGTCTCAGTATTGCTGAATTACTTTCGCATCTTGCTTTTTAGGTAGCAAAATTATGTTGCCAAAATTTAGACGGTCCAATGGTAAATTTCCCTCATAAAAATCTGTAAACAGGGTCATCAGGTCATCTTTGATCAAATGCCAAAAGACTTGATAAAACTCTGGGGGGGAAACCATCTGGACCGGGGGCTTTATTGTGCTCCATTTGGAAAATCTGTTAACAACTCATTTTCTAATGGGCATACCTGTGGGATATCATCGGTTCTTGTCTCATCCAAATTGAAATGGGAGGTAAATCGAAGGCCCAAACAGGTTTTTATAATAATTGGTGATATGCACCTTTAACTACGCCTCACCAGAAATTATATTGTTACCATCCTCCAACCGAAAAATACGAGTCTTACGGTGTCTACCATTAGCAAGCAAATGATTCTTCTTCCCTCAAGAGTTGAGCTAGCCGTGTACTCGGACATGTTTTAAATCTACTTCGATTGATCTAATTCTAAAACTTCAGCTTTTTTATGTAGCTCATCTAATTTATTTAACAGGGCAGTTTTTTTCCTTCTTGTACGCACCACTTACATTTTTTGCCCATCCTCGAAGGTGCCGACGTAGCCTTCCGATCTTGGCTTGCCATCTTTCAATGGGTGAGCCAAAAACTAGAGTATTCTGCCACACCTCACTCACCATTTCATAAAATCCGTCTCTTAACAACCATCCTAGTTCGAATTTAAACCGAGGTTGGTAGTTATTAGCTCATTACCCTCACACCATTCTCCTTGTGGATACGATATTTAAAACCCTCCTCCCGGGTGAAGTGCTCACCAAGATCCGTGCGCTTGGGATTATACAAGTTATAAATATTTTTGTGGGCATAACAAATACCAACACGCGGTTGTTGCGGTAGCGAGCACGTGCGGGCGCGTCAAGCAGCGGCGAGAGCAAGCAGAGGAAGGAGGTGGCAGCGGTTGCCACCATGGCGAGTGGGCCGCCCAAAGAGGGAAAAAAACGGAGAGAGGGGAGAAGCCTAGCCCGGTTGGGGAACTGGTGAAAGGTCCCTTGTGGTTTTTGGTAATTGAGTGTCAATATTAGGTGAACTAATATGCGTGATTGAGATAATACACAGGAGATTAGTTCACGTGTGCTAACGCAATGAAGGAGCTTTATTGCATATGAAACATGACATGGAGTCATGTGACCAAGGTGGTGAAGATCAAGACAAGGCTTGGCTTGATGGACCGGTTGCAAGTGTGAAGTGCAAGTCGAGGCAGTGAAGTGATGGACCGCGAGGCGGTGAAGCTTGGGCAAGACTTGGCGCCGACGGACCGACGCAACGGTGAAAAGCAAGTGAGGTCAAGATCGATGGACCAATAGCGTCACGTGATGATATGAAGTGGATCATATCATTCTTGATCGTGTTGGTGCATTGGTTGCATCGGCACTTAAAGATGGAGCGAAATGGAAACGCGCAAGGCAAAGGTATAACCTATAGGGCATTTCATTTCACCGGTCATTGGTGTTTAGAGAAGTTTATGACCGGGTTTAGGATAGATGGCCGTACTATCAAGAGGGGCAAACTTGTTTGCATATCGGTCATCTAGTGCCACTTGAGCGATCTAACTTTGCGATGTGTTAGGATCGAGTGGCGTGGTAAGAGCAAGAGAAAATCCTTTGAAAATGATTGTGAAAATGCTAACACACATGCACATGGTGATGTACACTTGGTGGTGTTGGCACATTTGCAAAGGAGAAGTTGTTTCGGTGTTTCTCGGACACTTGGACTGTTCTTAGAGTGGAATACTGCTTTGATCCATTATGAGTTGGATCAAGTAACCATGAGGGTTGTGTAGCCCTCTGAGTAAGCTTTCCATAGAGTCCAAGATCATCAAAAACGGAGTTCGGATGAAGGAGATATCGCCATTTTACCGAGCAGTGGTCTGACCGGACGCGGTGACCGGACGCACGATGGCGCGACCGGACGCACCGACCGGAGGCTCCGGCCGCTCGCGTCCGGCGCAGAGCTCAGAGCCTGATTTTTGCCGCACGCGTCGACCGGACACTATGACCGGACTCGCGACCGGACTCGCTGGAGAGTCCGGTCGGGCGCTGGGTCCGATTAGCACGCCAGAAGCCGTGGTTTGGACCCCAACGGCTCTATTTGGCTTGGGGGCTATTTATACACCACATACCCGACTTGTTTCGGGTGCTGAGCACACTTGGGCCTTGGTGGCTTGTGTTGTGGTGCTAGAGAGCCCTCCCACTCACTTGTGATTGATAGAGTTCATCCAAATCAAAGTGAGGAGTGATTCTAGTGCATTTGCGTTGAGAGATCGCATTCGTGGCACTAGGTGATCGTGTTGCAAGCCGGTGTGCTTGTAGCTCTTGGAGGTTGCCACCTCCTAGACGGCTTGGTGGCAAGAGACTTCGTGAAGCACGCAACGGAGATTGTGTGGTGCCCGGGCGGAGGATTTGTGAGAGGTTCGTGCTCACCTCGCGGGGATCGCGAAGAGCGACACTACTAGAGCGTGTCGGTGAGTACCTCCCTTGTGCGTGTGGTGTCTTGCGGTGCCTTGAGAGGCTCACTTGAGAGTGGTGTCTTGCGGTGCCTTGCGGGGCGTGCCTTGAGGGGCAAGTGATCGGAGAATCACACCGAAGAACCATCTAGGTGAAACACCAAAGGAACCACCCAAGGTGTTGGTCGACACAACGAGGAGTAGGGGGAAGTTGGCAAGCTTCCCGATACCTCGGTAAAAAATCACCGGTGTCAACTTGTCTACTCTTCTCGGTGGTTTGCATTCTCCAAATCATAAGCTTTGTATTTACATTCATATATACCTTGTGCTTGTGCTTGTGCTTGTGCTTGTGGAGTAGCTCTTGCAATTACTAGCTTGTGTAGCTTGTTAGTTGCTTTGCTTAGTTTGTGTAGCTAAGTAATTTGAGCCTTTGGGTTAGGCGTGTGTCGCCTTGTCCTTAGTGCATCTAGTGAGCTTAGGTTTGGCTTTGTGGTTTTGCTCATTAGAATTGTGTAGGAGCTCACCATTGTTTGAAGTACTAGTGCATAGATTTGTGTGACCTTACAATAGAAACGGTTAGGAGCTCAAGCTAGGCTTATCATCTCATTTGCTTTGTGTAGGATCTTTTGTGAGGTGATTTAGAGTCATAGCTAGAGGGGTGAAGTCTTGGCTAAACGAATAGTTTCAATTCTGCATCATATTTGTTTAGCCAGCGCAATTAGTTTTAGAAAGGACTATTCACCCCCCTCTAGTCCCCTTCACCCCCCTCTAGTCCCCATCTCGACTGAAGATCTCTTGTTTAGTTTTGGCTAATTAGTGACACCTAAGGACTAATCTCTCAACGCTAAGTGTTTGACTAGATTGGAGATTGGTTTTGCCGGAGTTGGTGCATGGTGATCATGGAAGAGGGTTCGAGGTGACCCAAAAGTTGATCAAGCATGCAACTCGGTGGAGTTTCAGAGATCAATTGTCCCCAAGGCAAAGGTATAACCATAGGGCTTTTTGATTTCACACCCAAGACACCATAGAGGGTGTGGGTGGTTATAGGATCGATAAGCCGCACTATAAAGAGGGAAACTTATCGTACATATCGGTCCTCATGTGCCTTTAGGTTCAAAATTCATATGCATGCATTCTAACCTAAAAGAGCTAACTCTGCGCTTGTCGAAAATGTTTTGAAAATGCTAACACATGGTGTCGGGGTGTTCTTTGACGTGTCGGCAACAAGAAACAAGTGACGGAAGTCGGTTTGGGAGCAAAGGCGAAGGAACGACGACGAAACGACAATTTTTCAAGCAGCTCGGCGTGGACCGGACGCACCCGACCGGAAGCAAAGCCGAAAGTGACCGGGCCACCGGTCGGTGAGTCCGGTCGGAATTCCGAAGAAGGGTGTAAACCGGGGTTGGGCCCCTCGGGCCGACCGGACGCACCGACCCGGATGCTTCCGGTCTTGGCCGACGCGATGATCGACGCGCGACCGGACCCGATCCGGCTGGGTCCGATCCACCGCTCGGGGTTGTCGGTTGTGACCGCACCCACCCACCGACGGACTCACCGGGTGAGTCCGGTCGGTCGTCCGGTCGGTTGCAGAAACCGTGGGTTCCCCCCAACGGCCACATTTCGTGGTGAGGGGTATTTATACCCCCTTAGCTGCCTCTTGCTCTCTCTCTTGGTCATTTGAATCATTCCTAACATCTTTGAGCAAGCAAGCAAGCCTCCCTCCTCTCTCATTCTTGATTTGAGCTTCATTCTTGAGAGAAGAGTGATCCAAGTGCATTTGCATCGAGTTCTTGCATCTAGAGGCACTTGGGGGATCGTTGAGCCGGTTGGTTTCTTGTTTCTCTTGGAGACACCGCTCCTAGCCGGCTTGGAGGATTGGTGGAGTTGTTGGCAAGAAGAGGTGATTGTTTCTTGGCCACCTCCGGTTGATTTGTGAGAGGATTACGCACTCCTCGTCGGGAAGACAAAGTGCAAGGAATACATTGCTCGTGTCTTGGGTACCACACTTGTTGAGTGGTGTGTTGAGGCTAGCAAGGGCACCGCCTAGCTCAAACACCATCCTTGTGTTGGTCGGCACAACCGGAGAGTAACTTGTCGGTGTACAAGCGAACTCCGGGTGAACAAATCGACTTGTTCATTGTCTCGGTGTTTGGATCATCACCTTCGTGTGATTGATAGTCTCTCTTCTTCCTGATGATTGGTTGACATCCTCTACACGTCGGTATAACAAGCTTCTCACTCTAGCATTACTTTCCTAGTTTACTTTGAGTAGAGAGCTAGCACTTGCTTGTGTAGGTTGTTCTTGCTAGCATAAGGACCATATTAGGATTGCTCACTAGATAGAGTAGTGACATAGACTTTGTGTGACTTAGAGATCATAGAAATATTTAGTCTTGTCACTAGAAGGCTTGCAAGACCATTAGAGCTAGTGCAAACCGCTTTACGCCGTGTTTTATACTAATCGGTTTGTCGAGTTGAGTTTGTAGAAAAATTTTATAGGCTATTCACCCCCCCCTCTAGCCATCTAGGACCTTACAAGTGATATCAAAGCCGTGGTCACCGTTTTAGAAGGCTTAACAACCTCCGGTGTGAAGCATGGCTAGTATTGTGTTCAACAATGTTGGGGGAAAGCCTCCATTCTTTGATGGGGTCAAGAACTTTGACTATTGGAAGAGATGCATGAGAATGTACTTGGGATCAATCAATGACCAAGTATGGGAAGTGACAGAGAAGGATTTTGTCATCCTAGATCCTACCAACCTCACACCCACCGACAAGATCCACAAGCAATGCAACACAATGGCATTGAGCACACTCTACAAGGGAATGGATGTCAAAGTGTTTGAAGGCATCAAGGATCTTGAGAAGGCAAGTGAAGTGTGGGAGAAGCTTTGTGAGACCTATGAGGGCACCAAGGTTGTGAAAAGTGCCAAATTATATGTTCTCGAGAGTGAATTTGAGAATTTCAAGATGAAGAAGGATGAGAGCATACCGGATACTTTCCATAGGCTCCAAGTGATTGTCAATGACCTCAAGGCATTAGGAGTGAAGACATTGGATAGAGATTTTGGGCACAAATTCTTGATGTGCTTGCCCAAGAGATTTGCCATGTTGAGGAAGATTCTCTTTAGAGGTGCATTGGACACCATGACACCTAGTGATTTGCTTGGTGAGGTGCTAACCGATGAGAAGGTTGATGGCATGGAAGATGAGGAAGAGAAAGAAGATGACAAGAGCAAGAAGGTTGTGGCATTCAAGGCCGCCACCACATCATCCAAAGCTAAGGGCAAGTCCAAGGCTCAAGAAGAAGATGATGAGGAAATCAACCTTGAAGAGATAGATCAAGAGTTTGCTATGTTTGTAAAGAAATTTGGCAAAGTCTTGAAGAGCAAGAAGTTTGGGCAAGGCTCTAGAAGAAGAAATGATTCATTCAAGAGCAATGAAGAGCCAAGAAAATGCTTTGAGTGTGACAGCCCTTATCACATCCTTGCCGATTGCCTAATCAAGAAAGAAAAAGAGAAGCTGAAGGCATACAAGGGTGGCAAGACAAACAAGAAGAGCAAGACCATGACATTCAAGAAGACTAAGGACAAGGAATGCAAAGCTTTGCAAAAGAGTGTAAAAACTCTTGAGCAAAACTTTAGTGAGTTAGAGGCCACCCATGAGGGTCTAAAGGAAGACCATGGAGAATTGGAGCTAGCTCATACAAGACTCCAAAAAGCCCATGCCTTGCTCTTAGAGAAGAATGATAGAGTTGCCTAATCATCAAAAAGGATGTTGGTTCAACATGTGACATCATAGATGAACCATTCTTGGTTGATGTTGAAGAACCATCTATTCCTTCCACATCCACATCAACCCACTCAAGCTCTACTAGTAGTGATGGAGTAATTTTAGATTTATCACTAAAGGTTGAGAATGAGACTCTCAAAAGAGAGGTGGATGAGCTCACCCACTCCTTGAGGAAGGCATATGGTGGGGATGCTCGCTTGCTAAAGTGCTTGGGTAGCCAAAGGTTTTCCCTTAACAAGGAAGGCTTAGGCTATGTCCCCAAGAAGGGCAAGAAGGCCTTTGCTACTCCAAAGCCTAGCTTTGTGAAGAGCAATGGGTCCTATTGCAATAGATGCAAGCAAGTGGGGCATCAAGAGCAAAAATATGCTAAAATCAACATGAACAAGAAATCAAGCAAAGTGCATTCCATACATTTTGATTCTTGTTATTTGCTTACCAAGGGTGAGAAGGGTGTCAAGGCAAAGTTTGTTGTTACACCCATTGTTGGCCCAAAGAAGAAGGTAATTTGGGTACCAAAGGCTTTGGTTGCTAACCTCCAAGGACCCAAAGGCAAATGGGTACCTAAATCTTATTGATTTCCTTGTAGGTGAATTACAAGATTGGGGGTAACCATTGGATTCTTGATAGTGGGTGCACTCAACATATGACTGGTGATGCAAGGAAGTTCAACATTATTGATTCAACTCAAGAGAATGGCAAGCCTATTACATTTGGTGATAGCAAAAGTGGCAAGATACAAGGCATTGGCAAGATAGCCATAACCAATGATTTGACCTTATCAAATGTGGCACTAGTGGACATATTGAAGTACAATTTGCTTTCGGTGGCACAAATATGTGATCTTGGTTATAAGTGCATCTTTGGTGAAGATAGTGTTGAGATAGTGAATACAAAAGATTCAAGCTTGATCTTCAAGGGAATAAGATTTGACAACCTCTACCTTGTGGATTTTGGTGCTAGTGAGACTCAAATTAGTACATGCTTGATATCTCAATCTAGCATGGGTTGGCTATGGCATAGAAGACTTGGTCATGTTGGCATGAAGCAACTCAACAAGTTAGTGACACATGATCTAGTAAGAGGCTTGAAGGATGTTCACTTTGACAAGGACAAGCTATGTAGTGCATGTCAAGCCAAGCAAGCAAGTTGCCAATACTCATCCAAAGAAGAGCTTCATGAGTACTTGCAAGGCATTTGACTTGATCCATATTGACTTGTTTGGCCCAACCGCATATACAAGCATTGGTGGCAACAAGTATGGATTTGTGATTGTGGATGACTATACAAGATTCACTTGGGTGTTCTTTCTCAATGACAAAAGTGATGTGTATTCGTTGTTCAAGACATTTCTCAAGAGGGTGCACAATGAGTTTGATATCATAGTGAAGAAAGTGAGAAGTGACAATGGAAGTGAGTTCAAGAACACAAGAGTTGATGAGCTATGTGATGACTATGGAATCATGCATCAACTCTTGGCCAAGTACACATCATAATCAAATGGCCTAGTTGAGAGGAAGAATAGGACTCTCATTGAAATGGCAAGGTCTATGCTTAGTGAATACAATGTGAGCCAATCATTTTGGGCCAAAGCAATCAACACCGCATGCCACTACATCAATAGATTATATTGCCATCCCATGATGAACAAGACACCTTATGAGCTATTGAATGGAAGAAAGCCAACCATTGCATATTTTAGAGTATTTGGGTGCAAATGCTACATATTGAAGAAAGGTGTAAGACTTGGCAAGTTTGACAAGAGGTGTGATGAGGGGTTTCTACTTGGTTATTCCACCACAAGCAAGGCATATAGAGTGTGGAACAACTCAAGTGGTGTGTTGGAAGAAGTCCATGATGTTGAATTTGATGAAACCAATGGGTCCCAAGATGAAGATGAGAACCTCAATGATGTTAGTGGAACTCAATTGGTAAATGCCACGAGGGGTATGGACATTGGTGATATAAGGCCAACTCAAGTTGATGATGACAACAAAGATGAGATGCAATCAACTCAAGCTAGTGGTGCTCAAGTTCAAGATCAACAACAAGCTAGTACACCATCTCAAGCAACTACAAGTGATCAACCAAGCTCAAGCAATCAAGTTCCAATACTCCAAAGCTCAAGCATAGCTAGAGATCACCCAATTGATCAAATTGTTGGTGACATTGCAAGTGGAGTGCAAACAAGAGGAAGGCCAGCAGCATTTTGTGAACACTTTGCTTTTGTGTCACAAGAAGAGCCCGAAAAGGTTGATGATGCCTTGAAGGATGAAGAATGGGTCATTGCAATGCAAGAGGAGCTCAATAACTTTGATAGAAACAAAGTTTGGGAATTGGTAGAGAGACCAAAGGACTACAATGTCATTGGAACCAAATGGGTTTTCAAGAACAAGCAAGATGAAGATGGCATTGTTGTGAGAAACAAAGCAAGACTAGTTGCACAAGGCTACACTCAAGTAGGGGATCTTGACTTTGGTGAAACATATGCTCCGGTTGCAAGATTAGAGGCAATTAGAATCCTATTGGCCTATACATGTGCACACAACATCAAGCTCTATCAAATGGATGTCAAGAGTGCTTTTCTCAATGGCTTCATCAATGAGCTTGTGTATGTTGAGCAACCACCCGGTTTTGAAGATTACCATCATCCCAACCATGTGTACAAGTTGAACAAGGTAGTGTATGGGTTGAAGCAAGCACCTAGAGCATGGTATGAGAGGTTGAGAGACTTCCCACTCAAGAAAGGCTTCAAGATGGGCAAAGTTGACACTACTCTCTTCAGCAAGAAGATTGGAAAGGATTTGTTTGTCATGCAAATATATGTAGATGATATCATCTTTGGATCAATAAATCAAGAGTATTGTGAAGAGTTTGCCAAGATGATGGCAAAAGAGTTTGAAATATCTATGCTTGGAGAGCTTACATATTTCCTTGGTCTTCAAATCAAGCAAATGAAGAATGGCACCTTCATTAGTCAAGGGAAATACATTAGAGACATGGTCAAGAGGTTTGGATTGCAAGATGCAAAGGGAATTAATACACCAATGGGTACCAATGGATCATTGGACAATGATGAAAGTGGCAATATGGTTGATCAAAGGTACTATAGGTCATTGATTGGAAGCTTACTCTATGTGACCGCTTCTAGGCCCGATGTGATGTTTAGTGTTGGCAAGTGTGCAAGGTTTCAATCCTCACCTAGAGAGAGTCATCTCACCGCATCAAAGAGGATATTGAGGTACTTGAAGCACACACAAAATGTTGGGCTATGGTATCCCAAGGGGTCAAACTTTTAGCTTATTGGATATTCGGACTCAACTATGGGGGATGTAAAGTTGATAGAAGAAGCACAAGTGGCACTTGTCAATTCCTTGGAAGATCTCTAGTATCATGGTCCTCTAAGAAGCAAACCGGTGTGACACTTTTAACCGCCGAGGCCGAATACATTAGTGCCGGTAGTTGTTGTGCACAATTGCTATGGATGAGATCAACTTTGAAGGATTATGGTTTTGATTTCCATCATGTGCCATTGTTTTGTGACAATGAAAGTGCTTGCAAGATGACACAAAACCCGGTTCAACATACAAGAACCAAGCACATTGACATAAGGCATCACTTCATAAGGGATCATCAACAAAAGGGTGACATTGCTATCCAACCTATTGGCACCGAAGATCAACTAGCCGACATCTTTACAAAGCCACTAGATGAGAAGAGATTTTGCAAGCTAAGAAATGAGTTGAATATCCTTGACTTCTCCAACATGAGTTGAATGCACCCCACTACCATGACATGCCCCTCCATCAAGCAAAGCAAAGGTGAAATTGTTTGGCATGGCATTCATGATATCTAAGGACTTGTTAGAACATATAGACATATAACTTGTGCCTTAGGAAGCATTCATGGAAAATAAAAAGGATTTCAATGTATGTATGCCATCACTATTGCTATTTATGCTTGTTTGATCTAGTGATGACATATGACATGTTTATGGGCTTGCAATCTCAAGTGTTGAATTTGGCTATCTTTTTCACACATATGCTTCAACATAGGCAAGATAACCCTTGTCATGAGGTATGAAGAAGCTTGTCTTTGGTTCAAACCGAAATATATGTTTGACAAGTGATCCAAATTTGACCAAATTTGAGCACTATTCTCTCTTCCATAACACAACTTGGTCATACCTTTTGTGGAAATTGTCGACAAAGGGGAGAGATTAGTGCATGAAAGGTTTTTGGAAAATTAAAAATTTCATGTGCTTCATGAGTTAACAAGTGGTTCACACAAGTAGGGGGAGCAGGCTCATAGACAAATTGTTGCATTTGATTGTGCACTAACATATGACTTGCTCATTGCACATGTATTTAAATTCAATATACATGCTTGTGTGGTGTATGCTAGTTTTCACAAGTTGCTTTTCAAGTGGTTGAATAACTAGCATGCATAGGAGCTAGCTAGATTTTCTAAATTCCGCTCTTAATTCAAGTACCTTGCTCTTAATATGATCTCACGTGGTACTTTGAGTTTTGATGAAAATCTAGTTACCTTGATGCTTGTATGGTGAAAATGGCGCAACTCCGATTGGTATCACGCTTCAAAGGTCCATTTCTTTCACCTAAGCATCATTTTGGTAACATAGCTCACCCTCTATTTCAATATTTATACATGTATGCAATGCTTCGTTCCAAACTCGTGACATACATGTAGGGGAGCTCATGCTACCAAAACCGAACTATGATGATTGTCCAATCCTATGATTGTAAGCAAAATGCTTGGACAACCATTGTATGTTCAAAACATTAATCATAAAACCTTTATGCGGGTTGTCACCAATTACCAAAAAGGGAGAGATTGAAGATCTCTTGTTTGGTTTTGGCTAATTAGTGACACCTAAAGGACTAATCTCTCAATGCTAAGTGTTTGACTAGATTGGAGATTGGTTTTACCGAGTTGGTGCATGGTGATCATGGAAGAGGGTTTGAGGTGACCCAAAAGTTGATCAAGCATGCAACTCGGTGGAGTTTCGGAGATCAATTGTCCCCAAGGCAAAGGTATAACCATAGGGCTTTTGATTTCACACCCAAGACACCATAGAGGGTGTGGGTGGTTATAGGATCGATAAGCCGTACTATAAAGAGGGGAAACTTATCGCACATATCGGTCCTCATGTGCCTTTAGGTTCAAAATTCATATGCATGCATTCTAACCTAAAGAGCTAACTCTGCGCTTGTCGAAAATGTTTTGAAAATGCTAACACATGGTGTCGGGGTGTTCTTTGACGTGTCGGCAACAAGAAACAAGTGACGGAAGTCGGTTTGGAGCAAAGGCGAAGGAACGGCGATTAAACGACAATTTCGCGGCTCGGCGTGGCCGGACGCACCCGGCCGGAAGCGGCCGAAAGTGGCCGGACGCGCCGGTCGGTGAGTCCTGGTCGAATTCGATGGTAAGTGTAAACGGGGTTGGGCCCTCGGGCGACCGGACGCACCGACCGGATGCTTCGTCTTGACCGGACGCATGACCGGACGCTTGACCGGACCCGGTCTGGCTGGGGTCGATCCTTTGACCGGGGTTGTCGGTTGTGGCCAGCACCCACCGGCCGGACTCACTGGGTGAGTCCGGTCGGTCGTCCGATCGGTCGCTGCGCAAACCGTGGGTTTCCCCCCAACGGCCACATTTCGTGGTGAGGGGTATTTATACCCCCTTAGCTGCCTCTTGCTCTCTCTCTTGGTCATTTGAATCATTCCTAACATCTTTGAGCAAGCAAGCAAGCCTCCCTCCTCTCTCATTCTTGATTTGAGCTTCATTCTTGAGAGAAGAGTGATCCAAGTGCATTTGCATCGAGTTCTTGCATCTAGAGGCACTTGGGGATCGTTGTGAGCCGGTTGGTTTCTTGTTTCTCTTGGAGACACCGCTCCTAGCCGGCTTGGAGGATTGGTGGAGTTGTTGGCAAGAAGAGGTGATTGTTTCTTGGCCACCTCCTCCTGATTTGTGAGAGGATTACGCACTCCTCGTCGGGAAGACAAAGTGCAAGGAATACATTGCTCGTGTCTTGGGTACCACACTTGTTGAGTGGTGTGTTGAGGCTAGCAAGGGCACCGCCTAGCTCAAACACCATCCTTGTGTTATTCGGCACAACCGGAGAGTAACTTGTCGGTGTACAAGCGAACTCCGGGTGAACAAATCGACTTGTTCATTGTCTCGGTGTTTGGATCATCACCTTCGTGTGATTGATAGTCTCTCTTCTTCTTGATGATTGGTTGACATCCTCTACACGTCGGTATAACAAGCTTCTCACTCTAGCATTACTTTCCTAGTTTACTTTGAGTAGAGAGCTAGCACTTGCTTGTGTAGGTTGTTCTTGCTAGCATAAGGACCATATTAGGATTGCTCACTAGATAGAGTAGTGACATAGACTTTGTGTGACTTAGAGATCATAGAAATATTTAGTCTTGTCACTAGAAGGCTTGCAAGACCATTAGAGCTAGTGCAAACCGCTTTACTTGTAGTGTTTTATACTAATCGGTTTGTCGAGTTGAGTTTGTAGAAAAATTTTATAGGCTATTCACCCCCCCTCTAGCCATCTAGGACCTTACATCGACCCTACAAGTGGTATCAGAGCTAGGTCTCTCATTTAGTGGTCTTAACCGACCCGAGAGGATGGTGACTAGTGGGCTAGATGTTGAGTGTCCACACATTTTTGATGGCACACACTTTGCATGTTGGAGAGATTGGCATGCATGCAATTTTAAGAATATTTCTCCTAACATGTGGTGGATCGTAGATGTGGGCTTTTCTTGTGCTATTGACCGCAAGGATGCATCTCAAGCACAATCAAATTGCCTACATCTAGATTGCCAAGCTACTAACATTTTCTATCGATCTTTGGATAGTAGCATTCTTAGCGAGATCATGGACTTTGAAAAGCTCTCATGAGATATGGGTTTATCTCGCTGAGAAATATGGAATGATCTCCAATGACAATCTTGATGAGCACAAGATGGTGGCGCATGAGGTTGTTGAGCATGACCACACCTCGGTGGTTGTGAAGGATTGCTCCACCTCATGGTCAAATGGAGATGATGATATTGATCAATCCACTCCAAGTCCACTTGACAAGGTTGATGAGGACGCCACAAGTGATGCAATCGATGATGCTATTCCCTGCACACTTGATGGTGAGGATGATGGCTATGAGGGTGATGATTCTACATGTTCATCTACATCATCGGATTGCTCTATGTCACATGGTGACACCAAGGTACCTTTGTGGTGACATAGTTGTCGATTGTGATGATCCAAACTTTGAGCTCATATATAGTCTCATCCGTGGTTTAAACAAAGAGTATGCTAAAAACAAGAAATTGAAAAATGAAAACTCTTTGCTTAAGACCACATGTGAACAACAAGAGCATCTACTTTATGTTACTACTTGTTCACATGAGGTGCTAAAATTGGCTCATGAGGAACTTAGTGTTACTCATGATAACTTGGTACAAGACCATGCTTTACTCACTAAGATATTTTCAAATGAAAAATTTAAAACTAGTGAGAGCTCATCACTTGGGTCAAATGATCAAACACATTTTTGTGCTAACCCTTGTGATGTAGGCAAGAAGCATGTATCCACCTCTTGTGATAATTCATTGGATATGCCATGTTCTTCTTCTTTAAATGCTTGTTCTTCTCCTATGTCTTGTGAGACTAACCTTTTGAAGGAGAATGATGAGCTCAAAAATGAAGTGAAGAATTTGAGCAATAAGTTAGAGAGGTGCTACAACTCTCAAGTCACCTTTGAGCATATGTTGAAGAACAAAAGAAGCTTCGGTGACAAGAGTGGCATTGGCTTCAACAAGAGCAAGATCAAAGGCAAAAGATGGGGCAAGAGAAGATATGAAAGAGAAATGAAGAAGCAAGAACAAGAGAAGCTATCTCATTTCATGTGCTATCGGTGCCATGAAGCGGGTCATCTTGCTAAGGCTTGCACAAATGAAGAAAAGCTCAAGTTGAAGAAGGAAGAAGAGAGGCTCAAGCATGCCAAGTGCTTCAAGTGCCGCACATGGGGTCATCTCACCTCAAAGTGCCCAACCAAGCAATTGGTGAAGCAACTAGAAGAGCCTCAACCAAAGCCACAAGTTGAGCAAGAAAACAAGCCCCAAGATCAATTCAAGATCAATGTTGAAGATAAAGGTGATGACTTGATGATGAAGAAGAAGAAAACAAGAAGGGGTGGCAAGGCAAGAGCAAGGCATCCAACTCATATCCAAGATGCCAAGATGATGAGCAAGATTCAAGCTAAGAAAATAAAGTTTGCTCACATCAAGTGCCGTGAATGTGGAGACATGGGACACTTTGCCTCGGAGTGTCTTAACAAGCTTGAGAAGAAGTATCAAGCAATTCATGAGAGGCAAGGCAAGAAGAAGCATTAAATGAGCAAGAAAGAATGGGCTCAACAAAAGAGAAGATGCTACTTATGCCGGGAAAGGGGACACATGGCTCATTCATGTCCCCTAGGTAACGATTCTAAGCCTATTTCAATTGATGATGATAATGAGCTTAGAAAGGATGACAATGGTACCTCATTGATTGCTATTGCAAAACATCCCGCTACTCATACTAAGGCTTTGCCTAAGTATGTTGCACCTAACTTGAGAGGACCCAAACAAGTTTGGGTACCATCAAAAAGTGGATGATTGTTTGTAGGTACCATGGTATTGGAGGCTTGATTCAATTGAATTCATATTGTTCATCACTTCATTGAGTCAAGTATTGAAGCTTATTGCTATCTCATCCCAATGCCAAGTCATGATGAGTGAAGTCCAAATGAGCTACAACATACAAGTGCAATGATCCTAGTTGTGGTGATTTATTGGATATTTGAAGGCTTGGAAAATATTTGAGATGAAGCTTGCTAGCATGATGATCATAGGCTACAAAGGTACATTCTAGTTGATCACACATTTGGATGCATATATGAGTTGATTGAATTGGATATATATGCATATGTTGCTTGCTATGAGATGATTGAATGGATTAAATTCTTAGTAGTCAAATTTGAGTTGGTTTGAATGGATATGATCATGAGATGATCTTTAGTATGTGATTTCAATGGAAATATGCCTTGTGATGGTATTCAAACAAGTTAGCATCAAGTTTGATTCAAATTGTTGAAGCATAGCTCATTTACTCAAATCTGTCCATTATTACAAAATCTGAGTGAGCTGTGATGATAGCCATGTTTGGATGATCAAATCTTATTGGAATGGCTTGAAATTTGGTTTGCATGCTCAATACTTATGGTAGAAGTTGCTGTAAAAATTTCGTGCTGAGAAGATAAGGGATACTTCAGTTTTGGAGTGGAACTTGTCAGCTATGTTACAGCAGTTTTTCAGCATGTAGTAGTGTGGAAAGGTGTGAAATCTGGTAGCAATCCATAAGGACTTTGGAGCTCAAATTTTTATGGCTGCTAGATGACTTAGTGTTGAACATCTCCACCAAATTTCGTGGCATTTCAACATGTACATTGTGAGTTATGGACTATTCTTTGAGATGTACAAAATCTGCCAGAAAAGTGACAAACATTGGTTGATCAAGAGTCACTTTGATTGAAAGGTCCTCAAGTTGGATTCATATTTATAAGTGTTTGAGGCACCTAAGTTTGGTTTTGAATTGAGTTAAAAGCATGACAAGAAATGAGTACAAAGGCCATTGATTTGGGGAGTGTACTTTGTACACATCTAGTACTCAAGTTGAAGATCAAGACCAAACTCAAAATGGGGAGACAAGTTTGAGTTCAAATGATCATCATATCTCTTCAAGAAGAAAGAAAAGAACTTAAAGAAGATTTCAAGGTTACCAATCATGATAATTCCATCACTTGGATCAATCAATCAAATTCAATTCAAGTGAGTGTCAAAGATAGTTCTTGGTGAGATCACTTCTCCTAGAGAGGGCGTGCCGCCCATGAGTGGGATTGACAAGTGAGGATGCTTGGAGGGGCCAACATGAAAGTGATGATCTAGGGATATTCAAGATGCTTAGTTGAAGAAATCAAAAGGGTTGATCAAGAAGAAGCAAGCAAAACCCAAATAGAGAGATATTTCATACAAGATTCAAGTGGTATTCTCTCATGCAAGCAAAGATCAAAAAAGAAAGCAAGCCAACCACAACAAGAAGTGCACTTGATCATTAGTGGTTCTCATTTCATATGGGTGAAGCATGGTATTCATATTGGTATATTTGGTCTTCACCAAGCTATCTAATTGGACTTCACATTGCTATTGCGGAGAGAAATTGGAATCATATTGACTATCCTCTACTCCAAGATAGCAAAGGTATCATTATAATGTGCATGATCATTTCATCCCTTACTAGTATGCGGTTAGTGCATATAGTACATGCTTATTAGGGTCATGCATGACAAATGAACGTTTTAAATTCATTACTACCACTATTGCTTGAATGATTAGATGATCTAGTGGTTTGTATATGAGTTTGTTCATGAGCTAGTGATCCCAAGTACTTGATCTATTTTGGAATGCTATCAAGTGACAAATACAACATTGGCAAGATAACCCTTATATAAGGTGTGAAGAAGCTTGTCATTGGTTCAAACCGGACTTGGAAGCTATGGTAAATCTTTTTAGTTCAAGTCAACAAGAAAGAAGCTCATGGAAACAATCTAGTTCAAGAATTGGTTACAATTGACAAATCATTTCAAGTGGCATCCACCTTACAAGTTGCAAGAAATGGCTAGATTATTACCTCATCTTTACATGTGGTAGTTCTTCATGTGAAATTCAAGTCAAGTAATATCTAGTACATCAATGGTGGTTCCGCAAGTGATCCTCAACTTTAAGTGATCAATTCAAGAAAGCTACCCTCAAGAACTCAAGTGGATTGACATATGCTTTGACATAGGGGGAGGTGCCCCACCTAAAGATCAAGGTCAAAGATCCTACAAGTGACCTACATGTGGCATTTCTAGGTGGTTTTCATGCTTCCACATGTGAGAGTTACAAGTGGTGTCAATCCAACATATGGTGATGTCCATCAAAAATGAAGATTCAAGAATCAATCATCTATCCCTAGTCACACCCTTTGTATCAAAAGAGGCATACCCTTTATGGAAATTGATGACAAAGGGGGAGAGATTGGAACAAAGATATGAATATAGAGAGAGATTGAAATATGGATTGAGGACATGGACCGAGAGGGAGCAACATTGAAGAATTGAGAAGGATCAAAATTCTTAGACAAAAGAGAAGCACACAAGTTGGGGGAGCAAGCTCATGAACTTGTTTGATTGCATTTGATATATGCATAATCATGTGCTTGCTTGCAATTGCATAAGTTTTTAAATTTTATATGCAATGCTTGTGTGGTGTATGCTAGTTATAGAACTTGATTGATGATATGATAACTAGCATGCATAGGTTGTAGCTAGACATATATATGCTTCATGAAAATCAAGTGCCATTACATATAATGTTGATCTCACATGGTATCTTGAGTTTTGATGTACGTCTAGTTACATGGATGATGCTAAGGATGAACTTTAAATTTGCAACTCCGATTGGTATCACGCTTCAAAGGTTTATCCTATATACCTTAGCATCACTTTGTAGTGTTAACCCTCCCAAAATTTCCATATTTATGTATGTGTGCAAACCTTGAATTCAAATCAATTGGACACACATATAGGGGGAGTTACCACTACCAAGTCGGGTTTTATGGTGCTTATCCAAATCTTGACTTTGAGCTTAAATGTTGGATAAGTGACATAAAAATCCAAACCAAGTTAGCAATTGATACTTGTATGAAGTGCTAGCTTGGAATTTAATCTTCAATTCCATATCTTTGTAGTGTTGCCATCAATTACAAAAAAGGGGAGATTGAAAGGTCCCTTGTGGTTTTTGGTAATTGAGTGTCAACATTAGGTGAACTAATATGTGTGATTGAGATAATACACGTGAGATTAGTTCATGTGTGGTGACGCAATGAAGGAGCTTTTATTGCATATGAAACATGACATGGAGTCATGTGACCAAGGTGGTGAAGATCAAGACAAGGCTTGGCTTGATGGACCGGTTGCAAGTGTGAAGGGTAAGTCGAGGCGGTGAAGCGATGGACCGCGAGGCGGTGAAGCGATGGACCGCGAGGCGGTGAAGCTTGGGCAAGACTTGGCGCCGACGGACCCGATGCAACGGTGAAAAGCAAGTGAGGTCAAGATCGATGGACCAATAGCGTCACATGATGATATGAAGTGGATCATATCATTCTTGATCGTGTTGGTGCATTGGTTGCATCGGCACTTAAAGATGGAGCGAAATGGAAATGCGCAAGGCAAAGGTATAACCTATAGGGCATTTCATTTTCGCCGGTCATTGGTGTTTAGAGAAGTTTATGACCGGGTTTAGGATAGATGGCCGTACTATCAAGAGGGGCAAACTTGTTTGCATATCGGTCATCTAGTGCCACTTGAGCGATCTAACTTTTGCGATGTGTTAGGATCGAGTGGCGTGTTAAGAGCAAGAGAAAATCCTTTGAAAATGATTGTGAAAATGATAACACACATGCACATGGTGATGTACACTTGGTGGTGTTGGCACATTTGCAAAGGAGAAGTTGTTTCGGTGTTTCACAGACACTTGGACTGTTCTTAGAGTGGAATACTGCTTTGATCCATTGTGAGTTGGATCAAGTAACCATGTGGGTTGTGTAGCCCTCTGAGTAAGCTTTCCATAGAGTCCAAGATCGCCAACGGAGTTCGGATGAAGGAGATATCACCGTTTTTGGCGAAAGCGTTGGTCTGGCCGGACGCGTGGCCGGACACTACGATGGCGCGGCCGGGCGCTCCGGCCGGAGGCTCCGGTCGATCGTCCGGCGAGAGCTCTGCAGCCTGATTTTTGCCGGACGCGTCGGCCGGGCGCTATGACCGGACTCACGACCGGACTTCGCTGGTGAGTCCGGTCGGCGTGTCCGGCCAAAGACGCTAGAAGCCGTGGTTTGGACCCCCAACGGCTCTATTTGGCTTGGGGGCTATTTATACACCACATACCCGACTTGTTTCGGTCTTGAGCACACTTGGGCCTTGGTGGCTTGTGTTGTGGTGCTAGAGAGCCCCTCCCACTCACTTGTGATTGATAGAGTTCATCCAAATCAAAGTGAGGAGTGATTCTAGTGCATTTGCGTTGAGAGATCGCATTAGTGGCACTAGGTGATCGTGTTGCAAGCCGGTGTGCTTGTTGCTCTTGGAGGTTGCCACCTCCTAGATGGCTTGGTGTCAAGAGACTTCGTGAAGCACGCAACGGAGATTGTGCGGTGCTCGGAAGGAGGATTTGTGAGAGGTTCGTGCTCACCTCGCGGGGATCGTGAAGAGCGACACTACTAGAGCGTGTCGGTGAGTACCTCCCCTTGTGCGTGTGGTGTCTTGCGGTGCCTTGAGAGGCTCACTTGAGAGTGGTGTCTTGTGGTGCCTTGCGGGGCGTGCCTTGAGGGGCAAGTGATCGGAGAATCACACCGAAGAACCATCTAGGTGAAACACCAAAGGAACCACCCAAGGTGTTGGTCGACACAACGAGGAGTAGGGGAAGTTGGCAAGCTTCCCGATACCTCGATAAAAATCACCGGTGTCAACTTGTCTACTCTTCTCGGTGGTTTGCATTCTCCAAATCACAAGCTTTGTATTTACATTCATATATACCTTGTGCTTGTGCTTGTGCTTGTGGAGTAGCTCTTGCAATTACTAGCTTGTGTAGCTTGTTAGTTGCTTTGCTTAGTTTGTGTAGCTAAGTAATTTGAGCCTTTGGGTTAGGCGTGTGTCACCTTGTCCTTAGTGCATCTAGTGAGCTTAAGTTTGGCTTTGTGCTTTTGCTCATTAGAATTGTGTAGGAGCTCACCATTGTTTGAAGTACTAGTGCATAGGTTTGTGTGACCTTGCAATAGAAATGGTTAGGAGCTCAAGCTAGGCTTATCATCTCATTTGCTTTGTGTAGGATCTTTTGTGAGGTGATTTAGAGTCATAGCTAGAGGGGTGAAGTCTTGGCTAAGCGAATAGTTTCAATTCCGCATCATATTTGTTTAGCCAAAATTACTTTTAGAAAGGACTATTCACCCCCCCTCTAGTCCCCATCTCGACCCTACAATTGGGCGTGGGCCAAAAGCCAAGGAAAGAGGGAGGGAAAATAAGAAACCTTTTTATTTTTATTTTCTAAACTTTTGCAAAGCATTTTCAATTGGATTTGAATTCATTTTTCTAATTTAGTCAAAACCAAACATCACAATGAAATAAATGAAGCAGCATGTATGCACAAAAATGTTTCTAATTCTAGGTTATATTTTAATTTTGTGAAAAATATCATTTTCCCTATATTTCATGAGCACAAAAATTAAATAATTAAATCAATTTTTATCTATTTCAAAAAGGACAAATTTTAGGGTGTTACAAGTTTTGAGCAAGGTTGAGCTTCAAGGAGGGCTTGTCTCCTTGGAAGGATCTTTGGGTAATATTAATATTATTATGGAGTTCTTTTCAACACTCAAGTCTCTATATTCATATTGCAATGCGTTCGAGCTAGAGTATAGTTACTCTCATGTTATCTTATTAATGTGTGAACTATGGTCTAGTTAACATGTTAAAAGATTGGACTTGGCTAACTATAGGATTAACCGCTCATATGTCGACTTCGCTAGAGATTGGTCGGCTTATGTAGATTATGATGGTTTGGTGTACCTTCGGGTTTTACCTTTATCCTTGCTTGTCGATCCGTAGGGTCGAGTCTGCAGGGGATTTAGGCAGTTTTCTATACACATGGACGTGGTGTCCAGGTTTATAATAACCATCGAAATGTTGGCATTCCACGGTAGTGAGGTAGGGGGCGGTGGTGGCAACCCCTGTTCGCCCATTGTACTCCTCCACATTCGGATGTTGAGTTTGGAGTTACGAAAGTGTCTATCGGCTAGCGGACTAGGCTGCGGGCATCTCCTCATCATAAGATCGTAATCCCATCATGATTTAGCCTCCTCATATGCAAACTAGAGTTCACCCATGTGCAATATTTAGAACCACCTTCTCATTGTAGATGCTTTTTATCCTTTTCCTCCCCCTAGTGGTGTAGTAGCTTATCTCGTGTTTGTCACTATCCCGAATATCATTTCCTTACCCTTGCATTTGACTAATGGTTATTCATAAATACATTGTGGATCATTATCATCATTATGCTAGCAATTACACAAGCCTGCCTTCCCTTGGGAAAATATAAATCATGATACCTGAATACCACCGGATGAAATGCTACAATGATAGATCCGTGCGCTTGCGATTGACTATCGCAAACATATGAATTCATCTATCATCGATGTTTCTTAATGTGGTCACTAAGAATATTATTTATTCTTAGTGATTGCACTATGAAATGCCAACAAGCATTTCTGGTGTCGTTACCGGAAATAGGTTATTATCTATTTCTAGTAATGTCGTTAAGAAATATCAACACTACCCAATTACGGAGTAACGTTTGATAGTCCCTAAGTAGGTCGTTTCACATCTTGAGTACATACGACAATCTCAAGTCTAAGGACATAACGTACATGATGTGTAAAGAGACAATAATAGTAACATCTCATGTCGGGTCAATCCAAACCACATGTCATACATGTGCCCACACTATTAGTTTGACATCTCCATGTCTATGACTTGTGAAACATAGTCATCTATCAATATGTGTGTTGATCTAATATTCATGTGTGTCCTCACATGAACTTCGACCGAGGACAATTACGTAATAACCATACAAGTAAAGAGTCTCACAAACAATTCACATAATTGCCAATCAATACAAGTTGTCTTTAATGGATATTCATGAACACATAATATATCATGGATACAAGGCGATACAATCATCTCTATGATTATCTCTAGGGCATATTCCCAACAGGACCAAGTGTGTGTCACACTATCTTATGAACTATCATGGCTTACCCCCAGTATTGAGTAATGGTCAACTACACAGATATGTCATCTTGTTCATGCCCTTGCTAGAGTCTTACACCATGCCTTCCTTTGGGAAAATATAAATAACGATACCACGAATATCTACGAGTGAAATGCTACAACGGTATTTCCGTACACTTGCGGACTTGTTCTATAAACGTTGCGAGAATGCCACCCGACATCCCGTGGCGGCGTTCTTTGGAATGTAACAATTCCGGTGAAGTCGTTGTGGGAAGTCAACCTTTGGTTTTCCAATGCTCTTGCCTTTTTGGCGGTTGTGCTCGATTACCAACAAGCATTTCTAAGCGTGATTGCCTTTTTGGTGATTGCGCTAAGAAATGTCAACACTCTCTCTCAAAAAAATTGTTACAAAAAGGAGAAGTATGGGCTATGCTAAAAAATGGATGGACAAAAGTCCCAATAAAGACAAGGAAGTCGGTACTCGTCCAAAAAAAAAAAGGTAGCCCATACCTCCTTCATTCTAAAAAGCAAAACATAAGAGAGAGTCATGATACTTGGAGTCCACCAAAAAGTACAAAAATATTCCACACACTTTGCACATCTTGATCAAAGCTTATGACTAGTCTCTCCTAGAGGTTCGGTCTTTGACAAGGGCAACATGACATGATACAAGTATGTCACTCTTTTACCTACCCAGAACTCCACAAAAAGCTTTATTAGTTGGTAGGCAAAAAGAAAGGCAACACTAAGCCTTTGATGAGGATCAAACACTTACATACTTGAGTGATCGAGTGATCATTTGAGGAACTACTTTCTTTTTGCAAAAGTATTTCAAAAACCTCTAGATTGACAAATCACTCAAAGAATAAAATATAAGCGAGCCCATCGAATCATTACGTCCTACAAACACCCAAGATTTGGAGATGGCTCAAAATCCCCAAAATGATGAAAGGTAATAAAGGGTGAATAAACGTGCCATTTTATTCAAATTGTAGTAGAAAATTTTGTTATAAACCCGGCACTTGAAAAACATAATCGGCATAGTAGCAACTCCCGATCAACAACCAAGAACTTAACTCTTTTGCTCGAGGGGCCAAAGCAAAGGGTAAGCTTGGGGAGTTTGTTGACGGTCCGCGAGCGACATATTTTGACCGTCAACATTCTACCATAATAGGGGTGAAACTATACATTTTTATACTCATATACATTTATTACTAATATATTTCCACTTGTAGTGTTCCAAATGTTATTTTGCAGAAATCATATAAATACAGGTGGAAATCTGACCAAAAAGGCGCCTCCACGGAAAGCGTAAACCTGAACACATTAAGCCTAAGGGAGAAACTTGACCCACATGTCGAATGGGGGTCGAGACACCCTGGAGGACAACTTTTTCGCGCAGAACACGCCACCCTGCCGAGGCCCGGCCCGAGCCGAGCCCAGGCCGATGCACGCGCACCACCAGGTGTGGCCGCACCCTGGCCAAGGCAATTCGAGCCCAACCTCGGCATGGCGGTTCAATCAATGCCCTGGAGGGCGGTGCGGGGGTGCGTGGCCTGGTTCCTTTGTACCTAAACGCCGGTTCATGGTCGGTTTGGTTGTAATCTTACACTTAGGTCCCTCTACTCCAAGTATAAGTACCCCCTCTCTCCCCCTCTCTTCCACACACACCACAAGGAGTCCACTCTTCAAACCACACCTCACTACCACCTCTCTTCTTCTTCTTCATTTGGCTAGAAGCTTGGAGTAGAGAAGAGCTACAAGGAGGGCTTGTCTCCTAGAAGAAAGTGCTATTCGGTAATATATCTCCTATGGAGCATTCTTCTATTTGCAAGTCATATTTAGTTCATGGTCTAACTTATGAATTAGAATATAGTTTTGTTCATGTTATAATCTTGATATATGAACTAGCATATAGTCATCATATCGTAACCTTGACATGTTCATATTTGTTCTTCCACGATCATCATATGTCTAACATGATTAGAGGTGGGATGACGGTTCGTTGTTCCTTCGGGATTGCTCTTGTTCTAGTCCGTCCATCCGTAGGGTGGGGATCCCGGGGACAAGAGTAGTGGCCTTCTATGCGAGCATGGTGCCCTGATATTAAGGTACCTATGAATATGACAAAGATTCCACGGTCGAGGGGGTAGGCGGTTGGGTCGTGACGACCTAGTCCACCCTTATAATCCCCCACGTTCGCATAGCCGTGTAGGAGTTCATAAATGCCTTGGTGGGTGTTGGTACTTCTTAACATCACAACCAATAGGTGGAATTAATCTCGCCGGTCGATGTTTTACGACCGAGAGCACGCCACGGGTGAACCGGGCGGTTTGTTCGAACCTCGGCGAACTGGGCCGGCCCGGTTTGTTCGCGGTGATATGGAGAGCGGGGTTTTTATCTTTGGTAGGGTGTAGCCCCCGAGCTTCTTCTTTGTTTGGTACAAAGAGCTGGAAGGTCTTTGAGTTCTTCTCGTCGTCGGAGTTCTCTTGAAAAAATCGTGCCCCGGGTATCCTGTAGCCCCCGAGCGTCTAAGAGTTCTTTTGTAGATAGAGCTCTTAGAGGTTCTTCATTTTTCCCGGGATTTTTGACCGTTTCTCTTTTTCCGTGCGGTCACGGGAGTCATAGTGCGCTTTTACTGCGCTCCGTTTTTCGAAAACGTCGGTGCATGGCGATCATTGCCATAAATTCCCTTCTCACGTGATTTGAGGTGATCGCTCCTTTTTCTTTGGTTGCCTCATCTGGCGTGGACTTGATCTCGTAGGCGTCTTTGGTTCCGCCTATAAATATTGCCCGTTTTTGCTTCGGTGAGGATCCGTGAGTGTCTTTCTTCTTCTCTGCTTCTTCTTCCTCCGGACTGTCTCTCTTTTCATAGGAAAAAGCTTCATTCTGAGCTTTAGATCCATGGCGGTGCCTTTGAGTGAGTTGGATCAGCCCCCGGGCGTCTTTTTAGCCTTTCTAGAGTTCTTCTGTGAGTGAGGGATGTCTTGTGATTGGGAATAGCGGCAGGCTATTCCCGCAGCAGTTCCACACCGGGAAAGTTTGAGAGGTGAGTGCGGGATGTCTTGTGATCTAAGATGATCTCCTCTCCTCCTTCGTTTTTTCTTGGTGTGGGTCAGGTAGGGTTCTTTTCGGTTACCCTCCTGGTCCTCTCCTCGGTCTCCTTCCTCGCCGCTTGGGTAGACATATGCCGGCTTCCCAACCGGTATTGGTCGTCGCCATCTTCGGGGAAGGTTATGCCTTTTGAGGAATTGCTGAAGATGGTGCTCTTTGGGTGCGCTTCCTTCTACTCTTTGTAGAGTTGAGCGTTCCCTTTGGGCTCTTTTCATCCCGGCTGCGACATGGTGAACTCCTGAGCCTTCTCGAGAGGGTTCTTTTTCTTCGCCCGAATCGCTTATCTTGATCCCCGGGCGTTATTTACCGTCGTCGGGGTTCTTCGAGCTCGGTGTTTATGGACTTGGGCGCAAGGGTCTTGACTTCGAAGTAGCCCTCGAGTCGTTGAGATTTGGGCTCTTGGGGTTCGAATCTGGTCCGGCGCTCCGTCTTCTTCGTCGTTGGATGCTGGTTTCTCCTGCCTGCGGTGTTATACTCTTTAGGATTATAGTGCCCCAGGTCTTCTTTGTATCTTGTACGCGGGGGTTTTAGTTGGGCTCCCCGTGCATCTGAGTCTTCTTTGTATCTTATAGGGAGTTGTTTCCCATGTGACTTGTAATCTTAAAGATGTTGAATAAAGATATCTGTCCCTTTATCCATTCTGTACTTGTATTTTTTGTATGACTCTGATCTGCCTTCGTGCAGACTTGTTGCAGTTTGTTCTCTGCTTGTTCTTGCTGTGGTCTTCCGAGTTCTTCTCCTTCGGATGACTTATTGAGATTGCGCCTTTAGAGTTCTTCCTTAGGCTTCCGGCTCTTATGTCCTTCTTGTAGGTTCATGCCGAGTAGTTTGGAGTCGTGCTCCGTGACATCAGTGTTGTTTCGGCTGATGATCCAGCTTGCCTTTTAGTAGACTTGGCTGTTCATAGTGTTGAAGTTCTGCTTTGAGTTGTCAGTACTGTTTTCCTGACTTATCAGCTTGTCCTCTTGTAGATCTTGCTGAAGGTAGCGTAGGATCTTATCCTTGTGCGCCTTTGGGTTGTTTCTTCCTTGACGCGTCGGCTAGCCTGCTCATAGGTCTTGCCATAGTAGATTGGAGTCTTGTTTCATTATACGTCTTCTTCACGAGACTTGTCATGATGAGTGGAGTCTTGCTCTCGAATTCTAGATTTCTTTTTCTAGAGTATCGGCTCGTCTTCTCTGTAGATTAGCTGAAAATAGTTGTAGAGGCTTGCTCCCCGGTCTTGGGGGTTGTTCTTACAAGATTCAGCTCGTCCTTTACGTAGACTTCTTTGAAGGTGATAGAGTCTTGCTCTTGGTCTTCGGGTTGTTCTTACGAAGATTCAGCTCCGTCCTTCCTGTAGACTTCTTTGAAGGTGATAGAGTCTTGCTCTTGGTCTTCGAGGGTTGTTCTTACGAAAGATTCGGCTTTCGTCCTTTCGTAGACTTCTTGAAGGTGATAGAGTCTTGCTCTTGGTCTTCGGGGTTGTTCTTACGAAGATTCGGCCGTCCTTTACGTAGACTTCTTTGAAGGTGATAGAGTCTTGCTCTTGGTCTTCGGGGTTGTTCTTGAAGATTCATTTCGTCCTTTACGTAGACTTGCTAGTAGTGGTTGGGGCGTCCCCATTTTGCCGGGGTTGTTTTCCTCTAGCGTGTGACTTGCGTCTTCTTACGAGACTTGTCACGATTGTTGGAGGGTTTCTCCGGGCCGTTAGGTTTCTTCTTTTAGGCCCTCTAGCGTTTGCCCTCTCTTGGACATGCTAGTGTATTTTGGTGGAGTCGTGCTCTGAAAAGTTGTTCTAACTTCGGGGTTGCCTCTTACGGGCTAGGGCTCTCCCATCTTTGTCCGGTGGACTATCGCATGGCGTCCCTTGAAGGGTTCTCGGTCAGGGCCCATTTAAGTGCACTAACGGACTGAAGGTTAAGATGGTTGGGTTCCTATTTCATAACACTACAATCCACCTTGCACGGTTTGGGCTGCTACGCTTTACGAGAGACTTGTGTGAGACGATGGGTTTCTATTTTACAACACTACACCGTTCACGCCCGATTCGAAAGGCCGTCGCCGTCATTAGACATAGTGGCGCTTTACGGACCCTTGATGGCCTCTGCGACCTAGGCGGGCGATCCCAACGTCCTCTTTTTAAAGAGTCGAAGTTCCGATCTTCCGCTAGGATTTAAGGTGTGGGCGCTATTCGAGCTAGGACTTCGCGTGGTTCCACCCTTGGGATTTGACCTCCGTTCTGGTGGTCGGGTTTGCCTTCTTTTGGTCGGCTGTCTTGTTCTTCTCCCTTAGGAGGCATTGTTCTTCTCCCTTAGGAGGCATGCGGCTTCACTGCAGGCGGCTTGTTCTTGTTGAAGTGCACGGTGGTCTGCGTATTTGGTGACCTCTTTGGATGGTCGAGTTCTTCTCGGGCTTGATCTTCTTCTTCTTGAAGTATCGGAGAGTTGTTTTCGCGTTCGCTTCTCTTCTGCTGCCTTGAGTTCCTCGATTATGGATAGAACCTTACGAAATGGGTTTATGTGCCAAGAGTTTCGATTTCTTCTCCTTGCATGGTCATCGGCTTGTAGGTTCCCGGTCCCGATACTCCTTTGACTATATATGGTCCTTCCCATGGGGAAAGCAATTTGTGCTTGCCTTCCGTCTTTTGGTTTCTTTTTGAGTACTTGATCTCACAGGTTGAGTTTTCTTGGGCGTGTGCTCTTGTCGTAATGCCTTCTTAGTCCTTGCGGATATCTTGCGTTACGGAGGATGGCGTTTGATCGACTTCTTACGCACGATTGGATTTCTAGTCTTCTTGTGCATTCTCCTTCTCCTTCTTCAAATTGCTCGATTCTTGGAGAGCTCCAAATGAGGTCTGCGGTAGAGCGGCTTTTGATCCATAGGTCGGGAAGAAGGGTGAATAGCTGTTGCTCTGCTGATTTGAGTTCTTAGGTCCCAGACGACTTTTGGGAGTTCTTCGATCCACTTGTCCCCGTAATCCTTGAGTTCTTCGTATAGCCTTGGCTTCAGTCCGGCAAGGATGAGTCCGTTTGCTCTTTCTACTTGTCCGTTAGCCCGAGGGTGTGCTACTGAGGCATAATCTATCCGTATGCCACAATCTTGTGCCCGATCTTGAATTACGCCCGTGAGCGGTGATCCGAGGTCGATGATGATCTGTTGGGTATCCCGAATCTGTGCATGATCTCTTGGATGAACTCGGCGCCTTGTTGGAGCTGTAGTTGACCAATGGCTTGTATTCTATCCATTTGGTGAATTTGTCGATGGCGACAAAGATATATTCGTATCCTCCTTTGGCTCTTTTAAGTGGTCCGACTTGATCCGGTCCCGGCCGACGAAAAAAAGGCCATGATGGTGGTATGCGGTCGGGTTGTGTCTTTGCCACATGTGCTTGTCTTGCAAACATCGGCATCCTTTGCATGTTTTGACGAGTTCTTACGCATCCTTGAGGGTTGTTGGCGGTAGTATCCTATTCTCGAATGCTTTTCCCACGAGGGTTCTTGGCGCGCGTGGTTTCCACGGCATCGAGTGGATTTCTTGGAGGATGTCTTTTTCTTCTTGAGCTTATGCATTTGAGTAATACTCGATGATCTTTGCTCTCTTGTAAAGTTTGTCTTTGATGAGCACGTAGTTCTTGCTTCTTCTCAAGATCTTGGTTGCTTCATCTTTGTCTTCGGGTAGTGTCTTGTTCTTGATGAAGTTTATGATGTCTTCGATCCGGGGGAGTTGTTCTTCGACACGGAGATTATCATTACTCCGTTTAGAGCCGATTGCTCCATGTTGTCTTCTTTTGGGTTCTCCTTGATGGATGGCTTCAAGAGTTCTTCGACGAATACTCACGGTGGGACTTGTGCTCTGTCGGATCCGAGTTTGGCTAGCACGTCCCGCCGCTACGTTCGCATCTCCGAGCACGTGTAGGATCTCTAGGCCTTGGAAGTTCTTTTCGGCTTAGCGCGCCATTGCAATAGAGGCCCATGTTGTCCTTTGTGCGGTCCGGTCTTTATTGACTTGATTGATGACAACCGCGGAGTCGCCGTATACTTGTAGTCTTTTGATTCCCGAGTTCTTGCTATCTTGAGGCCATGGATGAGTGCTTCATACTCTGCCTCATTGTTTGTAGTCTGCCACATGATTTGCAGCACGTACTTGAGTTGTCTTCCTTACGGAGATATGAATAAAATCCCGGCTCCTGCTCCCCTAGCTTCAACGATCCATCGAAGTACATGTTCCAATGTTTCTTGATGTCGTCGGGTATGGGTTGTTGGAGCTCTGTCCCGTCTGCTATGAAATCCGGTGGCGCACGGGATTTGATTGCTCTTCTTGGGGTGAATTCTAGACTCAATGCCCCGAGTTCCACTGCCCATTTTGATATGCGGCCTGTTGAATCTTTGTTCCTCAGGATGTTGCCTAGTGGTGAGTCAGTTACCACTGTGATCTTGTGACTGTCAAAGTAGTGTCGTAGCTTCCTTGATGTGATCGGTATGGAATAGAGTAGTTTTTGTGCGTGAGGGTATCGAGCCTTGGACTCGAGATAGAACCTCGCTCACGTAGTAAAGCGGCCTCTGGACCTTGTTGGGTTGCTCGGGCTCTTCTCTTTCCACGATGATTCTTTGAATCCCGACCCACGTATTTGTTCTTTGCTATATAGAGCGGGGAGTTCTTCTTGATCCTTTGGAGGTGTCGGGGATTTGGAGCTGTTGTAAGGTACTGTTTGAGTTCTTCAAACGCCTTATGCATCGTTTGTCCATTTGAATTCTCCTTTGGTTTTGATGAGTTTGAAGAAGGGTAGCCCTTTCTCTCCGAGCTTGGATATGAATCGCTTGAGTGCCGCCATGCACCCGGTGAGCTTACGGGCGTCCTTGATGCTTCGGGGTTGCGTCATCTCGGTGATTGCCTTGATTTGCTTGGTCTTGGGCCGATGCCTCATTTGCGACCAAGAAACCCGGTAGCTATCGAAGGCACTCCAAAGACGCATTTTGTTGGATTGAGCTTCCATTTCCACTTGTTGAGGTTCTTGAAAGTCTCTTCCGGGTATTGAATCGAGTCTCTGCGGTTCTCGGGTTTTCACCACCACGTCGTCTACGTGCTTCGGCGTTTTTGCCAATCTGCTCTCCCAAACAAGTGCGTATCGCTCTTTGATACGTTGTTCGGCGTTCTTCAATCCGAAGGACATTGTTTTGTAGCGATAGGCACGAAGGGGGGTGATGAAAGAGGTCTTGCTCGATCTTCTTTCTTCGGTCGCGATCCGGTGATATCTGAGTAGCGATCAAGAACGATAGTAGAGCCGATCTGTTTGTAGAGTCCACTATTTGGTCGATCCTTGGTAGCCCGAAGGGATTTTTTAGGCAATGCTTATTCAGTGCAGTGTAGTCCAAACACATTCGCCCGGTCGAGGTGTTCTTCTTACGAACCGAACCGGGTTGGCTAGCCGGTCGGGATGTAGGATTTCTCGATGAATCCTGGCGCAAGTAGTTTTGCAATCTCCTTTTTGATGGCCTCCTTCTTTTTCTGGTGAGAACCTCCTTAGTCTTTGCTTGATGGGTTTGGATCCTATATTGATGTCAATTACATTGCTCGGCCCGGCTCCTTGGTACGCCGGGCATGTCTGCCGGTTTCGGGCAAATATATCTTTGTGTTGCCTTAGGAAGGCGGTGGCCTTAATTCCTATTTTGGAGATAGGTGGTGCGATGATGTTGTCTTGGATGGATCGCCCGTCGTAGATCAACGTGCTTGACGTCGGCTTCTTCCTCGGTGGAATCGAATCGCTTGCTTCTTGGCGGTATCTCGAGTTCTTCTAGATTCGTCTCTGTGCCATCTGGTTGAGTTCTTTTTTTTCTCAAGAGCTCTCTGTTTTGTTTGCGATTTCCACGGCTTGCGTCACACTCGAAGGCTTTCTTGAGGTCTCCTTTGATTGAAAGAACCCCAAAGGTCCCGGCATCTTTAGCGAAGATACGGGTAGTGTGGAAACGACCATGAATTTTGCAATAGCGGTCTTTCCATAATGGCATGGTATGGTGACTCGAGATCTGCCACTTCGAACTTGATGTACTCTGTCCGGTAATTTGATGGAGATCCAGAATGTAACGGCAAGGTGACTTGTCCAAGCGGTATGGCTGCTCGTCAGGGTACTATTCCATAGAAAGGAATGCTTGAAGGAGCGTCGGTCAGGAGAGGTCTAGTCCCATCTTGTCGGTGTTTACGAAAATATGATGTTCAATCCACGCTCCTCCATCGATCAACACCTTGGTAGCGGTTACTCCGGCTATCGTAGGTTCGATTACCAAAGGATCTGGGCGGCGTTGCCCACACTTGTCCATTGATCCTCCACGGTGAACCGAATCGGGTATTGGGACCAATTGAGGTAGCGTGGTGTTGCGGGTTCTGCTTTGCCATGATTGATCAGTGCTAACTTGTCTTGTCTCTTGCTCTTTGAACGGGTACTCCGGAGAATATGACATTCAAGGATCTCGTTGCTTTACGGAAATCCCCCGTCTTTGGCTCTTCGGCTTCCTCTCTGTTTTCTTGATTGTTTCTCTTTTTGAGCGAGTTGTTTCCTCCCTTGTACTTCTCTGGAATGTGAGTACGGTTTCGAGTGTGTGCGGAGCTCGGGGTGGTAAATGCGGGGGTAGGTCTTCTAGCTTGATATTGCTTCACGTTCACTGTCGCCATTGTTGTTGTTGAACCTTTGCTTGTAGGGTTTCTTTGACTTTTCCGCCATTACGACGGTATTATGCGGTCCTCGCTTCTTTTCTTTGTTGAGAGTTGTTACGATCCTTCTTGGGCCTTCCGAGTTCTTTCTTTACGGAAGCGGTCTCGGGTTCTTTCTTCACTCCGATCATCTTCTCAGCGGTAAGCTTGAACTGCTCGTTTGTCCTCGGGTTGTCTTTGTAGAAATCGAGAACTGCCATCTTGAGAAAATCCCGTTACTGAAGGCGTCTATCACTTCTCTTTTCGGTGATGTCATGTACTTGGGATCTCATTTCTCCAAATCTTCGGTAGTAGTCTCTCGGGGATTCTCACGGCTTCGCTTGAGGCTTTTCAACTCGGCTGAGTAATAGGATGGGTGATGATTCTGCGAAGTTGCTACTGAGAATGCTCTCTGTAAGTCTTCCCGATGTCGGATTGAGCCTTCTTCGATCTTGTCGAACCATTGGAGCGGTAGAGCCTCTAGGGCCATGGGAAAGAAGGCGGCTTTTCGGCGTCATCATCTCCTCGGCCCGACTCAATGGATTGCGAGTAGACTACGAGCCATTAATGCGGGCTCTGTTTTCCCATCGTATTTTGAGTGGTTTGAACTTTGGGGGTAGCTTGATTTCCTGCAATCTTTACGCGAAGCAAGAAAACTGTCGTAGCTTTCCGTTGTTCTTTCTTCAAGTCCTCCTGAGGTTCTTCCTCCTCTTGGATGAGTTCGGTCGGCCGATATGTTGATTCCGTGACTTCTTCGTCGGGGGTTGGTCTTGGAGCGGGACTTTCCCTCGGGGGTCTCTCGTCTTGTCTACCATCCCTCCTCAGGGTGGCTTTGGAGTTGTTTGAACCTTGCGGCCTTCCCGGCCTTTCGAAGGCGTTGGACCGACTTCTTGGTGCACGAGAGCTGTTTGCCTTTGACTGCGGCGTCACGGGATCTCTTTCGGGATAGCCTTACGCAATGCCTCCTTGATGAGCCTTTCCTCGTCATTTAGGTCCGTAGCGATCTTCGGTGGTCAATCAACCCTTGTAGCCTTTCCCGGGTTGCTCGTTGATCGTCTTCGGCTTCTCTTTTCGGACTTTAGCCTTTCGTACTCATGTAGATCGGCGATATTTGTTCGGGGCTTGCATGCGTGAGTTTGCCACGATTCGGCGTCCTCCCTTCCGGCTTGTTCCTTTTCGGCCTTTCTTGGCGTTGGTGTTTTCCTTTGTCTTCAAAGGGGTTCTTTCGTCCACCGAGATGTTGGATAGGCCTTCATCGGTGGATCGATATCGGGGCTTACGGGCGGATAAGTGGGGTGCGAGCTGTAGCCACCATAAAGATTTCCTTAGCGGCCGTAGCTTTTCGGTCGCCACTCCTTCCGTTTGGGGTAGGTTACGTGATGTTGACCCTCCCCTGTTGTCCCCGTTGCTGACGATTGGTTTCGTTGAGGGTTCTTGGCCGATGGATGATACACTCCTCCCGGGGTTCTTGTCAATATGAGCCCTCTTTGCGTGCCCTCAAAGGAATCTCAATCTTCTCTTGAGTTGTCTTGGCGCTCCTTGAATCTGGCGTATCTTTGTGTTGTGTAGTCCCCATAGGAAAATGAAAAGGTAATCGGGTGGTGTCGGGGTTATATCAAATTCGCCTTCTTTCTCCGGAGTTGGAGTAGTGTTGGCTGAAAAAAAGTTTCGAGTTGGAGTAGCTTCCCTTATCCAAACCGGAGTTAGAGTTGTACTTCGAGTTGCCTTCGGAATCCGCGCTTGAGTCCTCGGGTTGTCCACCTTCCCGAGTTGGTTTCGGGTTTAGGTCCTTCCGTGTCGGTTCCCCGAGCAAGCTTCGAGTTTGTTCCCCGTCTTCGAGGCGGTTTTCGCAATTGTCGATTCTTTGGAGCTTCTCGGCGAGTTCTTGTTCGCCGGTCTTGGATTCCTCGATGATGTAGCCGGCGAGTCTTGCCGTCGTCGTCGATTTCGCAAGCCGAAGATCCGAAGATGATCGTCCTCTTCGCCCGATGTACTCATGGCGTCGTGGTCCGCGGACTCGTGCTGAAATTCGGCGAGCCCCCGGGCGCGCCGGTATGTCGATGTTTTACGACCGAGAGCCTGCCATGGGGTGAAGCCCAGGCGGTTTGTTGGGCCTCGGCGAACACGGAGCCCGGCGGTTTATTACCTGGTGACATGGAGAGCGGGGTTTTTATCTTGGTTTGGGTCCTCGATCAAGGATCGAGTAAAGACCTTTACGTCCAGTCGGCGTGAGTCTGTTTTTTGATTGATGGGGTTAGCCGGGAATCGGCTATGAAGCTTACAGCGCTTGGTCGTGGCCAAGCTTGTGTTCCGTATGTTCGTGCTCTTCTCTACGAGGTGTTCCTTGGCCGCCTTTTATAGTCAAGGGGGCCAAGGAACTTCGCTGATCCTAGTCGGATCTGAGAGGGGTTGTCCGTAGAGGAACCGAATACCGAACTCTAAACAAGGTAACGACTAGTGTTCTATGCTAGTTACAACAGAAGTCACCGTAGCTATGCTTCCATTGCCTTCTGGGAGTTGTTTGTAGCCGCAGGCTAGGATAGAACCCTGCGAACAACTCGGTAGAGTTCTTTGGTGATCCTGTATCTACACTCACCTAAGGCCATATGAGCCAGAGGCACTCAGTGTTTCTCCATCTCTTAGCTTTACCATAGGCTAGGTTATCATCCCCAGCAGTAACGCTAGAAATGTATGTGTGCTATATGTACTGGTTTGCAATCTTTCTCTAAACAAATATATCTGCATCACCGCACCATCGGCGCCCAACGCAAGCGACAGCCAGGCCTGGCCCCCTCCGCTTCCCTGCCTTTACATCCCTCCGCGGCCGCCTGCCGTTAGGTGTGCACAGTCCCATCCTCCTGAGGTACGCTTCGCCCTTGCCACGCCCTGCCATCGGTCGTCGACTTCACCACACCTACGGTATGCAGCCCCCCTCATATCCAGATCTTCAATGCGACATCAGTACCTGTCAATTTCATGCTTGCGCACACCACAATCACACGCACTAAGGCTTTTGATCAATTCATCGTCTCTGCTGATCTTCTTGATTAGATATAAGTTGTCAGTTTGCAGGCTGCTAAGTGTTACATTGCGATTCTTTTTGTCGACTGGATATAGATGGTCAGGCCCTGTTCAACCCTTCACTGAATCATTGCCATGTTCATTCATTTGTTGCTAGATTCTGAAAAAAAAACTGTTCTATTTGGTGGTCGCCTTTCATGTCAACCAGCGATGATATGGATAGGTAAAACATTGATCTTTACAAAGGTATGTTCATCGTATGCCTTTAATTGTTTCGCGTATGAGGTTTATTGTATTCCCTAAATAGATATCAGTAGCCTATATCATCGATTTAAGTACATGTTGTCTACTTCAAGTGACGTTTGGCAGTACTTTAAAATTCATATATTACTTCAACTCATTTCTACTAATTTGCCTTCTCTGGTTGCAATTGTTTTTTTAGGTACATCAAAAGGGCTCCAAGTGAACGATAGATTCCATTAATTTGAAATTGGATTGTTAAGATATCATGTCTTTATTCACTTTTGAGATGTGACTTCCAAATTAATGACCTTTCAAACATGATGTGGCTGCGCGGGCCCTCCCCATCGCCTAGGGATTCCGGATCTGCGTCGCTATACGCCTGGCTTCTGCTCCGCCATGAACGGTCCAGATATCATGCTACCAAGTGGCCTGCGCCCATGGTGCTACCTCGCTGCATCTGCGAAATCCAGGTCTTTAACTCATCTAACTCCTTTGCAGTTCAGGGTTTAGACCTCTATTTAGTTTGCCTCAATAGGTACTTCAAATTGCTTAGTTCCACATTTACATTACTCATCATGTGAATTCGATGCAAATAAACTGATTGCCACAAGCTGCATTCTTTATTTTTGATGCAACACTTATTATGCTTCCGTGCTTTCGGATCAGTACAAAGATAGACAATTCAAGGTTAGTACTCTGCTCATTTATTGGTCGGCCTAGCAATTCAATACCAATTTTAGTTTACCATTGCTAATTGCCATTTTATTGGACCTTAATGCTTTCTGTTCGATGAAAATATGAATTACAACTAGGTACTAACCTACAGTTATATGTGATTCCTTTTTTTTTATCTCAATCAATTTATTTACCCGTATTTCATTAAGAGGAAACATTACGAATAAGGCGCAACAGTCATGGCGACAAGGCATGATAGCTAACTGAGGCCAAAAACATAACTAGTGGTCCAGTGGATATGTGTTGAATGTTTGATAGGCCAGGTATTTTTTTTTTTTTTTTTTAAAACTCCCTCAAAAAAAAAAAAAAAAAAAAAAAAAAAAAATGTAATATTTTAATCCTAGGATACGTATTGCTTTCCCTTTATTGAAATAGACTTGGTACATATATGCAATATATGTATCTACAATACAATAACAAACTCTCTAATTTGTGTAATTTATGGGAATTAGTGTTATACAGCAACACTAAAAATTTTATCGTCGTTTTCTTATACAGATATAGATGTTCTACGTATCATATTGGTGAAACATCAACTCGACGACAAAGTCATTTTCTTATACAGATGATGCCCCATACATGTTCTTGGTTCGCTTTAGGAACATCAAACGGATGATATACAATGTTCCCTCAATAGTTTGATATCTTAATGTCCCTATGATCCATGCATTTTATTCTTCAATGTGCTTAGCTTCCGAAATTTACTATATTTTCTAATACATTATCAGTGCCCACTTCTTTCACTGCACTCAAGCATGGTCAGACTTATCAAACTCCTCAACACTCTTGATGGATCAAATTTTATGATCACTGATTATATCTATCCTATCTAAAACTTGAAAAAAAAAAAAACCCTATCTGAATGTGTATTTCAATTTTTCCTCCGCATTATCATTATCATTGATTTACTTCTTTATCATTGATTTACTTCTTAACACTTATACTGCATAATATTTGCCTGTAGCTTCTGTTAGCATGCATGACATACACCATTCCAACTAATGTTTTGTTAATTGAGTGATCAAACTTACATAGTATATGGTAGTACTTCCTAGCCAGCGCATTTGCGCGGGGAATCATGCTAGTTCATTAGATCATCAGATACAATACTGAAATTAAAATGCTTGTGAAACAAGAACGACCTGCCTGCTCCATAAATTACATCAACTTTAAATCTCTACAACATAATAAAAAGAGTAAAAGATGGACATTTTTTTTTACGGTAAAATAGTTTTCTCTACGTCTACATCTACAACATAATAAGAAGAGTAAAAGATGGACATTTTTCGTGCGGTAAAATATTTTCACCGTTCGTCTGCCCGCCTCCTGTGATCGCGCCTCCCTAAAAATTCATTTGCCCCCGGTGCGATCTCCCGTGGAAAGGAAAAAAAAGGAAACCGCACTCCAGATCTCCCGTGAATCCGTGATCCCTTCCTACGTCCCACGCGCCCTGGATCTCCGGGCGGGCCAGGCGACGGCCTTGCTCCTCCGGCACTGTGGCCGGGCTCCACGACAGCCCCCGGCGGCGGCGCGTCCTGCAGCCAGTCAGCACTGCGGTGGGGCCCTGCGACGTTCTGGTACTCCAGCGGCGTCGTGGGTGGGCCCGGCGGCGGCCGTGCACTGCGGCGGCGGCCTTGGCGGCAAAGCCTGGCCTTGCGGAGGTGGCGTCCACAGCGGGTGCGCACAGCCTGGGGCCGCGATGCCTTGGCGGGTGCGCGTGGCTGCGACGACGTCCACGGCGGCTGCGCACGCCCTAGCCGGTTGACACCGCCCGATTCGTAGCGACGAGATTGGGGAGCAGAGGTATACGTCCGCCAGGCTGCTGCACAGATACATTGCCGCCGCCGCTCGATACCCCAACGCACTGCTGCACCACGTCGGGGGAAACTGACTGTCGCAGCGCCGGAAGTCCATCCTGATGGTCGGTTTCTTTTACTAGGTATCGCGCCGCCGGGACGCACCGGTCATGCCACCGTCTCGACGCCGTTGAACGCGCCGTTGCCCCATTCGTGCGTCTGTGCGATCGCGCCGCCGGAAACACCGCCTCAGCCTCCACGACGCCTGCACCTTCGTGTTCGCTGTTCGACGCGCCGTTGTCCTGGCCTTCCTTCTCTCTGATATACACTGTAAGCCCCCGTTCCGAAACCTCCATCCATCTCATGCTCTGCCATCTTCCTGTGCTCAGGTTGTACTCAGCCTATACAAGAAGCTGGAAGCGAGAGAGAGTCAACGGGAACACCCCGACATTTCTTCTTGTCTTGCATGCTAGGTGTTCGTTGGAATGCTTCTATGGAGTATCGTTTCTCAGATATGTTCGCTATATTGCCTGCTTGTAGTTGTGCAGAAACTAAGAAAAAAGAACACAAATGCTACATAAATCTTAGTCATCTAGGTTGTTTTACAAAATCGGTAAACCGACCCCATGTTTTATTGCAAATCATGTAGACTTAATTGCACGGTTTAGCAATATCTATCTTTTTGGACTGAGCTGTAAGGGTGCCCTCTTTGGTTCATGGTTCTGTACTTCTGTAAATCTCTCATTTAGTTTCCCATAGGTGCAGCTGAATAGTGGTAAACATAAAGCCGGAAACTTACCAGAGAGGCAAAAACTGGGAGTTTGATTTGTTAGCATGACAGCCAGGCCTGTGTTGTCTGTATTCTGTCTTTTGCTCACAACTGGTTTGGAAAACAGTATCAATTACCATGCTAGCTGTCTAAAATAACTTGGCATTATTTTACCAAATGGAATGCACAGGCGTAGTATTGTCCCCTATTTAGCTCACCAGGGCAAATTGGTGCTTGTAGTTGTGTACAATGCAGTGAGTCATACATTCATTGACTTCTTTGGGCGGGTACTGATACATTGTGTGGAGTTTAGTATGTCAAGTGTGATTGAAATTGGTTTGTGCTTTTCTCATGATTATATTTAGGACTTGGCATTGAGTACTTTCGGATGTGCCAAATCCCAGATAAGGCTCAAGCAGATAAATGGTTTTGGAAACATATATCAGGACCATCATTAAACAGCTCCTGGACCTCCCATCACATACTACTTACGGCTGGCAGACACAACAGAGTAGTGCTGCAGCCCCTGTACATTCAGGTACATTTCATATTTAAATTCGATTAAGATCTTATTATATTCTTTTGTATGTACGCCTTCTAATGTGTTATTAATTAATAGTAATTTGAATGGCCGCACTGTGATCTTTACGGCGTTGCTAGGATCCAGGTTAATAGTGTATGTTATTTCAATATCGACCTCTTTTTCACTAGTGTATTTTTTAGAATGGTTATAATCAGTGCATTCAAGTCCTGTTGTGGCAACCGAGTTCGCCGTGTTGGCACTGTGGCGGCTATGCAAGAGCTTATCCAGTGAAGGTCCATGCAAGGTCCTAGATGTGTGTTTCTTTCAGCTGCTAATTATATTCATGTCATCAAGGTTGTTGGACTATTGTTTGTGGTAACCAATGGTTAATGTCAATTGAATCTCTTTTCTGGTAGTTTATTGCTACTCTCTCTCTCTCTCTCTCTCTCTCTCTCTATTAACTGGAAGGTGTTAAGTGGAGCATGCTTCAGTAACTGTGATTTCACTTACTCTTCTCTCTTCAGACTATAGAAAACTGGTATTGTGTGACAATAATTGCAGCTTTCATTTATTCTGAAGTCATGAAGAATGATTGAAAAAGGTATTGTGTTGACTCCTTTGCATGTTGTTTTTCAGACTTCATGTTAGGAATCAGGGAAGCTCCTTTGCGTTATGTTATTTAGCCTTGGAAACAAGTCCTGCTCTCACTGTAAGGATGACTAATTGCTAGCTGTTTGAGGAATCAGTTTTCTTGTCCCATATATATTTCGTTTTCAGCGAGCTTTTTCTGAATAACATGGTTGTGCTCTAATGAATTTTGTATTTAACAGTTTATACAATGATATTGTATTGACATGACACTATTACATCAGTATATATATTGTAAAGCATGCTCGCATGTCATTTCCAATTTGTTGTACTGAATTTTGGCTCTGTAATGTGCAGTGGGGTGCTACTGTAATTATGAACAATTTTGTGTGTTTAATTTTTGAAAGTTCTACTGTAGCTATTTGGAAAATCCTATTCCTTTCCCCTGTTCTGTTCCCACTACTAATTGCTACATATCCCACTACTAATTGCTACATACAGAATGCATCCCTGCCACTGGCACAGTAACCGCAAGAGGAACAGCTCTTTGCTCATTCAACTCCCTGTTATATTCTTGGATCGTAACTGAAATGGCATGCATTTCTCAGGGTCATGTTAGGGATCTGGCCGCTGCGTTGGAGAATGGAGATGGAGGGGCCAGGTCTCAGACCTGCTTTTCCGTTTCTGCTTGTCAATCTGACAGGCCACGAAGGAATACTACGAGCCGCCGAGCCCAATAGGTATGGCCAAATTTGTTTGTTCATACCAATTTTGTATGGCCATGACTCATGATATAGTTAGGTTCATATAGGATTATGTCAGAAGTGTATGCAAAGGAGGGGGCACACATGATGCATTGGTCTTCCTCTCCTGTACTGTGTTGGTTCCTTGGTTGTGGCCTCTGGAATACAACATGTTGCGCCCGATGAATACTATGTTTTCAGGTACCCCACATCGAAATCCCTATTCAATCTAGATTATCCCCCTCCCGTCATGTGCTCTTCTTGAATTGCTTTTGTTTGATGCCTTGATTGGTTTACTTGTTCGCCAGACCAAGGCCATTGACATCATTTGTCCTGAATGATGTATGGACAAGATGGTGTATGACAGATAGCCATCTATGATTATCTTCATCTTTCTTTGGACTTTGAGAGGTGAAATAATGAGGTTGAAATAATGTTGTGGCAAGATTGTTGGTTTCTGTTATATTATAACAAAAAACATCAGTGAAATTCAAATATGAAGATGAATATGCACTGAAATTTTATCACCTGATAACACACACGTAGAGGGATATGAAACACTGTCTTAGGGTGTGTCATGATGCATTATGGTGAGTGGAATTTTTCTTTTCTGTGAACAATAAACAATTTTATCTTTCTTTGTTCATGTGGCACATTCCATTTGACTTAAGTTTGTGCAATATCCCTTTGAATAATGTAGCAGAGGGAGCACTTGAAAGACATTCCAAGAAATGAGTTTGCTATAATCTGCTTGAGGCGCTAATCTTAGCAATTAATTCTTATATACATACACTAGTTAAATGCCCGTGCGTTGCAACGGGAACACATAATATCATGATAACATATGTGTAAAGCGTAAGAAATATTTGAATGTGAAACATTTTAGAAGTATTACAACAAACATGTTACAATAACTGCTGTTGTCAAGTAATCTCATGGACATGATTATGCCAGTAGATAATAATAGGATGCCAGGATCAAAGGTGAGGGTGTAGTTGCTATCCATATATGCATGACTTGCTGCTAGAACTGGATGTATCTCGAGGGCATAAAAGTGGCAATGGTGAAACCAAAAGAACCCAAGTCCTGAACCCCCTTGCAAACACCCATGGTGGCCATGGAAGTGGTCTAAATGACTGAATATGGGCACCAAACATGCAGCAGTGCGTCTGAACAAGCATGATTGATGATGATGTCTTGTGTGTGCGTGCCGGGAGTTGGTCAGCACGTAAGGTGGTGTTGGGACACGACAGCAAACACTTGGTGTGCAGCAATGGCAGGTGTTTGGTGGTGCCAGTTGGGGCTTGAAACTTGGATTGCTGATCAGAGGCAAAGGTCGAGGTAGCGCTGACCGATATCGAAGAAGTGGCCACCATCATCGGAACGCAGGCAGATGAGTACAGGCCTGGTGTCGAACACCTGTTGGGCGAGGTGGTGAAGAGGTTGGTGACGCCGATCTGGGGTCAAGAGCCGTGTCCTGGCACGGTGTTGTAGAGGCTGTCACAGAGTTGTCGTCTTTGGTGGTGACGACAGCCTCACACACGTAGTCATTCGGTTGACGATGGGGACGGTCTTGGCGGCGAGGGTAGCTTCACTTGACGGCGTCGTTGTCAAGGCCTACCAGTGTGGGGCGTCGTCATCTTCGGAGAGCATGTACTCCAGCTGCTCCTGAGCTCCGGACTTGAGCTCCAGCGGCTGGCCCGCGCCATCGCCCGGCGAGGCGTCGCGTGCGGAACGCCCGAAAGGAATATGCTCGTCACGGGCGGATCGATTGGCTGGAGGCGCGAGGATGCGATTCGTCTTGTGGGCGGTCGGGGGCGGCCCTCGAGAATCTCCCTCGTCGGCCTCCGTCCGAGGGCGGACCCGATGTAGCCGGCGCGGCGGCGGCGATCTACTGCATCAAGGTGCACGGCTGGGACCCCAAAGCGGGGCTCCATCGAGTTCCACGAACTCGGCGTGTCGGAGTCGACCCGGCACCCGACCTGGCCTCGCCGGCGCCGATGCCCATGATCGAGACCTTCGCCGTTGAGGCGCGCCCCCGCGGCACTCCTCCGGCGCTTGTCGCTACCGCCGCCCCGCGTCATCGTCGTGTTCGACCGCCTCAACCCACGAACACAAGCACCAAAATTTAACATATGATGGATGCAAGGCTTTGGTCTCCAGCGGGTCTCACGGACCACGGCCTCCACAGCGCTCCTTGGCGGCGGCGGCGTTCCGCCGTGCGGCGTCACGTGCAAATGCGGGCGTGGTCGGTGGTCACAACCAAGCATAGTTAAAGGTTGGGCCTTTGGGCGCTTAGAGTCGCGGATGTCGTTGCAATCATCGGTGCGGCTCGCCGTTCCTAAGCGCGGCTTCCCGATCCTGCTCGTCGGTTGAAGCTGCCGCTTCGATTCGGATGTTAGGGCTAGGCGGATGTTTCGGGATGTTGGGGCGGTCGCGCCCGGGAGGCGCCCTCGCCACCCAGGGGGCGCCCGCGCACCCGCCGTGCCGGTCGAGAGGTGACCTTGCCGCTGCCGTGTGCCGCCCAGCGTTGCTCCGCGCCCACTCCCGCGGGGGAGCCTTCCACGGGACGCCCGGCCTCTTTGCCGAGTGCCGGCCGGTCGGCGGTCGATGGATGGAGGTTCGCGGTTTGGGAGGCGGTTCTGCGTAGAGGTGAAGGCGCCGAGGATGGCGAGGGCTAGGAGCGTCGCGGTAGAGCGAGGTGGAGGTGGGCGGCAGTTCCACGTACGTAGGGATCGATGGCCTGGTGTTCAGCGGCTTCCGCGGATGGGCTGTCGGTTAATGACGGGAGCGGGTTAATTAGGGCCGGGCGGACTCATTAGGGGAAAGGGCGATTGCTTTTCCTTCTCTTTAGTAGTAAGATTTAGTTATCATTGGTGGTAACCATTTAGTTCGAAGTTGACATGATTTGTTAATAATCTTTCTTACCTCAGGGATAGCTTTACAAGCTACTCCTTTTATTCAGATCCCTTGCAGACAGTAGTCTTAGGTGCTCTGCAATTTTTTCATATGCGGATCGGTTCTTGGGGCAGCGTCCTGTTAGCGGAAAAGTTTTCTTGAACACAAATCCAATCTTAGTTTTTTTATCAAATGCTATGTTGGTTTTCTGGAAGACAAATTTATCAAATGTTACCATTTATTTTGAAGCCTGTACTTCTTTATTTAGAATTCATGATATGTGTGCTTGCCTTCATATATACTCTGGTAGATATATAACCAAATGCATGGATGGTAGTTAAATACATATCTTGGTGCCACGAGTATGTTTATCAGATATGATGATTGCCCACTAAGGGTTGGTTCATATATCTAAATCTGTTGGTCTTACATTTTTTTTTTTTTCCAAAGTTTGTTCAATACTTATGATAATTAGCTATTGTTGCATGCTTATGTTAATTGCATACTGTTCTATTCCCATGGCATTCCTCAACCAATGCTTTCTGTTTGACTAGCAGAGATAGCATCCTGTGCACATGAAAAATACTTCCTTAATGGTCATATCTGGATTGACTACAACCATTATAAAGGCCAGGGCATGTATATCAAACAATAGTGGCTTGGTATTATAACATTTAAATATTTCCAATATTATTGTTGTATTATGACATTGGTTTTTCAATATTATTGTTGTATTATGGCATTGTTTTTTCCCATATGGAGATTTCAAACATTAATGACATTATACGTTGCGAAGTCTAGAGCCATGTCAAGAGCAAATATCAAGATCCTTGCCCTTCCGCTAGATGCGGACGCATAGGAGGAGGCCAGAAAAGAATGTTGTGGGAAAAATAAAAAGAATCGTCAAATACAAAACATTATCTTAGGCGAATTATGGAAAAGTATAATACAATAGACTTTACGAGCCAGCGACACCGTGATATCTGTGACAGTAATAACATCACAAAACTAAGTGTTTGGATTAAATATCACTTTAATATTATTATTTAATTTAACAATATCGTTATTATATCAAGTGTTTCATGTGTTTTTATATAAAATGTAGTTATCACGTAGCAACGCCTTGCGACGGGCGCGATACTAGTAACACTAGCAAATGCAAAGCTCATCAGCAGAAGAGAAATAATAAAACACAGAGAATCAATAAAGGATGCACGAGTTGCTAGAGCCTAGAGGTTTCCATTCATGCGTATATGCATGTACGAGTGATACTGATACGCAGATGAAGCTGCATCATATTTACTCGCTTCTGATGATACGGCCACATTCAGATTTTAGAACTCTTTTTCTGACATACGCAACAACCATCGCACGCATCCGCATACATGAGCATCCTGGCCGAACATCGAAAACAGCTGCTCCGAGTCAGAAAAACAAAAAGGCATACATGAGCATCCTGGACGACGACTCTGATCTGACCATCGTTGTCGTTGCATCTGTTGGTCTTACCCCGCCGCGCCCTGCGCACCGCGGCTGGTGGCCAGACAAAGAGACCAGCCCACCCCGTGCTGGGGTGCGTGTAAGGTGGATCCACCGTCGGCCGAGGTGGATCTGCTGTCTGGCCATCGCCGAAGCCGCCTCCCTCCCGACGACGCACTTTCTTAACGATATACGAACGATGCCACGAGTCGAAGAGTAAGGCACGGACAGGGAAGGGTACGTAGGTCTTTTTGGAGGCGTCAGTACTGTAAGTTCAGAACAATCTAGTGGAATCGACAGAAGGGTCATAAAACTAAGCAAAACTTAAAAGTAGGTCAAATAAGTAAATTTAGAAAAAAAAAAGTTCAAGAAACTAAGAGCAACTTTCAATAGGGCTAAGGAAATAATTTGCTCTTATTAGAGCCCCAAAAACAACTGGTTAGTCCTGACCATTTCTCAAAAAAAATCGTTACTCCACCCATCAGAACATTAAGATGAAATTAGATAAACATCAGCATAGAAACTTGGGTGTTGGGACCAGCAACACAAAATTGGGAAAAAGAAAAATCAGAATAAGAATTCAGACGTCGAGAAATTAATTGGAGGTGAAATCAGGAAAAATCAGAATATAACTCAATCAAAAACTAAAAAAAAGAATAAAAAAAAACTCTTTTTTTTTTAGTTCAATTGCAACATATAAGAGCTTGATGGGGATTGTTACGAAAAAAAAAACGAATACAAATGAACAAATTGAATATATTTCAAAAAAGTATAAGTTAAAATTGACTTCTATAAATACTACATTTCAAAATGAATCTACTTGCATCACTTTCATACTTTAAAACTCTACTCAAAAGAATATATTTTCCATCAAAGTTTAAAATATTGGACTTAACAATCTCAATATGACTTCCTTTAGGAACATGGAGGGACTAGTTGTGAAGTTACAAATGGGCAATGCCAAATATCCAAGAACCCTAAAAACAAGCTGGAAAAGCCATGAAAAAAATTATGGTGTACTCTTATATGACAGGAAAGCAAGAACAGTTTGGAATATACTACAGAATACCATGACAACAGATGCTAAAGCTGTGAAGGCTAACCATGGATTGCCAAAATGCTTATGCCGCAACCATGCCATCCATCTGTTTACTCGATTTTGGTAATGTGCCTCCATAGTATGGCATAGCGTCTTCAGATAGTGCTCACCATAGAAATCAAAAACAACATATTCAAAGAGCTTCGAAAACAGAGTTGAAACTTCCTCATCGCTATCTAACTGATGTACAATGACGCCTTTCCGAGAAAGTAGAGAAACATCTTCTGGAGCACTGATGAGCTGTGACATGAAGTACACATATGAAGCTAAGTCATTACCAAGTTCTGGACAACTCTGCTCAAAGGCAATAAGATTCCTGAAAAGTGTGCCAAATTTATCATCAATTGGCAAACATGGGATATGAAGAATTCCATTTCTAAACTCTACGTCTAATAAAGAGTGAGGATTGTGTTCATCAAACATCATTTCCATGAATTCAACTCCAGCTTCATGGTATTCTTGTGCTCTACGCCACCGTTTCAATTGCTTAACATGATATGCAGCTTCCAAGTTTGCACTTGATATTACATTTTCTTCCGTTTCTTTTGAATCGCTGTTACTACCCAAGTATTTGATGCCCCAGCATAAAGGTTCTGAAAATAACCAACCTTTTCTTTCATTTGGTGTTCATATTGCGTATGACCAGATGGCTTGAAGTACATGTAGCATAAGTGGAGCAAATGGTCAAAGTTCATTGGCCTGCTAACATCTCGAATTGCTGATGGCATATGTAGTAGAACACCTTCTATGAATTTAGCTAAGTTATCTGTAAGTAACCTACTGCTTTCGTTACCTGCTAGAAGCTCAAATATTTTGGAAATTATGAAAAATGGAATTTGGTTTTCTAACACAAGTAGATCATACACAGCTGAACTATTATACCAATGTTCCTTCTGGCCTATATTGTCTTGGCTCTGGCTATAATATGGATCCATGGTGTTACATTGCATGCTTTCTTTGGAAGTGTCAGCATCTATTTGTTCCATTTCAAGCACACAATCTTCACTCACTCTGTTTGTCAGTGTAGGTACGGTCTCTGCAATCTTGTCCATGCCATTGTCACTTCGTTCATCATTTTTTCTTACAACCTCTTTCAGTGCATCTTGATGTTGGCAATATCCTTTATGAACATTCTCTTGCAACTTAATCCCTCCGATCCCATTAAGGCATACTAGTATGAAGCAACTGTCAAGTAAGAGCATCTCAACAAATGTCTGGCTGTTCATAAGATTATCCTCTGAATAACAGACTCTTACTTCTCTCTCTAGTGATCCAATCATAGCTAAGTAGTCATGCAAACTTCTATTGCAGTTCAGTTTAAGGACATAATCAAGGCAAAAGCCATTTCTCTTTATTCATTCGCAACAATGATGGAGCATCATAGTGATAAGGACCGATAGAGAAACTCTTGGCTCATAAGCATTTGGATCTGATGCACGAATGCATTGTAGGACCTTATAGATCACGCTACATTTAGTTTCATTGCTATCAATGTTGCCAATTGATTGCCAATACATAAGGTCACTCATCATGGAAGCAGCCAATTCATCAACATCACCAATTTCCACCATGCATAAACGACTTCCAGACATGCTCATCCTGTAGTGAACGCCTGGAAATAAGCAATTAGACCAACGATGGTTATATGAAACTATGGCATCAATAAGCTATGGTTTTATCAGACGTGCAAAACCATTGTTTAAAGGAAAAATAGAAGTCCCACATTGGACTTTCTAATACTGGAAAAAAGACTACAGATTTTATAATACAGTGGTTCTAAAAATTAAAAATAAAAAATACTACAGCTTTGGGAACCAAAGTATTTTGCAAAACAATATTTGTCCAATGCTCAAAAATACTTTTTGCAGCAAAAGATGGCCCAAGTGTTTTGTCACAATGTTACATTAGTTTCTAGAAAAACTTTGGAACATTAGGGAAAACCTTGGATCTAGGATAACAATTCCATGTACATGCGTATATATGTAATCTAAATTCCACTACAAGCAAAGAACCACAGATATATTCCTTAAAGGATGTATTCTATCGAGATCAAGTTACCAAGAACAGAAAATATGCTTCCTATTTGGATTTCATCATGCCAGAAATGGTTGTATTTGATGGCTATGTGTAAATTTAGACCAATATGAGTTTTCTGTGTGTTCCATATTTATCCATGCTTCATGACAAATGTTAAGATAGAAACTGTTTGTAAGATCATAGCAATACAAATATTTTACCCAAATATAATAGCAAGTTAACAACAGAAAATTAATTTCATAACCCTGATGCAAAAACAAATTCAATAGAAACTAAAGTGCTTATTAATATCATTTTTTGTTCAACACCGAGTGTTGTCTATTTGGTATCGTAGAATGCAATTTTGCGAAGGAGATCTTTACATCGTACTTGATTAGGAGCAATTACTTCGTTCATCTCCAGACACCACCGTGAAACAAAGACCTATGAGGAAAATCAAATAATGAAACGAAAGATTCAAAAGAGGTGGGATGAAGATTAAAAAAAACAAACAAAACAGAGATACGGGTGAAAAGGCTGGTAACGGAAGAATTTCGGGCCTCACCAGATTCGTATCTCCACCGAAGAGCATCGACAACCACCCATCCGGTGTTTGGTTTTCAGAGAACAAGATAAATTGACAACCATCGTATTAAAATGCGGAGGGTTTCCGTTCATTCGGATCTGAGCCATGACCTAGTTTTGCGCCCTTCCCATGAGCGGCCATCAAAAAAAAATTCGGGATCGGTCTAGTAAAGGCTCGGGCTGTGTTGTCGGCGCAAGCTCCCGCCGCTATCAGCGTATCGCCGCATGGAGATGATAGCAATACGACTGATCCTCGAATCCAGAATTGAGCTTAAAATAGCAAACGGAAATGCTAGGTGTCGAGCGTCCGCCGCTCGCCTTAGGCAAGTACATTGTGTTGTCTCGTAACTCGTCTCATGGAGTGCCACGTAAGTTGAGACGGCTTAATAGACTATACATACATTGGTTATGATTTTAAGTTGTCTCATAGTAATTTGTAATTCCTTAATTTAAGGGGAGAGTAAAAATAGGATTGTGAGTTGCATGACAACAACAACTCATACAATGATACAATAGTTGTCTCATAGTCCTAAATTTTTAGCTTATGAGACAGTTGTTTCTCGAAGCAACGACCTCATTCTCTCTCCCCTCTCTCTTTCCTTCACATCATCAAAAATCCTACATGGCGTTGCATGAGGCGAGCTATTAGGCGGCTGGCGTGTAGCAATGTACCGTCCAAATGTACGCATAATCAAGGTTCGATATAGCCATTATGACTATGATATCAAAATCGCGCACATTGCTTCACAAAGTGGAATTCTTCCATTAAATTCTTCAAGGGCTCAATTTACATCTGTAGAGTCTGAATACTTCAAGATCTTCGGTGTTGATGGTCTTTCGCCAAAATGGAACACTAAGGGTAGGAATAGGTATCTGGCGACGGATGATAAGCTCTTACTCCCTACGATAGGACAAACTGGCTATTAACTAGTGAAATCTAAGGAGCAGTTTGCAACGGCGAAACTCCCAGGGACAACAGGGCATCACTAACGTCCTTGTTGTTGTTGTTGTTGTGGTTATCTCCCATTTAAGCTTCATCTTTGGCTTCTGCAAAGTGAGGTTGTACGCCTTCATCTTCCTCTACATCTGGCATATATGAATGGTGATGACCATGACAGAGGGGATTTCTATCAACTCTCAAAAGACTCAGCTCCCTTCTACTAGCAAGTGGCGAACAAGGGTCCATTCTGGGAAAAACAGGAAGTAGCCGTCTCTAGCAAGGCATTGGGTGTTCCACCATCAACTTCTCAGGACGTGGACTGTAGCATTGTTGACAACTTCTTCAGGTGACAGCTCATATTTGGTGATACTCCAACTTTTCCAACCGAGGTATAAGGTAGGGCAAGGATGGAAAGGTCAATTCTAGTGAGATCCGAGCTGCCTAAGGTGCGGGCATCTATGGTTTGGGGTCTCTATACGATCTGTTTAACCATATGCGAAGATACCGGGCATGCGAAACAACTTGTCTTCAACTGCGAAAGCCAATTGTAACAAGATTTGGATGATTGTGTGAGATTGAGAACGAGATAGGTCAATCTTAACAAGCGGGACAAGTACTCACTAAGGGAGAGGCGGGAATAAGGGTAAGAAAAGAAATACTTTTATTTCATTTTATTGATGCGGATGCATGAATGACATGATGCATGAGCGTACCTTACGTCCTCACGAGAATAGGAAAGATAAGATACTACTTCGTATAAATGGTGGCACATCTAACGTTCTCTCAAAAGAAAATAAATCGCATCTAGTCGGTCTACATTTTTATTTTCGTAGTTAGTGTACCGCAATTTCATTTCAGCCCACGATATATTTATGCAATGCATGAATTTAAATTGCATATACCGCCGTCGAGGTCCACCCGACGGCATCGCATACCTTGCGGAAAAACACATTTTACACCCGGCTCACCTGTGTACCCATACACAAGTCTCTGGGGGGCACTACCCGGACCATGGAGCTCTCAAAATATTTTATTTTTACCCCCTAGATCGGCGTTTGTCCGATCATGCTCTCTAACTCACATCTTACCTTGGGCGTAGAGGCATTGAACATCATTTACCCGGGGCGTAGGTATTTCGATCCATACATGACTACTCAAGTGAGTAGCCCAGACTAACCGGGCCGCCGCGGCAACCAAGCACAAACAACAAAATATGATGCATAACCCAACCCAAGTTAGTAAAGCCACCGACCGTCCTTAATTGGGCATAAGGGTATGACCATGGCACTATTAATTTTGCAATCTTTTTACTCACACCACTTGAAAAGATTTTGTTTAGCAAAAATTTTCACAAAAGATTAGTGGTTCATTTTAATTTTAATACCCGGTCGGATTGTTAAGTACTGAACTAAGCTCGATGCCACCTGTGACAGAGCCGACCAATTTATAAGAAATCAAGTATAATTCGCAATTACCGAAGTAATCGCGCGTCTACACTTGGGTCCATATAAACCCGTATTCCGGAAATCTCGAGTGATTTCAAACTCATCAACAATACAACCAAGATCGTTGAGCTCGGTAGTTCCCAATCCATGCAGTATCTCAAACCAAATTCAATATATATTAATCGAGTCGCGATATACACATTTATTTCAAAGTAGTTTAGAGAGCGGAAGCAATAGCTTTCGAAAACAAATTAGTTGTATGTTGGCGTTTCTTAGCGCAATTACTAGAAACAGGTTTAGAACCCATCCCCGGCAACGGCGCCAGAAACGCTTGTTGGCGTTTCTTAGCGCAATTACTAGAAACAGGTTTAGAACCCATCCCGACAACGGCGCCGGAAATGCTTGTCGACATTTCTTAACGCAATCACTAAGAATAAATATTATCCTTAATGATAACGTCGAGAGAGTGTCAGGTGATAGATAAATTGAATATTGCAAGGGTCAACCCGCAAGCGCACGGATCTATCATCGTAGCATTTCACCCGGGAGTATTCGGGTATCGTTCATTTATATTTTCCCATGGGAAGGCAGGTTTAGATTTAATATGATGATGATAGCCCACAATGTATGTATGGATAGCCACTAATCATGTACGGGGTAAGTGACAATAATATTGGAGATAGTGGTGACACACACACTTCTTGAGCACTAGAAGGAATAAATAGGAAATAACAAGAAAGGAAAAACCTATGTTGAGTTGGCTATTCTAATATCGCCAATCGTCGGACTATAGTCTACATATGTCATTCATGGTTCATAGCGAGAGATGGGCTAAAGTGATGAGGAGATGCCCGCGCCCGGTATATGCCCGCCGGTGACACTTGATAAGACTCCAACCCGACACCCGGACGTGGAGGAGTGCGAAGGACGAACAGAGTTGTCACCCTCTGCCGCCTACCTCACTACCGTGGGATGCCGGCATTTCCCAGATGATTCTCTATAGACCTAAGCACCACGCTTACGTTTATAGAAAACTACCTAAACCCCCCTCGGTACCCCGACCCTACGGATCGACAGGGCAAGAGTAAAGGTAAACCCGAAGGTACACGGACCATCACTTTCGAACTTAGTTCTACTACGTTCCAAGAATAAAATATGATTCAATTAGCCTAAAGTTAGTCATGTTAATTATCACATTATACTAACTATACTCTAGTTGGCATAATATGAATATAACATGAGGATAACTATACTCTAGTTCATATGCATTGCGATATAAATAATGAGACTTGAATAAAGGAAAGAACTTCATAGTAAATTACCAAAAGATCCTTCCAAGGAGACAAGCCCTCCTTGAAGCTTTGCCTAACTCGAATCCTACTACTAAACTAATGAAGGGGAGAGAGTGGTGCTCAAGGTGAGAATGTAACAATGTGATGTGTAGTGTGTTGTGTGTGTTACAAGTGAGGAGTGCCTCTCTTTATATAGTGGAGAGGAGGAGGGAATGGAGGGCTCTCCTTGCTTCGAGGTGTTCTTGGCGGGAACGAAAGTTTGCACCACATGCAACCGCCGCTTGAAGATCGCTCCAAACCGCCAGAGAAAGGGCGGGAACTTTGGCCGAAATAATGCGCCGGCCGCCGCAGTGGGCCGGCCGCCCCCTGGGCTGGGCCTCCCGGCCCCGGCCTTCTCCTGTCGCGCGTTTTGTCATTCACATGTTGGGCCTATGGTGGTGCATGGGCCAAATTGTGCGCGGGGTTTGGTCCTCTTGATTGATCCACTCCTTGGCGTCTTTTATTCAATACGCTTTCTAATTTATTTGGCGACTTTGTACCTGTTTCCACTTTTATACCTGCAAAACATAATTTCTACGAATACAAGTGGAACTAGGTTAGAAGTAAAGGTATATGTATCATAAGTTTGCCCCTTTCTCAAGAATTGGATATAAGTTGGCGGTATAATATACTCGATAATGACCGCCAACAAGTCCCCCAAGCTTAACCTTTGCTCGTCCCGAGCAAATAGCTAAGTGTTTGGTTGTTGATCGGGGAGTTGCTACAATGCCGATATATTTCAAAATGTACCATGCTCATAATAAAGTATTCTTCCGTTGTTTAAATAAATTGGCATTTTTATCTATCCTTGTTTACTTAAATCATATGGGGCTTATAACATTCTCCAAACCCTTGGGTTATTGCAAGATAGAACGGTTTTCATAGAAACACTAGTCATTCATTCTTTGATTGATTATTCATGCGGAGATTTTTGTAATGATTCCTTAAATCATCTCGGTGTGCAAACCATAAGGAGAAACAAGTCATAAGCCTTGATCAAGATGTGCAAGTGAAATTTTATTTCTTTTTGATAAGGTATGGGCTAGCTCTTATTTCTTTTTAGAGAAGTGGGCTCTACTCGCCCTCGGACACTTGTCCATTATTCTTCTCTTTCTTCTTCTTCTTTTTTTTTTTTTTTTTTAGGCGGGTATCGAAGTACCCATTGTTTTATTTTTTTTTTTGGACACACGTCCATTTTTTTCTAGCTTAGCCCATAACCTATTTTTGGCAATGTGAATCTTGATCAAAATCAAAAGCGTATGACAGTGTCTCACATAGGTTATCATGAGAATTTTGATCATTAAGGAATTTTGGAATTTTTCTCCGAACGATGAATCTCTCTTAGAACAAAATCATAGTAGATTCTATTTTTACCATATCATATCCGGCAATAGCTTAGAGAAGAATCATGTGTTTGCATACCCACAAATCATTAAGTTTTTAGGACAAGACAAGTTAAGCCAATAAACTTAAACATTGGGGAATACAATGTTATGAACTAGGTGCAAATTGAACTATAGACAGAGCAACTATTCATCATTTCAACTTTAGAGAAATTAAGCATCCTTATACTACATATTGAAGTGGAATCATATTTTTGTTCTTTTCATATATATATATTTTTTTTAAGGAAAATGAAAATGAAAATTTAAGGGTTAAAATAAAGTGATAGGGGAGGTAGGTACTTACCTCCGTGGGGGTCCTCCCAAGCTAGCGATGTCCTATGGGTTAGGGGTAGTACCCCATGTGGCGCCCGCATGCCATCGTGCCTCGTGCTCCCGCCGTCTCCGTTCCGCCTCCTGCTGCTTGGTGTTGCGGTGTGCTGGCGATGGCGTTGATCGGAACCTGCACAAAACCGGTGAGTGATCAGCGCAATCTCACCTGTGCGGAGTTCCACATTCCCGAGTCGGGTGTTGATCTCTTGGAGCGCTCTGGGGTCCACTGTAGAGTGACGTGCTGGTGGCATCCCTTCGGTCGGAGGGACACCGTGTGTGTCTCATGCCATGTTGACCCTCCCCGCTTGGTGCGGACGAGGTGTGAACATCCCCTCACACCGAAGGTCGGTGTGAGCCCGGGGTTCAGCGTTGGTGTAAAGAACCCGGGTGTGGGAGCACTGGTACGGGGTGTAGGCTGCGGCATCTGTGAACCACTAGCCTCGCCCGTAGCTCTCCTTCATGATGACTGCGAGACACGTAGAACTCCTGGCGTGCCGTCTAGCTCAACTAGAGCGAAGGTGAGTGATGGGGATTTATATAATGAGAGTTCCGGGTTAGGGAGCGGAATCTCATTTATATATCCCAAAAATAATAAATAATCTTCTCGTGGTCATTCTCATCAAATTTTTATTATGTGCCCTTGTATCGGGTTTGATAATGAAATTTCCGAGGTGGTGGAGTATCTAGGTATGTGACATTCTCGCCTTCCAATGCACCAATGTTACTAGCAATCCTTGTCACAAGAGAGGTACAATAAACAGGTGTGGATTGTTTAAAATTGCTAAGCATGCATTTTATGATTTCTTTTACGAGGGCAATTTTTCTCTTGTGAACTATGGCATAGAGGCATTGCATCTCAACATCTAAGAGAGACGGTGAAATTCATGCCTAGGAAACAAAGTTATGGCAATCCATTTTTGCATGAATTTCAATGTTGGATGATGTATGTTGGCATTTGAAGGACGAAACCTAGGATCTGTAGGAACTATGGTGGAGATCTCGGTGAAAAAAGGCGGCACGATTAAAATCTGGTAGAGCAACAGGCTAAGTTTGTGCAACATTTCTTAGCATCAAAGCCTATGTGCCTAGCCGGTTCTTGCCAAGTGTAATAGTAGTATTTACTAAAAAGTCTCAAACTAACACCACGATCATGAACTTCCAAAGATCCTAAAAATTGGATGGTGAGGAGGCGAGAGCCCGGCTCATCTAGGGAGCAATCCCGGACCATCCGACAACTTTCCAAATGATGGGGAATTCGTTATCCATACCTAGTTTTTCGAGGGCGTCGTTGGGGAAGCGAGGGCGGGGAGCGAAGTCTCGGTTCTTGAGGATGTTGTAGGCTTGCATCTCCGTTCTCCTTCCAGTCGAGGTGCGGTGCATCGGCTTCCTCGATCGTCATCCCCGTGGGTGCTTGTTCTTGCTCTTGCTCTTGCGAGCGAGGGCACGTCTTCTTCGTATGCTTCGGCGTTGTCGAAGTGTGTACCCGAACTTCCTTGGGAGAGCCTCGCTTCTTCTTCTCACGCCCTTCTTGATCGCGCTTGCCGCTTTCACGAACATGTTAGCGAACAAAAAGCGAACGGAATGGAAACAAGTGCTTACTCTTGGAGAGAACTTGGGAGAGAGAGCTTGTGAGAGAGAGTGTCTTTGGTGTTCTTGCACTAGAGCTTGGGAATGCTTTGTGGAGTGCAAGAAGTGAGCAAGTAGCAAAATGAGAGAGTGAGGGAGTGAGAATGAGAGGGGTGGAGAGCTCTCCCGCCACCTCGCGAATTTATAGCACGATGCACCCCGACACTCGGACGGAGGGCAACGGCTAGTGCTCGTGACCGTTTGGCCCGTGGCGAGGGGCGCCGCCGGGGGCGGCCGGCCCAATGCGGCGGCCGGCCCCATCCTGGGCCCTCTGTCGCCTCGCTTTGGCGGGTGTGTTCAAACAAATCGAATCGACCGTTGTGCAGTGGTGCAACGGTCGGGTTCGACCCGAAACTTTGTTTTTCCATTTTCTCTCATTTTATAAATGTTTAAGAATTTTTTTTTTTTGAATAAAGTTTTGTTTATAAAATCTTATCAATATATATATTTTATTTATTATTATTATTTTTATATTTTAATTGACATGGGAAATATGGCGGTGGGATTAAAATATGAAAAGGAATTCTTTTAATATTAAAGAATATGGTAATAAAAAGGAAATTAATTAATTAAAGAGGTTTTGAATTCAAATATTAAAAATAATTTAATATGAGGAAAATAAATTTATAGAAGGAAAATATTTATTTCTTACCTTTAGTGAAACTTACCTTTAGGCTGCTTCACACGCCATGCCTTCTTTGTATTTTTGGATGGTGACGTGGTAGGTGTATCTTCCTTCCGGTAGGCTTGTGTTTGACGTAGACCATGGAACATTGTTCGAGGCTTGGGGCGAAGTTGAAGATTTCCTCTTTTCCATTGATGTTGAAGCGGATTTCTCCGCGCCGACATCGATGTGTGCCCCCCCGTGCTTTCGGGAATGGTCGTCCCAAGATCAAAGGTGTTTCCTTAGTGGTTTCCATTTCTAGCACCACAAAGTCAACTGGCACGAAGTGATCTCGATTCTAACAGCACGTCTTACGCTACTCCTACCGGGTGACGGATCGTGGAGTCGGCCGGTTGGAGCAACATGCTTGTTGGTGCGGGTTGGTGAAGTTCATCTTGTCAAACACGACTTTGGACATGACAGCGACGCTTGCCCCCGTGTCGCATAGGGCATGCTCAATCCTTTGAGTCCCTATTGAACAGTGATGGTGGGACATCCCGGGTCTTTCTTCTTCTCCAGGAGCTTGTTTAGTATAGGCTGCGCTACAGGCTTACATCGGTTTTACCACCTCGGTGGTTGGTAGGGGCAACTTATTGTTGATGATGGCTTTGACAAATTTGGCGTAAGATGGCATGTGGAGTACATCCATCGGTGGTACATCCACATGTATCTTACGGATCATCTCAACAAACCGGGCAAATTGTTCATCCACGGTTGATTTTCTCTTCCGGGAAGGAAAGGGCATGAAGTTTGTGTCTCCATAAGTTTGAGTTGTAATCCTTTCCTCTCGCCGGTTCTTCTTCGATTGGTGGAGCGTCGTGTTGTCTTGTCGTGGTTCTTTGGGATTGCCGAGTTTTTCGCTGCATGTTTAGGATATGGTGGATCACGAGTAGACTTACCGCTCCTCGTGGCCTTTGCATTAACCTTTTCCGTAGGTTGACTAGGGATTTTTCCATCTTGATTAATAGGAATGTAAGTTGCTAAATGTGATAATTGTTTTTCAACCTTTTTATTTAAGCTCAATTGATTAATTACAGCGAAGATAAATTCTCAAGCTTGGTGTTTATGTCTTCAAGCATTTTATCATTAGACGATATCTTTTTATTAAGACTTTCATTAATTTTAGCTTGACCATAAACAAGATCTTTCAAGGAGGGTTGATTAGGATTGAAATTGGAATTGTAACGGAATTGTAAATGTTACCTCCTTGTGGGCGATTCTAATTGTTCCACCCATTGTTATTACGGGCGAAATCCGTTGTTGGCGTAGGCTACTTCTTCTCGAGTTTCGGGACAAGAACTTCCTGAATGTCCAACCTCTCCCACGAGACTTCACATGTCATATGTGAGTCCATGGGGAGTGTAGCACCGCTTGACGACGAGCTTGGTCGTCCCGGTCTTTTCATCGGGAGATCGATCTTTGCAGCAAGCGGTCTGTCTCCTTTGATCGTGCATACCTTTTTGTGTTTTACGAGGGGCCCGTTCTTCTCCCCAGCCTTGGTTCTCGATCATCTTCTCGATGGCGCTTACGCTTTCAACGGTGAGGGATAAGAACGCCCCTCCGGCCAGCGGCATCTATGTGGCCCTTCGACATGGTCATAAGACCATTGTAGAAGTTCTCGAAGGACGAGCCACTTCTCCATGCCATGGTGCGGGCGGGCGAGGATGTACTCTTGCAGCCTCTCCCATGCCTCTGGTATGAGTTCCATTGCTGTCTGCTGAAAATTAGAAATTCTTGCCCGCAGGGCATTGGTTTTGCCCATTGGGAAGAACCTTGCGAGGAATGCGGTGGAGCATTTACTCCAAGTCTTGACGACCTCCTTGTCCTTGTAGAACCATTGCTTCGCCTTCCCCACAAGGGAGAAGGGAAACAAGCGAGCCCTGATTGCATCCGGCTCAACGTCCTTGATGACGATTGTGTCGCACGGCTCAAGAAGTTACGGAGATGAGCATTTGCGTCCCTCGCTTGGCAATCCGCAGAATGGACTTGCTTGTACCATCGTGATGAGGCCAGTCCTTAACTCAAAGTTCTTGTCGCCCAAGTTGACACGGGGCCAATCGGGACATTGCCCACGATGGGGACGAGTAGTCACGGAGTGTCTTGGTGGCCATGAGTGTTGATGAAGATGGTACTTGGATGACAGGTGCAACCTCCTCGGGAGTGATGACAGGAGGAGTGGCCTGAGCCCGACTCCTTCTGAGCAGCCTCTCTGGATCGTCGACGAAGTTATTTGGCAGGTTGCGACCAGTCATACACTATCCCCTGTTTTCATCCACAACGGGAAGAAAACAAAAAAAGAGTTAGCTGCAAAGATTAGGGCTATCATCCATACATGTGGTTATTCATCTTTATTAATATTTTTTTTACTGCCATGATCATCTTTATTAATATTTTTTTTTGCCTGCTTATTGGCGTTTCTTAGCGCAATTACTAGAAACAGGTTTAGAACCCATCCCGACAACGGCGCTAGAAATGCTTGTTGGCGTTTCTTAGCGCAATTACTAGAAACAGGTTTAGAACCCATCCCGGCAACGGCGCCGAAATGCTTCGACATTTCTTAACGCAATCACTAAGAATAAATATTATCCTTAATGATAACGTCGAGAGAGTGTCGGGTGATAGATAAATTGAATATTGCAAGGGTCAACCCGCAGCGCGCACGGATCTATCATCATAGCATTTCACCCGGGAGTATTCGGGTATCGTTCATTTATATTTTCCCATGGGAAGGCAGGTTTAGATTTAATATGATGATGATAGCCCACAATGTATGTATGGATAGCCACTAATCATGTACGGGGTAAGTGACAATAATATTGGAGATAGTGGTGACACACACACTTCTTGAGCACTAGAAGGAATAAATAGGAAATAACAAGAAAGGAAAAAACCTATGTTGAGTTGGCTATTCTAATATCGCCAATGCGTCAGACTATAGTCTACATATGTCATTCATGGTTCATAGCAGAGATGGGCTAAAGTGATGAGGAGATGCCCGCGCCTGGTATATGCCAGTAGGTGACACTTGATAAGACTCCAACCGACACCCTGACGTGGAGGAGTGCGAAGGGACGAACGAGTTGTCACCCTCTGCCGCCTACCTCACTACCGTGAGATGCCGGCATTTCCCGGATGATTCTCTATAGACCTAAGCACCACGCTTACGTTTATAGAAAACTACCTAAACCCCTCGGTACCCCGACCCTACGGATCGACAGGCAAGAGTAAAGGTAAACCCGAAGGTACACCAGACCATCACTCGAACTTTGTTCTACTATGTTCCAAGAATAAAATATGATTCAATTAGCCTAAAGTTAGTCATGTTAATTATCACATTATACTAACTATACTCTAGTTGGCATAATATGAATATAACATGAGGATAACTATACTCTAGTTCATATGCATTGCGATATAAATAATGAGACTTGAATAAAGGAAAGAACTTCATAGTAAATTACCAAAAGATCCTTCCAAGGAGACAAGCCCTCCTTGAAGCTTTGCCTAACTTCGAATCCTACTACTAAACTAATGAAGGGGAGAGAGTGGTGCTCAAGGTGAGAATGTAACAATGTGATGTGTAGTGTGTTGTGTGTGTTACAAGTGAGGAGTGCCTCTCTTTATATAGTGGAGAGGAGGAGGGAATGGAGGGCTCTCCTTGCTTCGAGGTGTTCTTGGCGGGAACGAAAAGTTTGCACCACATGCAACCGCCGCTTGAAGATCGCTCCAAACCGCCAGAGAAAAGGGCGGAACTTTGGCCGAAATAATGCGCCGGCGCGCCGCGTGGGGCGGCCGCCCCGGGGTGGGCCTCCCGCCCCGGCCTTCTCCCCGTCGCTTTTTTGTCATTCACATGTTGGGCCTATGGTGGTGCATGGGCCAAATTGTCTTGCGGGGTTTGGTCCTCTTGATTGATCCACTCCTTGGCGTCTTTTTATTCAATACGCTTTCTAATTTATTTGGCGACTTTGTACTTGTTTCCACTTTTATACACCGCAAGACATAATTTCTATGAATACAAGTGGAACTAGGTTAGAAGTAAAGGTATATGTATCATAAGTTTGCCCCTTTCTCAAGAATTGGATATAAGTTGGCGGTATAATATACTTTCGATAATGACCGCCAACATTGTACAAATGGAAATCAAAATAAAATAGTATAGTGCCAACATAATGCCACCCCTGTAATAGCAAGAGACAGGGAAATATGGAGACCTGCCATGCCCTAGGCATTATTCTTCAACCACAAAGACATCACATCCGGATAGAATCATGCTAGACGGAGTCACCGCAACAATATCGAATTAACCCGTGAGTACTCAATTGTACTCATAAGACTTACCCGCCTTAAACCGTAAAATAAGGAATTGACTCCAAGGATTATGCTTGGCTTTATCCGAGCCGGGCCGACTCACATTTAATTTCAGAAATAAAGTTGATTAATGCGCCTACACATACTACTTGAATTCTTCCAAGTTAAAAGGTTAATTATTTATACATAACCATAAGTCCTGTATAGTCAAGATTAAACGTATGCTCAGTGATATATAAATAACAGTATAAGTAATTGGATCAACATTTTAACATCAGCGGCATGATTAAGAGTAACCATTATTGTGATATTAGACTACGATGCCGTGGAAACATCCTGGGTTCTCACTATCCATGAGAGATGGCGATTTGAATCGACATCGACCACCGGGCGAATACCTGTCATAAACCAGGCCTACTAGATCATAGGTAGGACCCGATCACTTCCAAGACGTTAGGGAACGTAAAGTCTCGGACCGTTTTCGCAACCCCCTTCCTCTCGAGCCACCAAGTGAGCGGGCAAGGAAAACGACGTTTCGTGCGCCTCTGCTTGCGCCCGATCAAACCCAACCGACGACGCCTAGGAGGGATGTTAAGCGTACAAGTACCGGCCCCTAACATTCTCACAAGCTTCGTGGCTCACGACTCCACGGAGCCTACTATATGAACAGGTACGTTCAACTTCCGACTGCCTTCCGACAAAGTGAGAGTCCTTAATCGATCAGATGGAAGACCACAAAATCCATCCAATCTAAGCATGTTTTATTAACCAAGTTCTCAACAGCAGCTTGTTAACCACCAACGTGATTAACCCAACAACAATCCTCACGAGTGACCGGAAATCACCGCTCTCATCGCAATCATCATAATCGAAAGCATTTATTTAACCTAGACTCCTAAATAGGATAGGACAACAACTTCAAAAGGATATCTCAGCAGCAACGGTTTCACTTTCGTATCCTACACTTAATGCAACATTCATAAAAGGACTCAACAAGTTAATTTAGAAAGCATAGGGAAGTTCAAAGATGCACCGGGGCTTGCCTTCGAAAAAAATAGTAGGAAGAAGTTAGAGTCTTCTGGAAGCTGGGGTCACGGTCCTCCTTCTCCTGTGGGGTCTTTTGGCTGCACTTCGGGATGATGAAGGTTGACCTCCTGCCCTTGATCTCCCTCCCTAACTAACTTCTCCGATCCTGAGATGATGCATGCACATGCACGAAAGTGAATAATACTGAATGCACAAGATATACTTGCATATAAATAAACTAGAATGATGGATGAATGTATTATGATGAATGATACTAGTAAGTGGATATCTCTTCCGTAGACACACCATTATAACTACATAAGAAACCCTAGCAATCTACATCAAGCAAACATTCTATTTCACTAAATGCTGAAAATGGCAGCTAGACATGCTGTTACTAAAACAGTCACACAGGGAGTTCTGTAACTCCAAACGTAGCAAACAAATACTCGTTGGAACGCTAACAAAATTATCTACAAAACATTCAATATCACCCTGACCTAATTCTGACAATAACAGCCTCGAAAACAGAGAAAAACAGAGGCTCTGTTTTCCCACAACTCATCACTTAGGGCATTCCAAATAACTCCTTCAAGCATGCACTTTATCTAGAACTTTTCCAGCAAGCATGGAAAGCTATAAACTACCAAAAACACCTACTGGACATTTCAAAAGATAATCTAAAGCACATAAAATGATATGCCCTAGCAATCACTACACATGCACACTATAAATCATATAAATGCTAGGAATAAAAATCTGCCAAACTGCCAAGCTTATCCAACCAAGCATACCAACAGGTCCTATCCATGCTAGGAACAACTAATAAAATTATCAACTCACAATACTCTACTATAAACATGCATTTCTAGGCTAATTTCCATGCAATATAAATATGATAAATATGCAACCACCTTAGAAAATTCTACAAAAATTACTAGAGCATCCTACTGATCTAATATTCCTACCATAAAAATTTCATAGCAAAGTCTTGCATATACTTGTCCTACACAAAAAAAAGACAAGCTAGCATAAAAACAAGGCATGAAAATGCTTTGCACTATGAAAATTATGAAACTGCCTAACCATGAACATGGAATGCTTCATAACAGTAAGAAGTGCATGTACAAAAATTATCATGGCAAAAACCCTAGTAATTATTTTTCTATGAATTTCCTAAGAAAGCATGGTAAATAGCACATAAATAGAAAATCACATTTCACCACATAACATAGCATGCATGTTATTTTTCCTGCACTCCACATGCAAAAACATGAACATTTTGTACAGGCATCCCTATTTTATCCTGCACCAAAAATTAGATATGTATTTCTCTATTTACTTGCAATTTAAAGCCATAAATCTAAATAAATATAAAACTACCAGAAAACATAATCTCATATTTTTCTACTGTAGATCTACTGATAAGAATGACAACAAAATTTGTCCCACTCAAATCCGAGCTAAAATGAGCATTCTACGAATTTTCTAAGACATGCATTGAAATGCGAAATTATAAAACAGAAAAAATAAAAGGTCGGCGGCAAAGGGCCCCCACCCGTCGGTCTCCCACGTAAACAGGGGCGGCGCGGGCGAGCGAAAGGATCTTCGCCGGCGTTGAGTCCCCGGCGGATCTGAGGGGCACCTATTGCTTGTTCTCAACGAGATCTACCGATCTAGCCCCGGTTTCCCAAGCTTCGTTGGGCCGGAAACGGTGTCGACGGGCGAAGCGACGGGCGACGGCGCGGCGCGAAACTTCGGCGAGCGTGCGGTTTTCGTGATTTCGGAAAAACGTCGTCGTGCGCACGAGCACCCGGCGTCGGGCGATGCAAAATCACTAGCCGGTTGGTTTGGTTTGACGAAACGGACGGCGCTCGATGACGACGGACTTCGACGGGCCCACGGAAACGGCGGCGACGCTGCGGTCCGACGAAATCGGCGGCGAGATCCTTCGATTCGATCGGCACAAGGCAAAGCACGTCGACGCGACCTTAGAACACTATTGGCATTTCTTAATGTCGCGAGAAGAATCCGCGGCGCATGAAACTGTCGTTGTAGCTTTCACCCTTGAAATATTCGGTATCGTGATTTTCCACGTGGGAACGGATGTACTCTCTCCCAAACTAGTTCGCCCAAGGACACACAAGGCCAAAGATGGGGAGGATTAGCGAGAAGGATCCCTACACCTTTAGGGTCTATGGTTAGCCGCCTCCGAGCTACTTGTTCATTTTCGGGCACCGGCCCTCGCCCAATACCGTGCGAGTCCGGCAATTAGCTCTACGTCACACCCAAACGTGGAGGGATTACAAGGGACGGACAAGGCTGTCATGACCCTGCCGCCTACCCTCATGACCGTGGGATGCTTCGCAAAAAGATAGAAAACCGCTAGCCCAAACACCACGCCTACGCTAGTGATTATCACTCTAGTGTTTGCCGGTTCCCTGGCCAAAGGGTTCCACCACTAGAGTTCCCCCCGGGAGGAACGACTATCGATCCCAAAAACGAGTAGATAAATCATGGATAAACAAAAGACAATAAAGATTATCGGAACTGTGGAAGCTTACTTAGCCAAGATCCCGTGAAGGAGCCAAGCCCGAATCTACCGAGGTACAAGGTTGGGGAGACACCGACAAGTCCGGGCGCTTCCCGCTCTCGCCCTTCACATCTCTCCTCCGCCGATCTCTCTACTACTTAGGTAGGGCCTAGACCCATTGGAGTGAGGTAGAAGAGTAGAGGGAAGAGCTCTAGGGGGTGCTCTTGCCTTGGAATGGTGTGTGGAAATGAGGAGGAGAGGCCCCCTACTTATAGGATGAGAGAGGGGGGTGTTTGCATATTTTCTAGTGCATTGAAGGGCCTCCAGGATGTCAGGTACGTATCCTCCGAGCTCCCCACGTCGGGTACAATAACTCCAACACCGCCTGTAGCAAGAACCGGCCAAGAACCGCGAGCTGGGGTCGAGGACCGAGGTGAACCCGGCGGGATATCGCGCCGATTCGCGGTTGGTGGACATATAATCGGGCTCCCCTACCGCTGAACCCGCCGAATCGCTTGAACGGAGGGCGAACCGCGTGTCGCAGCGAACTGCGCACCGCCGCTCCCTATCGCGCCAACAGGTAGTCGACACGCGCCCCCCCGGTGTCGGGCCCGGACAGCGCCCGCGCTTCCCCGTGAAGTGGGAATGTCGCGCCGACACCCGGGCCCTCGCGCGGCGCCGCCGCGCTTGCCGCGCGTGAAAACGTCCATCGCGCTGAGCCGCTCCGCTGTGTGACACTAACGGCCACGTGCCTTGGGCCGGATGGGCGGGCGGTGACGGTGCCCTCCTGGCCGGCGCAACCGCACCAGCCCGCCTGAGTCGGTGTTGCGCCGGCCGTGAGGAGCACGTGGGCCCTGCTGGGTCCACTTGTCAGCTGTCCACGTGATCGCGGGTCAGGTTGGAATGTTTGCTTTGCCACGTGTCAGATTTCTATTGGTCTGTAATGGCACTTGTGTAGGACTATTATTTCATGTTGATTTTTGTCTATCTCATATGTTTCCCATCCGAGTCCAAATATATCAAGTAATATATCCATTTCGATCAGCGTGATGAGCTCTCCATGATGGTGTACTTGGTTTTGCCATGTAAGATACTTTTTATTGATGATAAATGGAGAATTCCCGCATTGCACTTTGAAATACCAAAACTTGTGGAACTTGTTAGATTTAAACCCTACCACTAAGTTTGATAGACAAAAGTGAATGTTTTTATGCAGGTGTTGACGGTATAAAATAGGTAGTTAACGATCGTCAACAAACTCCCCACACTTAGTCCTTTGCTCGTCCCTCGAGTAAAGGTTGAGGACTAAGATGGGTCATTTCCTTGATATGTAACCCGCATACAAGTTATTCCAAGCTTCACCTGCACTTGTGAACTTTTTTTATGTGTCTACCATATTTAATCTTGGGTAATTGAATTATGGAACAACATAGATTCAAATCCCCTTGCTTCTAATAAGTGCAGAACTTGGGTTTTCATTTGATTTTGCAAATGTAAATATAGCATTGCTCCTCGAATGATTCACTCGGATCACTCAATTTTTGTGTTTGGTTCCTCACCAAGGCATATCAAAAGTTTTGCCTTCTTTTCTTTCCCGCTTCTAAAAAAGCTTATGTGGATCTTTGGGTAGGGAAAGATATGAAGGCATACTTACTCGCATATGTTGCTAGGTCAAAGCTCTGATCCGAGGAGAAGGATGGCATACCCTTAGATCAAGAAGTGCATGTGTGTGGATATGATATAGTGGAACCTATACTATACTCCATGATATGAGTGATCTCTCTGTTATAAAAAAAAAACTTTATTCTTGAGAACATGGCTATCTTTTTGCATGAGCCTTCATGTGCTCATCATTTTTTTTATTTTGAACTCTTGACCCTTCATGTGTCCAACTTTTTTTTTTTTTGGGACCTTCATGTGTCCATATATATATATATCATTTTTTCATAGCCATGTCTCTTAAACCACAAATATAGAGAGAGATCACTATCTGGTAGAACATGGAGTTTTTATTTCTAAGATATCTTTTTTTTGTCTACTCCCAGTGTAGGAGCAGAGTTTTTTGTATGGTGGACGGAAGCATGTTTTAGCGTATTCCCAGTGTAGGAATAGCTGTATATGTGGAGTGTACGTGATTCTTGATCTTGGGGGCATGACAACTATCTCAACAAGGATCAACACGACTTGACACAAGCTCAATGCAAAGATAAGTAGCATATATATGTGGAAGGTTTTTTGCACTTGATAAACTTGATATGGCTCGTAGGAATTTGCATATCATTGAGGAGCATGCTATTTGAATTTTAAATTTTTTTTGAAAACAAATCCCAAGTTCATATAAAAGAGCAAGGTTCATCTCATCCAAATATATCACATATTCCAATTACTTAGATAACATGGGGTCCCTATGATAGATAGCTCACAAGTTATAGGCATATTAGCGAGGAATAAAGAGTATGCAAATTTTTATCATAGGATAGCATGGAGATGGGGCCTCAAAAGCTTTGTCTTTTTGATATGTTCAAATTTAAACTTCAAAACTTTTGTGAGATGTGAGAGTGAGAGCTGCACAAACCACCATTTGAAGATGAAGGAGTTAATTGTAGTCGCTTGTCTCGTCCTTCTCCATCGTGAATTGCTCGATGATTGTGCATTGTGTTGGGGAGATCTCGTAAGTTTGTTCATTGTGTTTGAGAGATCTCCCCCACACTTGGTCTTGTACCTGGTTTTTATTCAAAACAAGGAAACAAAACAAAAAGAAGAAAAATACATGGCTCTATTGGCATGAACATCGTAGAGCCTTTATTGTGAGAACTTTATTTTATTTTATTTTTATTTGTTCACAACAAAGATCACTCAAGCAAGGCTAATCATAAAGAAGCAAAGTAAGCATAGCCTTGATTCACCTCCATCATAAATTACTTCTCACTATTTATGAAAACAAAGCTCGAGATCATTTAACCAAGATTCAAACCATGTCGAATTTTGATTAAAGAAGGCTATTTTAGCCTAAGCACCATGCTTAATCTAAAAATTAATGAATGTGCCACATAGGCATATGTGACAAACATTCAATCCCGGAGCATAAAACATAAACATGGGGAAGCATGAAGTTTTTGGTACTATGGAGACAAAAATGAGTGAAGAGTGTTGACGGACATTTATTTCCCTTGCATACCCGATATACTTACCGACAACATTTGTGGATGAAGCGTCGAGGTTGATGTTTAAGGTTGCATGATGGCTTTTGTCGGTGTGTACCACAAGACTAGGCCACACACACAAATTTGTGTGTACGAGCCATGGGTCTTGATGGTAGCAAAGAAAGGATGAGAGATCTAACCCTTCTTGCTTGTGGAAGCAATGATGGGTGGAGTCAAAAGCTGCACTTTTGGTATGTATCTTGACCATGCGGGGCCAACCTTTGCTCCTCTCTTCTCTTATTTTATTTTTTTTTATTCTATATATATGTATATTTTTTTTCTTTTTGACAACACTCCCCTTTTTTTCTCTTTTTTTTCAATCCTTTTTCTTTCTTTCTTTTTTTTTTATATATATTCTCTCTCTTTTTTTTTTTATAATTCTTTTCTCTCTCTTTTTTTATTTTTTTCTTTCTTATCTTTTTTTTTTCAGAAGGCAGGATGACATCATCTTTTATTCACCATAATTTTTTGTATGACGCCTTTGGTGTATGAAACTTGAGGTTGTCACCATCTTTCCCCACACTTGGACTTTTTGTGCAAAAGTCGAAGTCCGAAAAAGTCCGGGTCTCCTTTTGAGTGTGTTCCACCATCCATGAGCATCAAAGTTTTTTTTTCCTTTTTTTGTGTTGATGTCGCCCCATGTTTTCAAGCATCGCATGCCTCTTTTGATCTTCTTAATCGATCTCCACCCTGAAAATGGTTAGCGACAAGAATACCCGAAGGTGCATACTAACTTGATAACATGCTCTTGCTTTTATTAATAAGAGAAAGAGAAAAACTTTTTGTGCTCTTTTTTTGAAAAACAACAAAGAGAGAATTATTCTTTTTTTTTTGACAACCGGGTTATCTCCCCGGTAGTGCTTTGTTTTTGGTCGTAAGCTTTGACCGTGGGAAAACATCTTGCAAAATGATGGTGGTGAAGTTCCCAGCCACCACTAAGAGTTTTAGCATTACGCTCACGCCGCAAGGTTAGCGCCATCGTGCTACTACGAGATTTGCAATGTTTATGATAAACATAAGCGCCAACAACCATCCTCTTAAAAAAGTTTAGCAACAAGGATCAAGAGGTGGTTGTGATCCTCGTAGGAGCACTCGGCTAGAAGCAAAACAAACTCGTGAGAACCCTAAAGGTGAGTATGTATCATGAGAAGTTTCGAATGAAAACTTGACATGCTCAATAGCGGTGTTCATGCTTGGTCTCAAGAGTTGTTGCTTCGTGCATGTCCATGGCACTTGAGTTCTTATCCTCAAAAGATGTGTCATGAAGAACGATCATTGAATCTCGACCTTTGTCAAGAACAATGTTTTGATGGCCAAAGGGACATGTCTTGTGTTCGAGTGAGGGACGACGAGTGTTTCGTTTCACTAAGATGCTAAAAGCAACTTAGGTGAATCGAATGGAGTTGTGAACTTCGCCTCCTCGAATTGGTTTTGGTTGGGAAGATGCTTCGCCTTTTGGGATTTCTAGGTGAGGGGCACAAGCATTCTTTCCCAACTTCTCATCATGGCTCTCCTCTACTGGGTTCTTCATGAAAAAAGCTTTTTGAGAGGGTAGCCTATGAGAAGATCAAAGTCGAGGACGATAGATATAGAAGTCTAAGCGAACCTCTGGTTTCATGAATTTTTATTGGCACGGCCCTAGCAATCCCACAACATGCAAAGATGAGGCCGAATTGACCCTTGAAGAGTCTATCTACCGAGGCTAGCGACAAATTACCCAAAAGGGTTTCCGCAAGATATTGTGACATGATATTCGCCTCTATTGTGGGGGTTGTGTAGGGCATCTAAGGAATTTCCTCGTAATGAACAAGATATAGTCGTGGAAGGTGAAAGAATCAATTGCTTCAAGAACGTTTCACCTCCATTAACCATTTTGTTGAAGGTTTCATGTTAGAGAAGTTTCCTTAGAAGGAAATGTGTTCCATTTGCTCCATTCGTGCCATAAAAGGTTCAAGGTTCTCCCATGATCCTCGAATTTGATCGAACCCGAAGGATAAAGCATCCCTTCCTTCGGTATTCGTGGGTTCGGGAGAGGGGCTCAACAAATCAGTTCTATTGGTGATACGTGGTATGGTTCGACCGATGAGGGCTCCTCAAAACTTGACATGCCCTTGTTGTGGAGGGGAGTAGGTTCTACAATGGGAGAAGCATGCTTCTCTAGGATGTGATCAAGGATTTTCCTCTGTTCCGTTGTAGGTTTGCGTGAAAACGACCCTCCGACGGTCATATCAAGGCATAGGGCAGGCGTCTATGTCAAGACCCGAACAAAAGATATGCAAAAGCACACTATCGGGTAATGACAAGTCCGGGCTAGCATGTATTAACATTGTAAACCCGGCCCAGTCGCACCTATGGACTCCTTCTCATCCTGCTCGAAATCGAGGATCGTCCTTGGTAGGGTGTTGATGGGGAAAAATGCTAGACAAAAATTGTCTTTGAGTTCTTTTCAATCCCCATTCAAACTTCCTACGACATTAGTGTACCATTGTTCTACTCTCCCTATGAGGGAGAACGGAAACAACCTCCACATGAGAGTTTCTTGTGACATGCCAGGAATGCTTAGGCACGCACATATCTCCTCAAAATCTCGTAGGTGACTACAAAGGGTTTTCCAAGTGGTAGCCAGAGAAAGGGTCCGCCTCAACAATGGATTTTAAATATGGATGGAGTTCATAGCCGATGAAAGTTTTGGTTTTGAAAAAGATTGGGGCTCGTGGAACTCCTCCGTTGAAGCGTAAGAATTTCAAAAGGATTGGGCTTCATTTTGAAAAAAAAAATAAATAACTATTTTGATTTTTTTTAAATAGATAGATACGAGGACGCACTAGGTTCGAAGATAATAGCAACCGTTCGGCAACGGCGCCGTAAAAGCTTGTTGACATTTCTTAATGTCGCAGAAGAATCCGCCAAGCGTCAGAACCTCGTTGCTGTAGCTTTCACCCGGAAATATTCGCTGGTATCGTATTTTCCACGAGGAACGGATGTACTCTCTCCTAACTAGTTCGCCCAAGGACACACAAGGCCAAAGATGGGGAGGATTAGCGAGAAGGATCCCTACACCTTTAGGGTCTTTGGTTAGCCGCCTCCGAGCTACTTGTTCACCGGCACCGCCTGCCCAATACCGAGGCGGTCCGGCAATTAGCTCTACGTCACACCCGAAACGTGGAGGGATTACAAGGGATGGACAAGGCCGGCCACGACCCCGCCGCCCTCCCTCACGACCATGGGATGCTTCTCAAAAGATAGAAAACCGCTAGCCCAAACACCACGCTTACGCTGGTGATTATCACTCTAGTGTTTGCCAGGTTCCCCTGGCCAAAGGGTTCCACCTCTAGAGTTCCGCCCCCAAGGAACGACTATCGATCCCGCAAACGAAGTAGATAAATCGTGGATAAACAAAAAGACAATAAAGATTATCGGAACCGTGGAAGCTTTTACTTAGCCAAGATCCCGTGAAGGAGCCAAGCCCGAATCTACCGAGGTACAAGGTTGGGGAGACACCGACAAGTCCCGCTTCCCCACTCTCAGCCCTTCACATCATCTCTCCTCCGCCGATCTCTACTACTTAGGTAGGGCCTAGACCCATTGGAGTGAGGTAGAAGAGTAGAGGGAAGAGCTCTAGGGGGTGCTCTTGCCTTGGAATGGTGTGTGGAAATGAGGAGGAGAGGCCCCCTACTTATAGGATGAGAGAGGGGGGTGTTTGCATATTTTCTAGCGCATTGAAGGGCCTCCAGGATGTCCAGGTACGTCCTCCCGAGCTCCCCACGTTGGTACAATAACTGCAGCACCGCCTGTAGCAAGAACCGGCCAAGAACCGCGAGCTAGGGTCGAGAACCGGAGGTGAACCGGCGGGATATGCGCTGATTCGCAGTTATTATACATATAATCGGGCTCCCTGGGCCGAACCCGGCGGGCCGCGCGGAACCGAGGCGAACCGCGCACGCCCTCCTATCGCGCCAACAGTAGTCGACATCGTGCCCCCGTGTCGGGCGGACCGCGCCGCGTGCGCCCCGCTGAAAGGGAATGCTGCGCCGACACCTGGGCCCCACGTGGGTAGCCGCCGCGCCCGCCAAGCTGGTCCGCTACGCGAGCCGTCTCCTCGCTGACACTTGCGCCACGTGCCTTGGCCGGATTGGGCGAACCAGCGACGGTGCCCTCCCTCGCCGGGCAACCGCCGCACTGGGGCCCGCCCGGTCGGTGCCGGGTGCCGCCGTGAGGAGCACGTGGCCCCGCTGGGTCCACTTGTCGCCCCGGCCCACGGATCGCGGGTCGTTGGAATGTTTGCTCGCCACGTGTCGATTTCTATTGGTCTGCATGGCACTTGTGTAGGACTATTATTTCATGTTGATTTTTGTCTATCTCATATCTTTCCCATCCGGAGTCCAAATATATCAAGTAATATATCCATTTCGATCAGCGTGACGAGCTCTCCGTGATGGTGTACTTGGTTTTGCCATGTAAGATACTTTTTATTGATGATAAATGGAGAATTCCTGCGTTGCACTTTGAAATACCAAAACTTGTGGAACTTGTTAGATTTAAACCCTACCACTAAGTTTGATAGACAAAAGTGAATGTTTTATGTAGGTGTTGATGGTATAAAATAGGTAGTTAACGGCCGCCAACAAACACGAAGAAAGTGCAAGGAAAAAGGTGAAGGCGAGCGCGATGTTGAGTTTCCATGGCGCTGGCGGCCATGGCGGCGGCGATGGACGCACACGGGCGGCGACGGGCCGTTCCCGGTGTGTCGGTGCGAGGAAAGGCTCAACGAGCTAGGGCTATACCTGCAGGGCTCCAAGGCGAACACGGTACGCCATCGGGTGAGGCGGGAGAGGGTCGAAGGCGCCAAAGGCGACGGACGATGGGGTCGCCGGCGCCCGACGGACGGCGGCGATGAAGGTGACCGACATTGGCACTCGCTTTGCTCGATTCGATGCACTAGTAGGTCGTGGAGGTGTAGGAGGTCGAGGTGACGCCGAGGGTGAGCTTTGGATAGATGGGGGCCGATGGGGTGGTGCTCAACGCCGATGGCGGTAATGGTAACGTCGCGGCGGCGGTCGGTCCGCCGGCCGGCCGGCTGCGTGAGGGCGCAGGAGAGGCAGGGAGGTGGGAGGGGGAGCAAGGGACGGGGCTCGTCCCTCTTGGAGGCATGGGCGCGGGCAGGAGGGCAGGGGAACGGCCACCACGCTTGGCGCGAGGCGGGCAAGATTATGCACAAAAAAGGGGCCGGCCGAGAAAACAAAGACAAGGAGAAATGGGAGAGCGTCTCTAAAGATCCAATCCAAACCCTAAGTCAATCTGTTTTGGCCCGTGCATCGAGATCCGTGCAGAATTAGCGAAAACTCTAATTGAACAAAATGTTCCTCATAAAATTCTGAACATTTCACCTATAGAAACTTTTCCCTAATTCGGCCTAATTTTGAAATTACAATCGATCAAAGCACGGGTCAAACAAAACCCTAATTCGAGCTCAAATCAAACAAACTTCGAATTTTCGAACATGCTCCACTCAAAATCACGCTAACCGGCCTATGATATCTTTTGTTCTACATGAAATTAGCTACACAATTCATGAGGAGTGCACACACATGCAAGGTCTCTAACCATGACTTTTGAACAAAACAAAATAAATCACACTCAAAGTCGAACTAGGTCAAATCAAGTCAAACTACCATTATAAAAAAATCAAATTAGGAAACATGACCAACATCAACTTCGCTCTAAAACATCTTATAAACATCACTAAGAATAAATAAAGATTGAACAACTAATTACGCAAACATTTCATACATGAAATGACAAGGCAAAAACAAAACAAGCAAGATCAATGCATTTAAACATGCAATTAACCTCTATCATTTCATGTGCATGATTGCATAGGACTAAATGATGATTATGCTCATGAAATGCAGATGCTAATGACATGCTTAAAAACCAGGGTGTTACAAATCTACCCCCTTAAGAAAATCTCGTCCCGAGATTTGGTAGTACTGACCGCTTTGTTTGAGAAACATAGGATAGACTTCGCGAAGATACTCCTCGTTTTCCCACGTAGCTTCATGTTGACGGTCACCAACGACATATTTTTAACGTCAACATTCTACCAATAAGGGGGTGAAACTATACCTTACTACACACATATACATTTATTATTGACATATTTTCACTTGTAGTGTCCAAATTATTATTGTGCAGATTTATATAAGAAACAAGTGGAAAATGTACCAAAAGGCTCCGAAAGCGCATTCCTCAAGAACATCAAGCCCAAAGGGAGAAATTGACCAAACACGCAGAATTGGGCCAAAAGCAAAGGAAAGATAACAAGGCCCTAAATGGACATAAGCAAAGCAAGGAGAAGAGAGAGAAAAAAGCCCATAAAATATCAATATCCAAACACAAGCCCAAGAGGTCGAGGGCCGAATCCAACATGAAATGATAAACGGGCGCGCAGGACATGGGTTCAATATTTTGGGCATAACTTTCTCATACGAAATCGGATTTCAGCAATCGAATACTCGAAACGAAGCTAACTCCGAGGCCCACGTGCTCATGCAAAGTTTCAGCCCAAACGGTGACCATATTGGTGCGCGCGCACCTTAGGGTGCGCCCGCACCCTCGCTGAGGCCAAAACGCGGCCCATCTTCGTCCCCGTGGCCCATCTCGACTAAAAAAGTCCGGAGGCGGTGTTTGCTTGCCCGAAGACGGCGCGGGATTAGTACCAAATGGCTTAGCCAAGATAGGATCCCATGGTGAAGGTCCTATAAATAGATGGGCACTCCCTCACTTGTAAGACACACCTCACAATGTAGCCTCTCTCTTCTTCTTCTTCTTCTTCTTCTTCTTCTTCTTCTTCTCCTTCTTCTTCTTCTTCTTCTCCCTTTCTTCTTCTTCTTCTTCTTCTACTTCTTCTTCTTCCTCTTCTTAGTAGGATTAGTAGTTTAGGATGTGGAGCTAGGCAAAGCTACCAAGGAGGGCTTGGCTCCTTGGAAGATGGATTCCGGAATAAATCTTTCTATGGTATTCTTCCAAAGCCTTGCTCTTATCTTATCTTGGTTGTGCATTAGGATTAGAGTCTTCATGTTATTTCTATACCTCGTGATTTATCCTATGATCTAACATGTTGTTCTTGACATGATCATGACACATGAACTAGTCTATAGTTTCTATGTTGTGATATCGTCATATAGAACTTTATGCTTAAACCATTCATGCAATATAATTGGGTAGTGTCGGGATTGTGCTTTGTATGGTGGTTCGTTGTGTCCTTCGGGGCTTGCTCGTGTCCTATTCCCGTCCATCCGTAGGGTGGGGGCCATAAATACATGAGTAGTGTCCTAGTATGCGGACGTGGTGTCCTGGATGCCGGTATCCTTCGAATATGAGTGCATGCCACGGTTGAGGGGGTAGGCGGCTTGGTCGTGACAAGCCTTGACCGTCCTTTGAAATCCCCCCACGCTCGTGTGTGCCTTGTAGGAGTTCGTAAAATGCCTTCCATTAGGGCGGATGCTCCGGGAGGTCTCCCCCGTCCATTTCATTCTCGCCTCCGACCTCCTGCTCATGCGTGTTGCCTGACTATCAACCGGTTCTATGCACAACCATGACTAGAATCAGTATGCTCCAATTAGGTCTTTTCTTTATTCCTTATTTATCTTTATCCTTGAGTTTGGCTTACGTGAGTGTGTCAAGTTATCCCTTTACCGTTCCTTTATATCCCTGTTATGAGCATTGGTCCATTACATAGTCATGTTATCCTATTCATGTCTCTATTAGATCCTTTTCCACCATGCCTTCCTTTGGGAAAATATAAATAACGATACCACTCAATATTTCGGGTGAAATGCTACAATGATAGATCCGTGCGCTTGCGGATGAATATCTTCTTTAGGCAAGATCTATCACCGCTTGATGTGCCTAGTGTTATCACCGACACGGTGGTTTCACTTAGGAATGTCAACGGCGCATTTCTCGCGCCGTTATTAGAGATGGGTTCTAAACTCTGTTTCTAGTGATTGCGCTTTAAGAAATGCAACAAGCATTTCGGGCGCCGTTGCCGGGAAGGCATCGGTTTTTTTATAAGGCATCTTTTAGAACATGTTCGTCGTGATAATATGCATGTGTAGTGACCTTTGTTCATAACAAAAGCTTATCTAAAAGAAAAAAAAAATCTTTTATATATATATAAAAAAAAAACTCTTATAAAAAAAAAATTTTTATAAAAAAAAATCTTATAAATAAAAAAAGCAAGGACATGTTTATCAAGTTAGTATGCACCTTTGGGTATTCTTGTCGCTAACCATTTCGGTGAAGACTAAGAAGAACAAAGGGGCATGCGACGCTTGAAAACATGGGGGGCTAGATCATTAAGAAAACTTTTGATGCTCTTGGGCGAAGGAACGCACTCAAAAAAAGGAGACCCTGACTTTTGCACACTTGACTTTTTCACGAAAAGTCCAAGCGTGTGAGGGAAGATGGCGAGAATATCAAGTTCCACGTACAAGGGATCATAAAAAAAGAAAAAAAACAAGAGAGAAGAATAAGAGATTAGCCTCCCCTTGCTATAAAAAGAAAAGAGAAAAAAAAAAGGAGTTGAAAAAAAAAGAGATATGTATAGAAAAAAAAAAGAGAAGGTGTTATAAAAAAAAAAAATAGAAAAAATGATTGTTGAAAAAAAAAAGAGAAAAAAAAATATAATAAGAGGAGAGAAGAGCAGGTTGGGCCCACATGGCCAAAATAAAAAAAAATGATGAAGGCACCCGACTCCGCCCAAGATTGCTTCCATATAAGCAAGAAGGATCCTTCTCTCCCAAGGACTTTTGTCGCAAGCGCCAAGGCTTATGAATCATGCACATTCTTTGTGTAAGCCTTGTCGTCCACTCGAGTGAGTTTGGTATGCCTCCCTCTCTCTCCAGGCGAGAAGTCATAACCAAACCAAGATCATCATGCCACCGACGCAGCAAATTACGAACTCTATCCTCAAGCTGCGGTCAAGTAAACTCCAGGTACGCAAAAAGGTCCTATATAAAAAAAAATGTGTTTTATAAAAATATTTTATTATCAAAATAAACAAAAATATTTACTACACAAAAATCTATAAGTAAATATTTTCGAAAGAAAAACTAAAAATAAAAATATTTATAAATAAAATAAATTCTTCTATGAAAAAAAAAAAACTAAAAAAATATTTTCCTAAATAAAATATATTTTTACGAATAAATTTTTAGTATATATATATATATATATAAAAATACATAATCATTTTTGTTCGCCTTACAATGCCTTTTTATCTCCATTGGATGAACCTTGTTTCAATTCATGCTTCCATTTTCTATGCCAAGATATGTTGCGGTTTTGGAAGTTGTGATCATTTAGCTGATGATCCTACTTCCATAGACTTTTTGAATTGAGCATGGCGCTTAGGTCAAAAAAGTCTACCTTAATCGATTAGACATGGAGTCGAGTTTGATTATTGAAAACAAAACTACTAGTGTAAATTTTGGTCGACCATATGGACTAACCCCCGCAGGAAATTATCAAATTCAAGAGGGTGTCCTAGAGATGACAATGGAGAACAGATCTTGTCGAGGTGAACCCAAAAAAAAAAAAAAAATGAAAATGAATAAATAAAACCTTTGAAACCCCAAGAATGGTTGTCCCGTTCTTCCAAGTTCATCACAAGACAAGCTTGGGGAGGAGTCTTCCGGCACGCTAAACGAAGACGTTAATCAAGATCAAATCATGGCATGCACAAAGCTAGCAATATTCATAAACCCGAAGGTAAGTCGACGCTAAGCTTGGGGAGGACTCCCACAAAGGTAACTCGTATCTCACATTCCATTCGGTTATTTTCTTATCTTATATGAATGATGAGGTATGAGAATAAAAAAAAAGAGGGGAAGAAGAAAGAGAGAGAGGAGATTTATTCCACTCCATATATATGTGTTGTAGAAATGTTTAGTTCTACCCCTGTTGAAATGATGAATAGTTGCTCTGTTTTATGTTTTGCCTGTGCCTAGTTTATAATTCGAATTTCTCTAAAGTTTGGGTTTAGTGGCTAAGTCTAAAAACTCATCCGAAAAAAAAACCTGATTCATGTGGGTTGCATAGGCTCTATCTAGTCTAAGTTGTTGCCAAGTATGATATGGTACAAATGGATTTGCTATGATTTCGTCCAAAAGAGAAACTTGACATCCGGGAATCTAATTTGAAAGAAAAGAGAAATGATATGGGCTATGCTAAAAAAAAGAGAAAAAGAGATGAAAAATGGACATGTGTCCGAGGGCGAGTAGAGCCCACATCTCCAAAAAAAAAAAGAAAAGAAGAAAAAAAAAAAGAGGAAATAAAAGACAAAAGTCTAGGGCGAGCAGAGCCCACCTCTCTAATATATATATATATATATATATATATATATATATATATATATATATATATATATATATATATATATATATATATATAACAATAAAGCCCATACTTTCTCGAAAAAAAATAGAACTTAAATAAATAAATCCCTGATAAGAAAGTTGATCAAAAGGATGAATGAAAAGTATTTTACTGTTATAACCGTTCTATCTGGCAACCGCCCAAGGCTTTGAGAAAAGCTAAAAAGCCCGCTACGATGAAAGGTAATAAATGGTGAGCAAAGGCATGCCATTTTATTCAAACTCTAGTAGAAAATCTTATTATAACCCCGGCACTTGTGAAACATAATCGGCATAGTAGCAACTTCGATCAACAACCAAGTACTTATCTTTGCTCGAGGACGTGTAAAGGGTAAGCTTGGGGGAGTTTGTTGACGGTCACCAACGACATTTTTAAACGTCAACATTCTACCAATAAGGGGGTGAAACTATACCTTTACTACACACATATACATTTATTATTGACATATTTCCACTTGTAGTGTCCAAATTATTATTGTGCAGATTTATATAAGAAACAAGTGGAAAATGTACCAAAAAGGCGCCTCCCTCGAAAGCGCATTCTCAAGAACATCAAGCCCAAGGAGAAATTGACCAAACACGCACTGGGCCAAAAAGCAAAGGAAAGATAACAAGGCCCTAAATGGACATAAGCAAAGCAAGGAGAAGAGAGGAGAAAAGCCCATAAAATATCAATATCCAAACACAAGCCCAAGAGGTCGAGGGCCGAATCCAACATGAAATGATAAACGGGCAGCGCAGGACATGGGTTCAATATTTTGGGCATAACTTTCTCATACGAAATCGGATTTCGGCCGAATCGAATACTGAAACGAAGCTAACTCCGAGGCCCACGTGCTCATGCAAAGTTTCAGCCCAAACGGTGACCATATTGGTGCGCTACAAGACCTTATGGTGCGCCGCGCACCCACCCTGGAGGCCAAAACGGCCCATCTTCGGCCCAGGTGGCCCATCTCGACACAAAAAGTCCGGAGGCGGTGTTTGCTTGCCCGAAGACGGCGCGGGATTAGTACCAAATGGCTTAGCCAAGATAGGATCCCATGGTGAAGGTCCTATAAATAGATGGGCACTCCCTCACTTGTAAGACACACCTCACAATGTAGCCTCTCTCTTCTTCTTCTTCTTCTTCTTCTTCTTCTTCTTCTTCTCCTTCTTCTTCTTCTTCTTCTCCCTTTCTTCTTCTTCTTCTTCTTCTACTTCTTCTTCTTCCTCTTCTTAGTAGGATTAGTAGTTTAGGATGTGGAGCTAGGCAAAGCTACCAAGGAGGGCTTGGCTCCTTTTGGAAGATGGATTCCTAATAAATCTTTCTATGGTATTCTTCCAAAGCCTTGCTCTTATCTTATCTTGGTTGTGCATTAGGATTAGAGTCTTCATGTTATTTCTATACCTCGTGATTTATCCTATGATCTAACATGTTGTTCTTGACATGATCATGACACATGAACTAGTCTATAGTTTCTATGTTGTGATATCGTCATATAGAACTTTATGCTTAAACCATTCATGCAATATAATTGGGTAGTGTCGGGATTGTCTTTGTATGGCGGTTCGTTGTGTCCTTCGGGGCTTGCTCGTGTCCTATTCCGTCCATCCGTAGGGTGGGGCCATGGGGGACATGAGTAGTGTCCTAGTATGCGGGCGTGGTGTCCTGGATGCCGGGTATCCTTCGAATATGAGTGCATACCACGGTTGAGGGGGTGGCGGCTTGGTCGTGACAAGCCTTGACCGTCCCTTTGAAATCCCCCACGTTCGTGTGTGTGCCGTAGGAGTTTGTAAATGCCTTCCATTAGGCGGATGCTCCGGGAGGTCTCCTCGTCCATTTCATTCACCGCCCTCCGACCTCCATGCTCATGCGTGTTGCCCGACTATCAACCGGTTCTATGCACAACCATGACTAGAATCTGTATGCTCCACTTAGGTCTTTCTTTATTCCTTATTTATCTTTATCCTTGAGTTTGGCTTACGGAGTGTGTCAAGTTATCCCTTTACCGTTCCTTTATATCCACTGTTATGAGCATTGGTCCATTACATAGTCATGTTATCCTATTCATGTCTCTATTAGATCCTTTTCCACCATGCCTTCCTTTGGGAAAATATAAATAACGATACCCCGAATACTTCGGGTGAAATGCTACAATGATAGATCCGTGCGCTTAGCGGATGAATATCTTCTTAGGCAAGATCTATCACCGTTGATGTGCCTAGTGTTATCACCGACATTACGGTGGTTTCACTTAGAATGTCAACGCGCATTTCTGCCGTTATTAGAGATGGGTTCTAAACTTTGTTTCTAGTGATTGCGCTTAAGAAATGCAACACTTCATTCTCTCCATGATTGCTCCATAGAATCTTGTATAACTTCACAACCTTGTTATGAGTCACTCTCTCTTTGATGTCTAAGATTTTGACTGGCTCCTCAAAATAAGTTAGGTCGGTATCTACCAGCATTTCGACCGAATCCGTTCTTCGAGGGCACTCTCAAACATTTCTTCAATTGAGATACGTGGAAGACATTAAAGATTGATCTCAACTCATCGGATAGTCAGAATCGTATGCCACATTTCCTTTTCTTGCAACAATACGATAAGGACCTACGAATCTAGGTGCTAACTTCCTTTTAACTCCAAGGCGTTGCGCTCTCTTCATTGGTGACACCTTAAGATATACAAAATCACCAACTTTGAATTTCAAAGGATCCTTACGCTTGTCAGCATAGCTTTTCTGACGGGTTTGAGCTGCGGCTAGATGTCGTTGCACTGTCCTAACCTTTTGTTCTGCTTCATCAACGAAGTCGATGCCAAAGTAGGTCCTATCTCCTGTTTCAACCCAATTCAAAGGTGTTCTATACTTCCTGCCATACAAAGCTTCAAATGGTGCCATCTTGATGCTTGCTTGATAGTCATTATTGTAGGAGAATCCTCAGAAATGGTAACCATTTATCCCATGGGTCTTTAGCATATAAAACACAGGCTCTCAACATATCTTCTAGAATCTGATTCACTTGTTCGGTTTGTCCAGTTGTTTGCGGTTGATAGGCTGAACCACGAACTAGCTTTGTGTCTAAGGCTTCCTGTACACACCCAAAATTTATTGGTCCACTTTGATCCTCGGTCAGACACTATGCTCTTGGGTAAACCATGCAGACGAACTACCTCGAGAAATGTAGATCTACATGCTGATGTGGTTCATAGCTAATGTTGATTGGGATAAAATGTGCAACTTTAGTTAGTCTATCCACAATTACCCAAATTGAATCAAATCCTTGCGGGGTACGTGGAAGTCCAACAATGAGATCCATGGTGATGTGATCCCATTTCCCATCGAGAAATTGGCAAGGGTTGTAGCGTCCCTGGGGTTTCATGTGAATGGCCTTGACTCTACAACAATTGTCGCACTTGGCTACATGAGCTGCAATTTCCTTTCTCATCTTGGTCCACCAAAAACGTGACCTCAAATCTCTATACATCTTGTTGCTGCCTGGATGGTTTGATAAGGTAGAAGAATGTGCTTCTGTCAAAATTTGATCTCTAAGCTCCTTATCCTTGGGTACAACCAGATGATTATCATACCATAGAACATCATTCTCATCAATCCTAAAATGTTCACTTGGTGTCTTCTCGAGTTTCTTATTGATGAAGGAGATGCCTTTATCTAATTGTTGCCCTTTGATTACCCTTTCCTCCAGAGAGCTTTGCACTTGTATGTTATGCAAGACTGCGGGGTGCATTAAATTAAACTTCTCTTCCCAGCAATGGTTGCTCAATAGTACAATATGCCTTCGGGCTCAAAGCGTCTGCAACAACATTAAGCCTTGCCCGATGGTTATGTACCTCAAAATTGTAATCCTTGATTAACTCCAACCATCTTCTTTGTCTCATATTCATTTGATCTTGAGTGAATATATATTTCGGACTCTCGTGATGATGCATAAATGTGGCACACATTTCCAAGCAAATAGTGATGCCAAATCTTCAAAGCATGTACGATAGCGCTAACTCCAAATCATGAGTTGGGTAATTCACCGTGTTTTGCGTAATTGTCGTGATGCATAGGCAATCACTCTTCCTTCTTGCATGAACACACAACCCTAGGCCTGTACCACATGCATCACAAAACACATCAAAAGGTTTCTCAATATCGGATTGTGCAAGCACGGGAGGCGGTTGTTAACAACTCTTGTAGTGTACGGTGTCTCACACTCCGGTGTCCACACAAACTTCTCATCCTTTTGCAACAATCTCTTCATGGGTTTGGCGATCTTAGAAAAGTCGGGTATGAATCGGCGATAATACCGGCTAATCCAAGAAAACTCCGAATCTCCGCGTAGCGAGGTCAGGTCGGTAGCCTTCAATCCATGACTTCTTGAACTTTCTTGGGATCCACCCGAAATTCCATCTTCTCGATAGTACATGTCAAGAAATTGCACCTTCTTTAACCAAAACTCGCATTTGCTAAACTTTAGCATAAAGTTTGTGTTCTCGAGCACGGCTAACACAATCACGAGATCTTATTTGCATGGTCTTCTTCATTCTCTGAATACACTAAAATGTCATCGATAAACACACGACCACGAATTTATCTAACTTCGGGCATGAATACCGAATTCATTAGGCACATAAAATGAGCTGGAGCATTTGTCAAGCCAAATGACAAGATACTCATACAACCCATATCTTGTGGAGAAAGCGGTCTTGAGATATCTTTGCGGTCTAATCTTGATTTGATGATAACTTTGAGCGAAGATCAATCTTGGAGAAAACTTTTGCTTTGGACAATTGATCAAAGAGAATGTCAATGCGTGGCAAAGGATACTTGTTCTTGATATCACCGCATTGAGTGGTGGGTAATCCACACACATCCTCAACGATTGGTCCTTCTTCTTCACAAAGAGCGGGACATCCCCATGGTGAAGAGCTTGGTCTAATCAAACCTTTATCCAACAATTCTTGAATTTGAACTTTCAATTCAGCCAATTCATGGGGTGGCATCCTATATGGTCTTCTTGATATGGGTGCTTGTTCTAGTAGAAGCTCTATGGCAAACTCTACATCCCTATCTCGGTGGTAAACACATAAGTCTTGGAAAAACATCGGAAACTCACATACCAGCGGTATATCCGAGATTCCGGTGACTTGTAGAGCGGCGAAACACGGTTTTAGATTGGGTGTTTGGAGAAGAATTATTTGGTGTTCCTTTCCATCACGGGGATCTTTCAAAAGAATTACCCTATTCGAGTGTCTATAATTCTCGCCCATGTCTTCATCCAATTCATTCCCAAAATAACATCCGGACTCAACCCTGGTAATACTATCGGGGAGGTGAAGACCTCTAAATTGCCAATTCTTATCTACACATTTAAACAACCTTCACGGTGAGTTGATCAGCTCCTCTTGAGCTAATCGCGATAACCATAACCCAAATCGATATATTCTCACTATGTTCTTGGGCAAAAGTTCATAAAGAATGAGGCGACCGAGTCAAACAATACAACAACATTGTGATTGTTGACTAAACAAGTACCAAGCGTTCTACGACTCTCATACGGACTTTCTTCAATGTTGGTGGAGTGCACTTGTCAATCTTACGCACGTAGAGTTGGTTACTCTTGGGTTGTGGGCAAAACCTAGAAAAATGTCCTAGCGTCCCACGGTTATAAGCGCTTGTTGTTGCGGGTAGAAGCACTATATCCAACAAGATCTTGTGCGTGGCTCTGGAGCGGGTGTAACATGGGCCTTCCCTGCCGAGAACTCTCCAATTGGCTCCCCTTGCGAAGTGGGGCATCTGGTTGGTGGTAGCTTGGAGGACTAATGAGTAGAACCTTGTTCTAACTTTCGAACTAGTTTCCATTGGTCTCTTCTTACTCTTGGCGGCCCGATAGGCATTGTTGCTCTCTTCTGTAACAAGCAATCACTAACAAACTCATTGAAGCTCTTTTCTCGACGGGGCTCAATAGTCTTTTGCATCTTTGCATTAAGCCCTCTTCCTCGAAACTTGCTATTTTCTTCTCTTCGGTATCCACCACCATATCCGGTGCATGTCGGGACAAGCGGTTGAAATCTTCAAGGTACTGTTGATGGTCTTGTCATCTTGATTAAGTTTGATAAATTCACCCAACTTCATAGCAATCACACTTGGATGAATATATATGTCCGCGGAAAGTCAAGCGTGAACATATCCTAGGTAATAGAAGTATTAGGTGGGTAGGTGGCACGACGATTTTTCCACCAAATTCTGCGAGTCCTTCAAGCAAATGGCGGCATACTTGTATTCTCGCACCTCGGTCAAATCAAACAATCCCGAACTTTTCCTCAACTCCGACTCATCCATTCCTCGGCCGTTTGGTTCACTAGAATGTGTAAACTTAGGTGGATCGGTTCCTTGAATTCTTTGTATGATTGGAGCCTATCTTACGCACTATTGTTTCGATTTTCTCTCCTCCACCCTCGCGGTTGTTGCGCGAGATGTTCGCGCAACTCCCGGACACTTCGTCAAAGAAGCCGTTTTCGGGTTGACAAGAGGTGGTGGTGGTGGTTGGTTGCTCCCTCCAAAGCTTTGAGCAAATCAACTTCTCCGTCCAAATGTGAATAATCCAAGGTTAGATATAGCCATTATGACTATGATATCAAAATCGCGAGCATTACTTCTACAAAGTGGAATTCTTCCATTAAATTCTTCAAGGGCTCAATTTACATCTGTGAGTCCGAATACTTCAAGATCTTGAAGAGAGTTATGTATAAATCAAGATCTTCGCCATCAATGATGGTCTTTATCAAAATGGAACACTAAAGGGTAGGAATAGGTATCAAAAAAATGCGACAAATTGATAAAGCTCTTACTCCTTATGATAGGACAATGGCTATTAACTAGTGAAATCTAAGGAGGCAAGTTTGCAACGGCGAAACTCCCAGGGACAACTAAGGGCATCACTAACGTCCTTGCTGTTGTTGTTGTGGTTATCTCCCATTTAAGCTTCATCTTTGGCTTAAATCAAAGTGAGGTTGTATGCCTTCATCTTCCTCTCCATCCAAGGTGATATGAATGGTGATGACCATGACGTTGAGAGGGATTTCTATCAACTCTCAAAGACTATCGACTCCCCTTCTACTAGCAAGTGGCGAACAAGGGGTCCGATGCGGGAAAAACGAGAAGTAGCCGTCTCTAGCAAGGCATTGGGTGTTCCACCATCAACTTCTCGGGGCGTGGACAGAAAGCATTGTTGACAACTTCTTCGGTGTGGCCCATATTTGGTGATACTCCAAATTTTCCAACCGAGGTATAAGGTAGGGCAAGGATGGAAAGGTCAATTCTAGGGAGATCCGAGCTGCCTAAGGTCGCGGGCATCTATGGTTTGGGGTCTCTATACGATCACATTTAACCATATGCGAAGATACCGGGCATCTCTCTAACAACTTGTCTTCACCGCGAAAGCCAATTGTAACAAGATTTGGATGATTGTGTGAGATTGAGAACGAGATAGGTCAATCTTAACAAACGGGACAAGTACTCACTAAGGGGGAGAGATGGGAATAAGGGTAAGAAAGAAATACTTTTATTTCATTTTATTGATGCGGATGCATGAATGACATGATGCATGAGCCGCACCTTACGTCCTCACGAGAATAGGAAAGATAAGATACTACTCGTATAAATGGTGGCACATCTAACGTTCTCTCAAAAGAAAATAAATCGCATCTAATTAGGTCTACCACGATTTTTAAGTAGTTAGTGTACTGCAATTTCATTTCAAGCCACAATATATTTATGCAATGCATGAATTTAAATTGCATATACCTTACGCCGGAGTCCACCCGGCGGCATCGCATACCTTCGCGGAAAAACACATTTACACCCGACACACTGGCGGCCATACACAAGTCTACGGGGGCACTACCGACCATGGAGCTCTCAAATATTTTATTTTACCCCTAGATCGGCGTTTGTCGATCATGCTCTCACAACTCACATCTTACCTTGGCGTGAGGCATTGAACATCATTTACGGGGCATAGAGGTATTTCGATCCATACATGACTACTCAGAGTGAGTAGCCCCATACTACTTGGCGCCACGGCAACCAAGCACAAACAACAAAATATGATGCATAACCCAACCCAAGTTAGTAAAACCCATTTGTTCTTAATTGGGCATAAGGGGTATGACCATGGCACTATTAATTTTGCAATCTTTTTACTCACACCCCAGAAAAGATTTTTTTTCAAAAAATTTTCACAAAAGATTAGTGGTTCATTTTAATTTTAATACCAGGTCGGATTGTTAAGTACTTGAACTAAGCTCGATGCGAATTTTGTGTGAGGCCGACCAATTATAAATCAAAGTATAATTCATAATTACCAAAGCAATCTTGATCTACACTTGGTCCATATAAACCGGTATTCGGAAATCTGAGGTTTTCAAACTCATCAACAAATACAACCAAGATCGTTGAAACCGATGGTTTCCCAATCCGCGGGTATCTCAAACCAAATTCAATATATATATTAATCAGTCGCGATATACACATTTATTTCAAAGTAGTTGAGTCGCGGAAGCAATAGCTTTTAAAACAAATTAGTTGTACAGCGAAAATCAAAAAAAAATAGTATAATGCCAACATAATGCCACCCACCTAATAGCAAAGAGAGGGGAAATAGAAGGCGCCATGCCTAAGGCATTATTCTTCAACCACGGACACATCACATAGATAGAATCATGCTAGGCGAATTCACACGCAACATCGGGAATTAACCGTGAGTACTCAATTGTACTCATAAGACTTGCCCGTCTTAAACCCGGGAAAATAAGGAAAAAGACTCAAGGATTATGCTTGGCTTTATCACGAATTTGGTGACTCACATTTAATTTCAGAAATAAGTTGATTAATCGCGCCTACATACTACTTGAATTCTTCAAGTTAAAGGTTATTATTATACATAACCATAAGTCTGTATAGTCAAAATTAAAACATATGCTCGATGATATATAAATAACTTGATATAAATAAGCTTGGATCAACATTTTAACATCAGCGGCATGAATAAGAGTAACCATTATTGTGATATTAGACTACAATGCGTGGAAGCATCGGGTTCTCACTATCCGGGAGAGATGGCGATTGAATCGATTCAAAACCGGTGGCGAATACCTGTCATAAACTAGGTCTACTAGATCATGGGTAGCAGACCTAATCACTTCAAGATGTTAGGGGCGTAAAAGTCTCGGACCTGTATTGGCAACCCTCCTCTCGAGCCACCAGTGGCGACCCGAAAATAGCGTTTGCCGTCGCCTCTGCTTACCCGATCAAACCCAACCGACCGCCCAGGAGGGACATTAAAGCGTACAAAAGTACGGGCCTAACATTCTCACAAGCCGTGGCTCATGACTCCACGGGCCTACTATATGAACCGTTCAACTTCCGGCGCCTTCCGACAAAGTGAGGGTCGTTAATCGATCGGATGGAAGACCACAAAATCCATCAATCTAAGCATGTTTTTATGCAAGTTCTCGGCCCGGCGACTTGTTAACCACCCATGTGATTAACCCAAACAATCCTCCGCGGTGGCCAGAATCACTATCTACTAATCATCATAGCGAGCATTTATTTACCTAGACTCATAAATAGGATAGGACAACAACTTCGACAAGGATATACATTGCATCCAGCGGTTTCAACCATTCCTACACTTAATGCAACATTCATAAAAAGGACTCAACAAGTTAATTTAGAAAGCATAAGGGAAAGTTGGCGTGCTGGGGGCTTGCCTTCCGAAAAATAGTAGGAAGAAGTTAGAGGTCTTACGGAAGGCTTAGTCCGCGGTCCTCCTTCTCTTGTGGGGTCTTTTGGCTGCACTTTTGGGGCGATGAAGGTTGACCTCACGCTCCTTGATCTCCTCGAGAACTAACTTCTCCGATCTGAGATGATGCATGCACATGCAGTGAATATCTGAATGCACAAGATATACTTGCATATAAATAAAAGCTAGAATGATGGATGAATGCATTATGATGAATGATACTAATAAGTGGATATCTCTTCTGTAGAACACACCATTATAACTACGAGAAACCCTAATAAACTGCATTAAGCAAACATTCTATTTCACTAAACCCTAAAATGGCGTAGACATGCTGTTACTAAAACAGTCACCACGGGGAGTTCTATAACTCCAAATCGCAGCAAACAAATACTCTTTGGAAAGCTAACAAAATTATCTACAAAACATTCAATACAACCCTGACCTGATTCTAACATCTACAGTCTCAAAAGCGAGAAAAAATAGAGGCTCTGTTTTTTCTAACCCTCATCAACATGCAACACATTCAAATAAGCGGTTTCAAGCATGCACTTTACCACAACTTTCCAGTAAGCAAATAAGACCATAAAATAAAATAACCTACTGATTAACGAAGATAAATCTAAAAGCACATAAAATGATATGACCTAACTAAACACTACACATGCACACTTTAAATCCTATAAATGCTAGGAATAAAAAATCTGCCAAACTGCCAAGCTTATCCAACCAAGCATACCAACAGGTCCTATCCATACTAGGAACAACTAATAAAATTATCAACTCACAATACTCTACTATAAACATGCATTTCTAAGCTAATTTCCATGCAACATAAATATGGTAAATATGCAACCACCTTAGAAAATTCACCACAAAAATTAAATGAGCATTCTACTGGTCTAATATTCCTACTGTAAAAAAATTTCATAGCAAACTCATGCACATATAAGCCCTACACAAAAATGACAAGCTAACATAAAAACAAGGCATGAAAACACTTGTACTATATGAAAAGTATGAAACTGTGTAACCATGAACATGGAATGCTTCATAACAGTAACAATTGCATGTACAAAATTATCATGGCAAAAAACCCTAGTAATTATTTTTCTATAAAGATTTCTAAGAAAGCATGGTAAATAGCACATAAATCAAAATCACATTTCACCACAGAACATAGCATATATTATATTTTTTCCTGCACTCTACATGCAAAAACATGAACATTTCACACAGGGACCACTATTTTATCATGCAAATTAGATATGCATTTTCTCTATTTACTTGGAATTTAAAGCCATAAATAAAACTATACGAAAAGTATCATAAAACTAACATACAATATTTTTCTACATAGATCTAATGATAAGAAACACAACAAAATAGGTTTCACAATTTTCCCACATTCTAGCTCAGATATGGATTTTACAAGATGAACAAGCATCGTCGAAAATGAATAACTCACGAGGAAAATAAAAAGTACGCACGGTGGGCACTGTCGTCGGTGAGACAAAAGGCAGGGCAGCGGCGCTCGCGTGGCCATGGCGGCGGATCTCACGCCCGTCGGTGAGGTCTCAGCGTGGAACCAAGCATACCTACGGTCCCAGATCACCGGCAGAGATCTATAGATCACTGCGGCAAAAATCGAGGCAGCGGGCGATCGCGTGCTAGCGAGCGGCGAAAGAAGCGGCGTGATCGGTTGCCCGATGCGTCGGCGCTCAAGGCGATTTCAGCGGCGGCGAGAGTCGGTCGCGGCGTCTTTGCCTGAGACCTCTCAGGTCAAGGCGGCGAAGGACTCAGAAAACGGCAGTTCGAGAATTTTGCGGGTGATACGGCATGGCCGGAGACCTTGCGGTGACTGCGGCGGCGGCGGCCTCGAGCCGCAGCGGTGGCCGGCGAGAAGCGGTCGGCCAAGCGATGGCATGAAACCATGATTCCTCTTGGCACGCGCTGCTACACAACACGAGGGACCCGCAGGCGGGTTGAGTGCAAAAGCGCCCGAGGGCGCCCGGTAGCGTGAGCACGCCATGCGGCGGCCATGGCGGCGACAGCGGCGGCGGCGGCCGGTCGCGTACGGCTCACCGAGATCTTAACTTCTTGGGCAACTTTGAGTGTCGGGCTGGGAGCCGACGACTCAAGGGTCTAGAGCGCGTGTTGGCGCCGCGAAGGTGAAATGGTGAGGCGAGCACGCGAGACGACGGCGATCTGGCCGAACTCGAGCGAAGCTGGCGATGGCGGGATTACGATCCCAGCGTCCTATACCTGCCTGGCCCAGCAGCTGATGAAGCGGTTTGGGAGGAGACGTGTGCTACGCAGTAGCTTAAGGCTATGGAGACGAAAGCTTCGGCCGGGCTAGGGCTTTCGGTGGATGTAGTATGTGGGCGATGAGCGCGCGCCTTGATAGGCGGCCTTGCGCCCAGCGTGCGTTCGTCTTCTTCGCGACTAGCAGCAGGAAGGGAAAGGAGAGTGAGGGAGTGGGAGGAGTGGAGTGCAAGGGACTTTCGGTTTCCCTCACATGAAGGCACGGCGCATGGCAAAGGAAGCGGTAGCGACCTTGGCGTCTTGGTCGGCCTTTGTCGAGACAAGCATGGCGGCCGGCGTTCCTTCTTCTCTTTTAGATTAAACCTCTAAGCAAAAGCTGTTTTTGCTCTAAACCTCAAAAACGATCGAGAATTAGCGAAAGCTCAAATTGAACAGAAATGATCCTCCACGAAAATTTGAGCAAAACACCTATACAAAGTTTTTTCCTAGTTTGGCTTGGATTTGAAACTACGATCAAACAAAGACAAACTACTCACGGTCAAAGTAAACCTAATTTGCATCCAAATTCGACAAACTTTGAATTTTGAACATGGTCCACTCATTTTTCACGCAACCTTGACCTATGAGATCTTTTTGTTCTACCGTAATTATCTACACAATTCATGAAGGGTGCACATACATGCAAAAACTCTGCTTCTAGGACTTTTAAACAAAAATAAAGATAAGTCACACTCAAAAGTCAAAAACTAGGTCAAAAAATCAAGTCGAAACTACCATTATAAAAATCTAATTAGGAACATGACCAACATGACTTATGCTCTAAAACATGTTATAAACATTTCTAGAATAAATAAAAGATTGAACAACTAATTATGCAAGCATTTCATACATAAAATAGCGGCTAAAACACCAACTAAGCAATTTGAATGCATTTAAACATACAAATGACATCCTATCATTTCATGTGCATGATTGCATGTAACTAAATGATGATATGCTCATGAAATCTTGAGATACTAATGGCGTGCTTAAAGCGGGTGTTACAAGACTAAGAACTTTGTTTGGCAAAAGAAGCTTTTAGCTCAGGCTCCTCCACGAAAAACATAAGCTGGCGTAGCTAGGAGCCACTTTTCTCTCTCCTCCCTCTCCCTCTCAGCGACATTGGGCCGTAGTGGCTGGGTAGGAGAAGCTCGATTTTTGGGGCTCCCCGGCTCAGAGCTTCTTCTCTTGGCCCTTCTGATGCCTTTGTAACAGGTCTTGCTTCCTCTTTTTTGACAATGTTAAACTGCTCTTGCTTCATCTTGTTTACATTTGTGTCTCATGGAATACTATTAAATTAGCCAAAAATCGAAGCGTTAGCAAAACAACCTATTCTCAGTAATGTTGTTATATTATCAAAAATTGTTAAAATTTAGGAATTTCTGGCTCTCGAAGAATGCGCATCGAACTGTATTGCTAGTTTGTGCATTGTGGCTCAACAAAGCGAATTCAGCGATTTGTTTCCGTAAAGGGCAAATTTTGGCCTTGTGTTGGAAACAAATTTGGCATGGACATCACCTCATTCTCTCTCTCTCTCTCTTGATCGAACAAGCATGTGGGGAAATGACTCCATACGTGACCCGATATGCAGTACACCTATTGTACGGTGTTACGACATGTCATCATCATCATGATTACTATGATTCTCTGAGGCCCGTCTTGGAAAAAATGAGTGGTGGAGATGACAACTGCGAGGATGGGCCGAGCGGCAGTTTTTATATTCCCAAAAGTTTTGACCAAACCCTTTTCCGCGCAATACTCTACGAGACTTCGTGCGTGCGGCGAGGAAGCGAGCCGGCCGGCGGTAGCTAACCTGAGCGATGGCAGTTTCCTTGTCGAAGCGTCCGGATTGAATTATAGTAGGCGAGAGAGAGCATGGCCTGCGGCGGGCCTACAATTTAAACAGCTTAACAACAGCATCGCCACACCTGCGTCACATAAATAAGTGCATTTGCTTTTGACTTTTATCACATCGTCTATTTGACCGGTGCGTCTTATTAAAATCAATAAATACAACTTATGTTTTGTCCGAACATGAAAATTACCACTTTGAGTATGCTAGAATTAAAGTCATAACCAAAATAATTAATATTTGTGCCCATAGAAATAAGAGCGAATGGTCAAACAAGAATGATGAAGTCAAAAGAAATGCACTATGTGTAGGGGGAGGAGGAATATGCTAGTCCCAAACTAGTAGTTGGGGTAGGCTAGAAGATAAACCCATATGAAGCAGTATAGCGGTAAAAAGAGCGAAAAAAAGGCACAAGACAAAAAGATAAAAGATAGGGTAGATAGAAAGGAAACAAAGTCATGGTTTAGAAGACCGTTGAGGGCCCCACAATTTAAAATACCTAAAAAATGTTTTAAGCCCGACAAACCAAAAATCTAAATTAAATTCTAATTACACGAGTAAATTTGTTTCAATTAATTCTTCAAAACAAGACATCACATGGATATAGTATTTAGATAAAATTAACGGTTGGGCCCTACGATGGTAGTTGGGATAGAGGAGGACAAACTTTTGAGGACCAATTCCTAATTCTCCCTATACTATTACTCCAAAATAATGTTTGAAATTCGAGAAATAGCACACAATTCACGATCACCCTTTTTACACCGTGGGACCATGGTATGCATCCCGACACTCTGATTTGCCACCTCGGATTCCTTTATAGTGCTACTATGGGTAGTTTTTCTCTAGCCGTCTCTCATCTCTTCCTTCTCCCATACTACACCTACTGATACTCTTCTCACCTCTTCTCCGTCGACTTTCCAAACTCATCTCAACAAACTTGAGTAGTACAGGCGCAAACCACGAGGGGGGCCTACGCCGCATATACGCCTTCCACCACAGAGATGGTGCTCTTTATCACATCCATGCAGCTAGATATGGTTTTCATGTGGTTTTGAAGCGGCAAATACAAAAGTTTTTTTCTTTTTTTTTGGTTTGCGGTCCCAGGGTCCGTCGGCGGAAGCTTACATCTTCTTTTCTTTTTTTTGGTGGTTCTTAGATCTAGGGTCCGTCAGCTGAGCTTACATCTTCTTAGGTAAGCACCCGAAATCTAGATTGTAAAGTGCATTATCCTTCCTTTTTTTTTTTTTGAAGGGTTTTTTTTGAATGGCTATAAAAAAGGTTTTGTTTTTGTCTTGCATATACGTATTGTGACTCATGCTATCTACTAGCTTGTACAACATTGCTCAATAATTTTTGTTGTCTTATACCTTTCGATTCATCCTAGAGTACAAACCTTGAAAAGACCTCACGGGGAGATTATAAAAGGATGGGGGAGGGCGAAAATATGCGCAAGAAAAGCACATCTTCTTAAGCTTGGAATCCCCTTTTCCACCTCTCTACTATCCTTATTTCTTGGGCTTTGCGGCTCCATTTTCGCCCAGCCCCATGGACTCCCACCTCTCCATTTTTCCCTTTTGCGGGCTATCGGTGGCCTGCCTGCCTTGCTTCCGGGTACTTCAGCGGACCACAGTGTGCGGATCCTTTTCGACCTCTCTTTCCACACTGCTGGGTGATTTGTATAGAAGCATTATAGCGGTTAGATGGGTCTCGAGCCTTAATCATAAGCATGGCTAGAGCTTAAGACTGCTTGGAGATTATAATCTGCCAGGGCATAAGCGTCACCGGCGGTCTTTGTTGTCTCTACTCGATGCGGGCGGGAGGAGGCCGCCTTCTAACCGGTGCTCCCTACCGAGTACATATCGAACTGTATTGCTGGTTTGTGCATTGGGCTCAAACAATTCAGCTTGATTTGTTAAAGTAAAGAGGCAAATTTTGGCCTTGCGTGTTGAAATAAATTTGGCATCGAGCGGCTCACCTCCTTCTCTCTCTCTAGATCGTCGAGCAGGCATGTGAAATGAATCCATCACGTGACCCACGATGTCTGCATTTTTCAAACGTACCGCGGTTTGGTATGTCATCATCATGATTCTGATTCTCTCCTGAGACCCGTCTTTGGTCGCGGATGACAACTGCGAGGATGGGCCAGCACGGCCAGTTTTTATATTCCCAAAAAGTTTTGGCCCAAACCCTTTTTCCAACAATACTACGAGGGACTCATCACGGCGGCGGATTCTCGCGTGAAGCTTACGGTTCCTTGTCGCGAAGCGTCGGATTAATTATAGATAGAAAGGAGCATGTACCGGCGGGCCCCATAATTTAAAAATACCTAAAAAATTTTTAAGCGACAAACCAAAAATCTAAATTAAATTCGATTACACCATTAAATTTGTTTCAATTAATTCTTCAAAACAAGATATCACATGGATATATTTAAAAAAATTACAAGTGGGCCCACCACGATGAGAATCTTGAAGAAGCGGGAATCTTGTTGACTAGGACAAAATATTCCTTCTAAAAAGGAAGCAAATAGAGGCACGTGGAGTCCCGATTTTTTTTCGTTTTTGCAAAAATCCAAGGATGGTAGACTAGTTTAGCAAACTCTTGGAGATGCAACGTCATTTTACTTTTAATTGTGAGAATTGTGAAATATATTCCTGCTGCTAGAAATATGACACAAAATTAAGCTTGCTTTTCTGATATGACCCATGTTGTCGCGAATTGCTATGAAATCTAGACTTTTTCGAATTTTCAGTTTCAATAATTCACGGGGGCCATTTTTTTGCTTGTTTAGAACATCGGGGCGCCTACTGTAGCGTCGCCCGGTATTAGGTCTGCGGCTTTACCCGCAGCGGCCACCTACTGGATGTTGAAATTTTGGGCAAATGAGAAGTATTTGGGAGGGCGATGGAGAAGCGTGTTAGCGTGTAGACTTGGGGTATTATGGCGGTTGGCGGCGGCGCTATCCTTGTACACCAGCGGACTCAAGATGAAAGTGCGTGCTCGGTCCGACTCTCAAGTGAGGCCGTGACGGGCTCAAGAAAGGGAATTGAGGAAAGGGTAATGATGTCCTTTCCCATTCTCAAGCGATTAAAAAGAAATTTTTTCTAAATTTATAGAAAATACAAAAAATCCCAAAAATCAGATTTCATAGAACTTCCTTGTGACATGGGTCATATTTTTCATAAGGCATAAATTCGGTCATATTTCTAGCGGCACCGCGAATGGGTTAAATTTCATAATTTCGTTAATTGTATAAATGGAAACGCTAGGAAACAGCGGTTTTACTTGACTCTGTCGTAGTCATATCTTGGTGGCTACTCTACTAAGCTGACTCCTTTTAAGTAGTCATATCTTGTTGGCTACTCTACTTTTACCAACTCACTCCTGTCATTTTTTTAGGCGAAAATCTAGATGAAAAAACTTCGATACTAACACTCCACGCCCACACCTAAGTTGGCCTTGTCATCTGTCTTACCAACCTCATGATCTTTGTGGATCACGAGACCATGTGGGCGACCTTGGAAGCCCGAGATCATTGCAGGATCTAAGCATAAGCGCTAGGAGAAACGAGTTTGTTATTATTAGATCTTACAAATCTACACTACGTATGTGACTCAATCTAACTTGTACAAAAATTGTGTTGTCTTAAATATCTTTTTTTTTCGGGTTGATCTGTACAACCACAAAGAACTAGTGAAGCGGGGGAAATTATAAAAGGATTAAAAGAAAAGATCATATCCATCTATCTATGGTGCTCGAGCAATTTGAAGATAATACTAGATCTTTTGTAGTGCGGTCAAGTGAATAGTAGTAGTAGGTGTGCGGTCGATGGTGCCTTTGTGCAAATGGAGGGTGTTTAGTTCCCATGCAGCCCAAAAATACTCTGATACGGCACATCAAATCTTTTGACACCGCATGGGTATTTAAATATAGAGACAAAAAACTAATTACGGTTGCAGGCGAAAAGCGAGATGAATCTTAAGCCTAATTACTCTATGGTAAGAAAAATAATTACACCAAATACAAGCGAAAAGTGCTTTCTGATGGCGAACGAGAATATTTCACCAACTAATTGTGTAAAACAAATTTGGTAGCCCTATATCAAATGGAGATGCGGGAGCTTGGCCAAACTCTCCCTTCTCTCTCTCTCTATCGCCTCTCGTCTCTTCCTTCTCCCGATCTTTGCATCGAGCGGGCACGTCAAATGACTCCATATGTGACCCCTACGGGCGGTCATGGAAAAATTAGGTGCAAGTCGAGATGACAGCGGCGACTTTGCACCAAGGATGGACGAACGGCGATGGCGGCGTGGGCCCTATTGTACTCGAGGGATTACATGCGGTGTCACAGTACTACTCCCGGGGGCCCGGGGCCTGTCACGTGTTTTTTCGACTCTTCAAAAAGAAAAAAAAATGATTTCTATTTTTAATCACGGGGTGCGGAGTGCGCCAAAAGCCCTAACGGTCGAGGGGCCCGTAGCTGGTTTTGGTTAGCTTCGCCAGTGGCGAGCAACCAGGATGCTAGTTGATTCCCAGATAGTGTGTGTACTGGTTGTAGTAGATTACGGTTGTACCCGGGTAGTGTGTGTCGTGTCGCGTGTAGTGTGTGTGTGTGAGTATGTATGAGCAGATACTACTACAAGCTGTACCAAGTAAGAGCAACTCAAAAAGCCTAAAAGCAGTCTTTTTCTCCTCCTATTAATCAAACTCTATTTCAAATTGAAATAGTACACAAATTCTGATGCGCCCTTAGCAAGATTTAAGATGCAAAAATGTATAAGCCCTACATTAAGGGTGCAGTGGAGCCACATGGGTGTCGACATCAAACACTCTGATCTGCTACTACATATTGAATATGTTAAATTTTGATTTTTGGTGATTGAATAGTATTATAAGAGCTGAAATAAGATAAACCAAGTTTTTTTTAGTTTTTGCATAAAAATCCAAGGATGTAAACTAGTTTAGCAAACTCTTGTAGATGCTATGTCATTTTCTTGTTAAATGTATACATGAAAATTTTGCTAGGAAACAATAAGTTTTTAGCTCACAGTAGTACTCATATATCTTGTTGGCTATTCTATTTTTTAGGGTGAAAAACTCAATGAAAGTGAAGAAAAAGACATTTTCGACGACAACTTGTCCCAGGTAACATATTTTTCTTGTTAATTATATACATGAAGAAGCAATGGTTTATTAGCTCCTGGCCAGTACTCATATCACTTGTTGGCTATTCTATTTTTTGATGGTGTAAAGCTGGATGCTAAGACTCTCCACGGCGTTACGGTGCTCAAAGGATCTAACCACCTTGGCGTGGTGTGCCTCCTTCATTCGGTCGGTCCAAGTGAATAGTAGTAGTAGTTGGTACTCATTGTCCCTACTAACATCGGCGAGAGGGGCTGCGTGGCGTGGGACTATAATAATTAATAATCTTCCATATAGGTCTCGAGCTCTGGTCATATGGACATGGCTGGCGGCTTAAGACTGGTTTAGAACATTATAATCTGGGGCATAAGCGTCTCAATGGTGTTGTTGTCATCCTATTGGTCACGGACGCAGAGGGGCGTCCATATTACAACCGTAGCTTAGGTCTGTCTTCCTTTCTTTGGAAAATTTCGATTTGAATACATATTGAATTTGAACCCGCTACTCGCTACAAGTGTCCTATTTTGGAAGTGAAATGAAACAAAACTACTCTTGCTTTCTCCACCCTCCTCCCACCCTACGCTCCAAAATTGAAATTCCGGGCGTGGCTCCAAAAGCCTAAAACATTCCATCTCCCTCCTCCAAACTCTGTTTAAATTGAAATACTAGGTGTACGTGTATTACACAAGTTATAGTCGCTCTTAGCGAGGTTGCGTCTCTGGCAGGGTGCGGAGTAGGCGTGGTATCGCATCGAACACTCTACTAAAGTTCTTGTCTTTCTCTCTCCACGGTCTCTCGTCTCTAAGTCACTTCCTTCTCCTCACACTAGTACTAGTAGTACCACCACTCTTCCTGTACTCTTATGGCTGACTTCCAAACTCTTCTCACCGTCTTACCAAATAAGAAGTAGAGAAGCGGTCAGACATAGGGATCTGCCTCGTCCTCATCTCAGCGTCTCCATCCTTAAGCGGAAGGTGCACCTCTTTACTATCACACCCATGGATCTAGATATGATTTTTCATGTTGTTTCGAAGCGGCAAATATAAAGTTTTTTTTGGGTGGTTCTTGGTCTGGGATCCGTCCTTGAGGCCTCCATGTCCACTGTTGGCATTTCACGGTGAGGTCGGCGTCATCGTCTTGACTTCACGGCCAGGGATCGGCGGTGGGGCTGTGGCGAGGAGGAAACGGCGTTTATCCGCGATTGACCCGAGTTCTTGGCGCTTGAAGTAGATGCAATGAGAATCGACGCTCGGATCTGCGGTGTTTACTTGTGGGTTAGGCGTGGCCCAGAAGAATGTAGAAGCACATCTTGTTGGGTAAACACCTAGAGCTAAATTGTAAAGTGCATTACCCTTTTTTGAAGTTTTTTTTAATGGCTCTAAAAGGTTTTGTTTGTCTTGCATATGCAGTAGCTGATTCATTTTATACTGTCTTAAATACCTTTTCGATTGATTAGGGTATAAACACAAAGATCTATCGCGAGAATTATGAAAGTGTGGGAGGAGGCCTAAGAAAATCACGAAAAAAACACATTTCTTCTTAGGTAAACCCGAATCTAATCCCAAAGTGCATTTCATTTTCACTAACCAACCAATCGAGATCTATAAACTTTTCCACTTTAGCAAACTTAAATTAGAACCACGAGAGTGAGAAACCAAATTATATTTCCACCCCATACGTTTACCTCTTCTGCGTGCATTACGTTTCCCATGTGCTTGATAGTGGGCCGTCCACTAGGCACTAACTACCTCTTAGAAGTTTGGAGCCAAGTTTTTTTTTTTTCCTTTTTGCAAAAATCAAGGATATAGCAAACTAGTTTAGCAAACTCTAGGGAATGACTCCATCCCGCAAAATTAGAGAAGGCGCAACCAAACACACGGCAGGAGATAGCGTCATTTTATTATTAATTGTAGTACATGAAGGCACTCTGAAGCAATGGTTTAGCGACTCTCTATCGTACTCATATCTTGTTGACTATAAGGCGGGAAGGTGAAAATAATTCTTCAATGTTAGAGTACGATTATATTAACACTCTTTGCTCACACCTAAGTACCCTCTTGCCCCATCTTGGGGAGGGAGGCCTCTATTGAGGAGATGTCTCCCTCATCGTCTTTGTTGATCGCGGACCATGAGGCCTACGTGAGGAAGGTATCTTCTTGTGTTACAAATTTAAAGTGACTCACGCGCCATCTAACTTGCCATAAAAAATTGTGTTATCTTAAATACCTTTTTTGGGTTGATCGAGGTAACCACAAAAAGAACTTCACGTGGAGATTTTTAAAAGGATCAAAGAAGATCATATACATATCTATCTATCCCTCAAGAACGAATTTGAGAGAGATAATAGATCTTGTGTTGTAGGCACAAGTTGTAGTCTTACGGTCAAGTGAATATACAACGTATACTCTATGCGTCCTTTTAACATCTAAGAGAGGGGCTGCATTGGCGAAACTAGGACTAATCTCATTGTGGGTCTCGAGCCACGGTCATGGCATGGCCGGCGCTTAAGACCTAGAATGCTGTTGGAGATTATAATCACGTTGGGGGCCACAAAAGCGTCACCGATGGTGTTGCAGCCGTCTTATTCAGTGGACAGGGGAAGGGATGTCCATATTTGTCTTACGTAGCTTAGGTCTTTTGGCAAAATATGTAGTGCAAACCACCATCTTCGGGTAAACCTATATAAACCACAACCAAAAAATTATGTAAATTCATCAAAAAAATCACACATGTAGATGATATGATGATACACAACCTTGTAAAATATCATGTCAAACTTCGACTAGTTTGTGACGGAAGGTTATTAAAACAAATTTCTAACAAATTGGTATTTACGGACTTTACGGCGAAATTTGTTATTTTATATCTCTAAGCAGTCGAGTTTGGACAAATATTTACTCAGGTTGTGTATCATCATATACTATGTAATGAGCCTGGTAATTTAAATGACATTTTGCCATAGTTTCTCTGTTCTGAGCGATTGAATTTGCACCTACCTAGGCGTCTCTTGACGATGTTCTTGCTTCACCATCTTGTTCATCTTATCTTGTCTCCGCGGTACTATTCATCGGTAAAATCAGCCTTTAAGCTAAGAACAACCCCGTTTTCTCTGTAATATTGTATTATTATCAAATTTTGTTCCAATTTGGAATGCTCTAGCTCTCAAGAATCTTGAAATAAATAACTTAAGATCGAGAAGTATTTATCTATACAAAAGTTTGGCAAATTTCTAATTTGAGATACATTTTGAAGTCAACCCATACTCACTACAAAAAACTCATTGGTCACGTGTCCTATTTTGGAAGTGAAGCGAAACAAAACAACTCTCGCTTTCTCCACTCTCCTCGCCCTAAAACAAAATTGAAATTGTCTCGATATAAACCGACCCTTCACAAAAGAAAAACCCCGATTTCTATTTTTTAATGCAGGGAGTGCGTAGTGCTGCCAAATGCCTGATCTTTCTCCTCCTAACTCCAAACTTCTGTTTCAAATTCCAAATACTAGTAGTACACAAGTTACGATGGCCCTACTAGCAAACTTTAGGCATGAAGCAGTGCAGAGTAGAGGCCATGGTATACACCTTAGAACAATCTGATTACTACATAGTAGTATACGTCTCTCGCGATCTCTTGTCACTTCCTTCTCCGTACTATACTTACTAGTACTAGTAGATTGCCCTCTTCTACTTCCGCCTGGCGACTTCCAAACTCTTCTCACCAAACAAAAGAGTAGAAGCGGTCCGACGGGGGAATTACGCTTGGCCCTCGGCGCCTCGCTTCTACATCATGGCGGGTGCACCTCTTTATCACACCCTTGGATCTAGATATGATTTTGATGCGTTTTTGAAAAAACCGTCTGATAGCAGGTGGTTTGTAGATCACGGGGTCGTCATTGGGGCCTCCGTGGCGGCGCTCACGGCGGATCGGCGCCATCGTCTTGACTTCGTAGGTGATCCGGTGGCGTGGGGCCTTGTGAGGAGGAAACGGCGTTGCTCGCGGCGTTCGGCGGATTGACGCCCGTCGTGTTGAAGTCGGTACGCTTTCCGGATCTCACGGTGTTTACTAGTGGGTTGAATTACGGCCGAAGAAAAGTCGTAAGAGCCGCGTCTTGTTGGGTAAACACCTAAATATAAATTGTAAAGTGCATTACCCTTTTTGAGGTTTTTTGATTGGCTCTAAAAAGGTTTTGTTTTGTCTTGCATATACATTGTGATTCATTTTATCTGTCTTAAATACCTTTTTAGATTGATTGGTATAACACAAAAGATCTATGCGGAGATTATAAAGGGTAATGGGGGCTGACTCCATGGGAACCCTAACCCTATATTTGAGCTCTGAAGGAGATGGAGAAAAAGATTGTTCAATGTCTAGCTCCCCATCATGGGGCCTCACCATCGTCGAATGACCATCCTCTACCCTCATCGTCTTTGTTGATCACGGACCATGAGGATGACCTTGGAGCGGATCTAGCACGGATCCGGTGAGCAGCCACGAACATGTATCTTGTCTTGTGTTACAAATTTGTGACTCCTGCTATCTAACTTGTACAAAAATTGTGTTGTCTTAAATACCTTTTGAGTTGATCCCAGTACAACCACAAGAACCTAGATCGTTTTGTCTTCGTAGCTTAGGTCTTTCTTTCTTAGAGTAATGTTTGCTTGTTCTTGCTTCATCTTGTTTCATCTTATTTTCTCTCCTGAGGATGCTAATTAATCGGCCGTTAGCGGGAACAACCCGTTTCTGTAATGTTATTATTATCAAAATTCCATGCATTGTAGTATGATAGTATCTCTTACCTCTAAAATAGCTTTTCAACTTGGCAACCTATGTTCTAATTTGGGCTGGTAGGGTCTTTTATTGTTTTAGAACCACGGAAAGACATACTTTGCTGGCGAGGTTATTGACTATAGAAATGCGAGTTTCTAGTGAAGAGTGGTGAGATTTTGTGCATTTCAGCTACCGAGGATGACCCCATTACTAAGAATGTTTACAACTTTCGATTCACCCGTATTCACCGTCATGTCCACCCGTTACTTAGCAACCAAAAGAAACGGCCATCACGGGCACTTTCTATGACCTACGAGTTCACCAAACTACGAACCATACAAAAACATCCATTTGATCTCCCAACTACTTGTTTCTTTCTCACCTCGGTATTGCACAGGTACTACAAACTAAGCATCTCCCTCAAACTGATAAGAGGCGTCGATGTGACCTGCGTGGACCACAGCGTCGCTAGCCGTGAAGTAGCGTAAGCGTCGAGGAGATCTGCGTAGTTAGCCGGTGCTGCCGCCGAACCCCTCCACCCGTAGGGTCGCTGCACCATCAACTCCTCCGCCGTAGTGCCATCACGGCACCATGACCGGCTGCGTACCACCCGTGTCAGCGTGCCGGTTACTGCGCCGCTACGCTCACGGGGTGCGGCGGCTGGCGCAGAAACAGAGCATAGCGGGGATTAGAACAACGAGCGTAAGCACAAGGGCAATCAGCGACTCACCGGCGGAGAGTGATTCTCCGGCTTGGATGCGAAGAGGCGCCATATCACGCTCCAAGCGGCGGCCGAGGGTCATCGATGGAATTAGTCTTGGCGGAAGGCTCCGCCAGTGGGAGGAGGAGGCGGGCGGGAACGCGTGGGCGGGGAGCCACAACGAGGAGTAGGTCAGCGGTGGCGGCGAGAACCCGAGGAATGGGTGTGGAGCCTTGAACCCCGACTCACATCCCGATATAGAACCACCCTCCATGTTGCTCACAAGTAGGAGTGGTACAAGATGAGAATGCGATGCATGTAATATTGTTCAAACATGTCGAGGTTGTCACGATTTGTTCATGAAAAATATTGTTCCATGGAGATGGGGACTCGAATCTACTTAGGGCCTTGGCGGTCGAGATTTATTTGAGGTGTCCAACAAAAACGCAATTCTTTTGACTTTTTAAAATCTAATTTGACCTGCCGTCGCCTTGGCATGTATCGAATTTTTCGACAGCGGCGTGCGTGCCGTCTATCCCAATTTTTTTGGACGAGAGAATCGGTTCAATAACTCTTGACATTTTTTATACTTCAAACCCGTGTTGGATACATGCGGCTGTAAAATACCAGCGTCGTAGCCTATCTTTGCTTCAACTCCTTCAATGCTCCCCTCTTCCCTCCCACTCTGCTTTTTGAAAGTGTGCTCACTCTGCTTCAACTCCTTCACTTCCACGCGAGGCGTGCACGCGCTGGCGCTCTAGCTTCTTCAGCCCACCCGCAGCGCGCGCCCATCCATTCCTCCTGCGCCTCTCCCTCCCATTTGCTTGAGTGAAGATGAAGTGGCATAGGAAGGAGGACCCAAACGGGGAGGATTGGGTCCCCGGTTCCTCTTCCACAGCGTGTCGGCGGAGGTGAAAGCGGAGAATTGGCGACACCGCCAAAAGGTTCAACAAAGCGTCGGCCGCTCCACGAGTACAACAAAATTTGGGCATCTATCGCCTCATCGCGATATACGTGGAAGACTACGAAGCTCCGTGGTCACTAGGAGGCACATCAAACCCTAGCGGCTTGATGATGGAAGGCGGCATGTAAAGATAGGCGTTGGAGGTGCGTCGGCAGCATTAAGGTTAGATGCGCCGCAGCGAGGCATGACATCTGGTGATGCGGCTGGCCTTGAGACGCCCTTCATTACCCGAGGCCTTGGACCGCCTCGGCAGCGGCATGCGTCGGCGGCTAGCGGCCCGGCGCCCGGTGGCGGGCTGGCGAAGGAGAAGTCCTGGCGGCGTCGAGGCAAGCGGCGAAGGCAGCGTGAAGCTGACGCCGAAGAAGAAGGAAACAAGCTGCGTCGTTAGCGCAGGTAATAATGCCTTATTTAAAACTTTTTTTCCTTTCGGGATGACCTCATTTAGCCTAATAGAAGTTTACACAAGAAACAAGCATTAATTAGAAGTTTTCGGAAGAGAAGCTAAGCGGAATAGACTCTCTTGAGCTTAAGCGAACACAGCGTAACCTCCCTTGAACCATATATCACGAACAATCGGACAACGGCGGCAGTTCAAGCGGTAACGACAAGCGGCAAAAGTAGACTAAGCCCTCTCCAGGCACTTTTGAAACTTAGCAACAACTCCCAACTTCTATTCACATCTAGCCTATCTTCCATCCGCCATCTTTAAAGGTATATATATATATATACTTGTTTAAAACTCAAAATTGGCGACAACATTTGTTTTGGCATATATATATATAGTTTGTAGATGGTACACATGAATGCGTAGTTCTCTAGCCACGGTTTTGGCATAGTTCACTTTTCTTCATGTTCGCGGTTTACGAGCGTGATTTGAGATTATGATTTGTTTTTTTTTTGTTGTCTGATCTCATCCGGACCCCTCATATAATTGTTTCTTGCATATATATATGCCAGTGCACGAGGTGGTGGTTGTGAAACCCATCATCGCGGAGAAGCTTCGAGGGAAGTTTCTAGGGCTATTGAGGATCTCAACAAAGGGAAGGAATTTGAAGGAGAGGCTCATGATGCAAAGGCTTCGACCAAGTCTTCGGTACATTTGAGTCTGTTGTTGATGCGTGAAGAATTAAAAATTTGGCGAGAAGATGCGATTAACAAGCCACGAGAACGGTGCCATTAAGTTCGATACCGACACCACACTAATTAATGTGATCGATCTTATCTTTGTCTTGAATTACTTTGTTGATGATGTACTATCTAGCTATGTTAGTGTTAAAACTATGTGTGATGATCGATGCAAACCGATGGAGTTCCCTTTGCTCAATTTGATAAATATATGATGCTAGTAGCTTGTTAGGTACAAATTGATGACCACACATACATATACTGCATATATAGCTAGCTATATAATTTTACAGCATAGACCATGTTGATTCACGACCTTTGAGACCCGCGTTCGGTTTTCTGACATTGAGAGATGGTATGCCATCTCGTCAACCTCAAGGCCAATATGTCACCACATAAAGCGAAAATAAAAAGCTAAATTTACTTTTATAACAAAAGAACAACAACGGTTCAAACACTCAAACCACACCATAAGCACGCATGTCATGAGCTTTAACAGCGGCAATAGCTATGCATACTCATTTAGCGTCTGAGGCTTTTTAGAGCCTTTTTTGCCCGCGAGGGCCCTCACCGCTTATGTCCATCTACGGTATGGTGTCATTCATGCCCGAGAGAATCTAGGGATGATTTTTGCATCAAAAGAAGGGTTTCAGAACTCATAGATACCTTCCTCTTCCTTTGGATTTTCAAGTCAGATAACGCTTTTTCGAGGGGAAAGCCGCATGAGTTCTTGCTACAATTGTCGGCACATAGAAGACAGCCTTTGATTTCTGCTTGAGTACAAATGAAACAACTGCGTGTGCAGAGCGTCCAAAGGTCAACACAGAATGTAGCGGTATCTGTCTTTCTTGAGACACCTTTGATTATCGAGGAACCCATCTACCGCAAAGCGGCGTACCCATGTCTCTGGATCGAGAGTTCCCATATCTCTTCAATCTTCGTCGTAGTATGGTTTCATGCGCCCGCGCCTTAGAATCGAGTTGCAGCAATCTGAACTTCCGGAGTTACGGTACACTTTTCTTATCTTGATCGGTGTAAAGGTGTAGCCATTTAATATGCATATGCGATAAGTTGTATTTGTGAAGAAAGGCCCCTTTGCCATTTGTCGAGCTTTTTAAGTTGTTGTCGCCAAGAGTAGATGCGGCGGCAAGTGGGTCTCTAATCGGATGTTGAACCGTCTAATATGCCCTCGTTAAGCGAGACTTCGGTCCAATCGGATTTTCTTCACGCAACAAGCCCGATAATGCTCTATGATGTAAGGATCTGTATCTACATTTGGGTAGCATCACAGAGAGTGGGCTTTGTCAAAATTAGTCTTTCTTGAGATAATTTCTTCTCCCGAAACCACTGTCCCGCTAGCCTTACGTCATGGCTGAGACTTGGAGATCTGGAATTGGATGGAGATTACGATTACTCTTGAACACTGTCGTACACCTCTCACCATTAGAATAGCATTGTGCCATGCTTCCCTCAAAGGTGAACTTAGATTCTTTGAAAACACATTCAGGAGAGTACTCAAAAATCTCTCATCTGAATACATGTGGTGAAGAGTATATCGGTCGAGGATACGATCTCCTTAACTAGATGGACCATGAGATGGGCCGGATAATATGAAGAAATGCGGAAGCTACTTAAGCCTCAAGGGAGACACATCGTGTCACATGTTCTTTTCAAAGATCATTCAGATTTCGTTAGAGTCGATCACCTTAGAGATTGCATTAAAGAAGGTCGCGGCGATGATAGCCTTTAGGACCTTTTTAGGCAATATGTTTTGGATCTATTTGCAAGCATAAATTAAATTGAGCATGACATATAATCGTGAGCCTTCAACCGGAAAGCATTTTGTTCTCTTTTAGCGAGCCTGAAGTTTTGGACACGGGCTGCGTATCGGAGGAAGTTTGACACTACAAAAGAAGTAGCACAACTCACAGCTACTCTCGGCAATTCGAGGTTTCACGGCCGAGAAAAAGGTGGAGGGAGCCTTTGGTTTGCGTCGTTAGGAAGAGGCTTCGGGCCTTATGTCCATCTCCTCTAGGTAAATCTTGCTTTATCATAGTCGCCGATTTCCATTTGTCATTCGCCTTAGTGTCCCAAGCAAACTTCCAATGACATTTGTTTTCCGCGTGCATGATATCTATCTTTGTGGCAAACGCTATGTCTTTTCTAGTAAGGTAGCTCCCACTTAAAGGATTGACATTTTCTTCCACCTCTTCTTATGGCTTTTTGCGGTTTTACGGCTCTTGGCGAGAACGCTACTACATTTCTCTTTCTCTTTCTCTTTTCCTTTGGTTCCTTCAATGAGGTATCCTTTACCACTGCTCATAGACACATTCCCCATTGAAATGCCCAGCAGTTGCAGCTACTTTCTCCTTCGTCCCATCAAGCGGCGTTTCATCTCGCAGTATGGATGCTTTGTAGGGAAGGAAGCGTTGGTGCTTTACATAAACCCTCTTCTTTGAGTTATTGACCAAAGCGGTCACCGGTGTCGTCTAAGCAATGGCAGTCTTTCTCTCCTTTGCTCTGCCCAGACGCTACGGTGTCTGGAATATCGGTGATTGTGGTGAAGCGGGGGCACATAAATTGACGCTCTTTCTTGTAAGCATCGTACACCGCGACACCACCCTCTTTCAGCGAGCTCCTTGGGGCGTCAACAAACCTCGGGTACATCGATGTCAATGCACAGGTGATGAGGACCAGAGTCAAGACCGACATCATCATGTACCTCCTCGTGTTACCACGACCCGCGGTGGAAGGTGTAGATAGTTAATACTTACCCAGGCAAACAACATGTATTGCTACTCATGTTACCAAAGGGGTTCATGCCATCATTACTTTCGGTGCAATAGAATATTCGCTTGGGTCATCAGAAAAAGTTTTATGTTTGTGATCAATGTCCTGCTTGCTTGAATACCATCTGGCTGGGTGCCTTATATAATCATCCAGCTTCGACTGCTAGAGTGCCAAATCCTCGATCGTCGTCCTCGGAGGTTTTTAAAAATTTTAGAATTATTGGAAAGTACCATGCAACCTTCGAACTCTGGCGCACCTCTGCCTTCTTCACCATCATCAGTTGTTTTGTTTGTAACGAGAGGTTTTCTGAGTTGGGGCATGCGGCAAAGATTTGCATAGTCACCCACGGAGCGGGATCTTGATCATACATGCAGCGCCAATTTCTTTCGAACTTCAATCGATTTGAGCAAGCGATCTTTTTTGGCCTCATATGTATGCGTCTTTGGCAACACGATACATTGGGGGCTTATATCCCCAATCACCTAGCAATTGTCTAAAGCTCTTGTCGGTCAATGGTTCTACGCCTTGAGTTGGGCTTTTAGTGTACCGAATAGCTTGGGAAAACTCTTTACGCTAGTCAAGCAGTGGTGTCCTCATATCTTTCAGAAACATTTCGGCTTCTTCAACTCTTATTGATGTATTCGCCGTAGCCCATGCCATCAAACAACTTGTCCATATCCTCCAGCGGTAGGGGCCGGGGCTTTCGTGGCAAATACTATACTTCATCATCGATAATTATTTCCTCATCCTCAAATGCGCTTCTTCGCCACGGCACCACTTCGAGGAACTGGCAGCATTCTCCGTTGTTGACACCTTCTCCATGCTTGTTCCAACGTGTACCGGTCATGAAACCTCGAGAAGGATTAGGTGGGCATGGGCGGCTTAATTTCGAGTATTGCATACGGTTCTTGCGGTCCACACATGGGCACCACAAACCCGGCATCGGGTCACCGGCATATCGGCCTCAGCGTGACTAGGAAAGATTGCAACCCATCTATGTACTCACGATTATGCGCGTCTCACGGTACATCGGTGGCTTTGATCCCCATAGATCTCTGAAATTAAGCATGAGGTGGAAATGGAAGAAATACTCGGCCAATTTAAGTCAAGATGTGTGCCAACAACTAGATGCTAATTCTATCACCGACCATTATGCATTGTCGATCTTGGGAAGCACTATCGTATTTTAATTAGAAGCGTCACGTAGCTAGGTTTGCTCACCTATAGT
>JADLZK010012381.1:0-23041 GCA_015847255.1 Hyparrhenia diplandra | reverse complement strand
GGTTTAGTGGTGGGTCGAACTGCGCCGCCGCTGTCGCGGTGCCCATTGGTTGGCTAGGTTCGTTGTCTAACGCCGTTGGTGAGAGTGTGCGGGCCCGGTGCCAGCTTCGGCTCAAAAGACCGCTCTTGGCCGGTCCTTGCTGGTGCGCTGAACCCGGTACCCGTGGACTGAAGGTGACATGCGCGTGTGGGCGTCGGTGGGGGCGTACTAAGGAGGTCCCGCGTGTCATCGTCTTTACTAGCTAGGAACACATCGCTCGGCGACCGACGCCCCGCCCCCGAGATGCGGCGTGGGCTGAAAAGCTCTCGGCTCTCCACTCGCACACCCACTCTTCCCCACTCGCCTCGGCTCTCTCTTTCCCTCTCCTCTCTCCCGGACGCACGGTGGCGCCGCACGGCGCCAGCGCGCCGCCACACGGCCAGGCTCCGCTCAGGTGGGCATGGGCGTGGGATAGCGCACCCCGGCGCGGCGGGCGAGTGCAGCGCCCAGCGCCCCTCCCCCCGCTCCCCGAGCGTCGGCCCGGCCACGGGCGGGCCCTCAGCCTTTGCTAAGGCGCGCCATCCCCGCCCCATCGGGCGTCTTCCACGGGCGCCCGGCTAGCGTGCGGAGCGACCAGCGGCGGCGGGCGGCGGCGGGCGGAGCATCTCCGGCTCGGCGGCGCACGAGGTCGCGAACCCGACAGCCTTATCTCCTCCCCATGTCGTTCCTCTTTCCCAAGCCCGTGCCTTCTTCGGTTGCCCCTCCCTCTAGCCGCCTTTCAACAACGTCTCCATCGCGTGGACACATTTCGACTATAATGTTCTTGAGTTTTGCGTTCCTCCGGCTTAATTTATTATCAATTTTTCGATCTTGTACTTTCCTTCGCTTGATTTCTATGTAGATCTCTTTTTATTTGTTTTTCGCAGGACCTACTAGCCGGTGACAATATGTGCCTTCATTTGGCTTCTACTCTAGCACACCATGTGTTTGTGATACCGCCTAGGCAAAGGTTAAACAACTCCTAATTTATTTTGGCATCTTGTCCATCCAGTTTATCCCTTTAATATTATGTTGCACTTTTTACGTTGCGGGACCTCGCGAGGTTTGCAACATTCAATTTAATTTTTAGGTTATTTCCTGCCGCAGTCCTCACTAAGGTCAAACCCCAGAAAAGGTAGACTTGCTTTCTATGCTTCGTAGATTGATTTGCTTTTTATTTTTATAAAGGTCCGCTTGCTAAGCCTCGTAAAAAGATATTACTAAACGGAAGTTTACGCCTTGGAATGCAGATGCTATATCTATAGATGCAAGTGTCACCCTTCAAAATATGCACTATGTTAGCTGTTGCTGTTGGTTCCCTGTGGCTGCACTACCGTGTTACAAATCCGGATCGCCGGGTATATATCAATGGCCTTCATCTCAACTACTTCATCTATTATCGTAAGTCTCTTTTAGGCTACTATAAGGTTCTCGAGTAATTGATTTGTTAAAAAAGATGGAAAAGCATTAGTGTTTGATAGCAGTCCAATGAATCCCTCATATATTGTCACGTTCCATATTTTTTAAGTTGTCCTACACAAAGTTTTAGGCTATTGGTTTGCCGTTTCAGTTTTGTGTAGGACTAAAACCAGATTTAGTATGAGAGGCAATGAAATAGACAGATTGCATTGCTCAAAGTATGCTGTCTTGACCATCGCTACTGTGCTGACTACCTATAGAATTTTGCATCAAAAGAAAGTAGCAGATCCAGACTATCTGGTGTATTAGTGACCTCCATGTGTGTGTGAAGTTGCTTAGGAAAAACATAGGCAAATATCTATTCACCATAGCACCCTATCTGTTAAATTTTATTTCTTTAATCATCTCTGTTACAGTTGCTTTGCACCAGGTCATGATTGCATACCACAACAAAAGAAAGTTTTTTGGTTCAGTTGGTGCATCTGAAGAGAGTTGCATTGTACTCCAGTCCATTGGTTTTTTATTCATGAGGTTTTCCTTTGCAACAATTTGTGAGGAAGATAAAGTGCTTGCTTTCTATAATTAGCGGTTAGGTATGATTCAGTGACCCTCGACTTCACTAAAAAGTTGTTTGTGCCCATTTGCTAAACTTTCTGTTTAGATTTAGCCTTATTTGATGTAGAGTGTGATCACATTTACAATACCTTCGTGGACAAATATTTAATTTCCTATAACTTTTGATGTACCAAAGCCCATGTCCTCTGCTGTTTATAACATGCTATTTACTTCGCTTCAATGCAGGGATTGCAGGTACAGTTGTTGCTTGGTGGCTACTAAGAAAAAAAATGCTTCTGGTGCAATACAGGGTAAAGAGATAGCTAGAAAAATCCTTAATTTATTTATATACGTACAATGCCAGTCTCAATTCCAGTTGGTGCATGGCCATATAAACATAACAAGATGAAAATTGTCCTCCATCCAGTTTGTCCCTTTTAAATGTTTTGTTGCCCTGTTTTCCCTACAGGTTGCAGTCGAGCTCAGAACAAATTTCTATTTGTGCAAAATAGATGTATCACATGTTGAGAACTAAAAAAATCACAAGTTTGTAGCCATCACCTGCATCTATAATATGTCCACTTTTTCCTTGGTTAATTTTTTGCGCTAAACAATTAACCTGTGGTTTCCAAAAATCTGCATCTTTTCCTATTCTGAAATTGATATTAGTCATCACTAAAAAGTTGTTTATGAAACCGGTAATGTTTCCTTCCGGTTGTGTTGCCGTATGTTCAATTTATTTAAAGACAAGTACCTAGCGCTATCTCTTACAAGTGTTTCATCACCATCTATGCACTTGCACAATCAGCCTATGTGCGTGTTGGATGCTTCATGGTTTACCTTTTTGTATGCACAGAAGAAATTGGCCCTCAGATGATTTGTTTTCAAAGGACACTCATTTAACTGCTGGTTTTATGCCTTCAGCTCTGCGACTCCTTCCTAACACACTCCCTGAACTGAAGATTCTGTTCTTGCTCTCAATTTTCATGTGTTAGTGCTGCAAGTCCATTTAGAATTATAATGAAATAATTTTGTACCAACAAAATGAGCCCAGCTTTGGAATTTAGCTTTGTAAAATTGGACTGATTTCTACATAATTCTTACACCATTCAGGCAATTACGTACCTTTATGTACTTTGGGGACGAAGTACCAGCTTTCCCATTGTAAACCATTCATGATTTTTTTTTTCTTTTGTTTCACTGAGTTATGGGTGGAAAAACAGCTAGAATAGATATAATCATTAAAAGCGGGATGTCATTTGATATTCTAATCTTTGAACTTGGGGTGCGTCCTGGAGCTTGGGTTCTCTGTTATATTTTGTGCCTATATAGTGATGAGCTTTATTAAAGTTAGACTATGGGGACATGAGGCATATAGTCTCTTGAGGTCCAAGGTGGCTTGCTGAAATATGCATGTTCTGAGCTACAGTGATCTGTAGAGTTTTATTACCCTACAAAGGATCTGTCAAAAGTTACCATTTTCTAAATTATGAAGCACTTGGAATGCCATCATAGAGTAAATGCTCTGAAAGGGAAGAGCACCTGCCAGTTATGCTAAATAAATGTTTTGAGTCAAAATAGTTGGATACAAAATTCTCAAATTATATTGTCAAATTCATGCTAGCTGTAGGGTGAAATCTAGGATTTTACAAATGAAAATATTTCAGGGTTCCATTCTACAAATAGATGACCAACACATTGACATTTCAGTTTTAAAGTATACAACCTTGATTTGAAATATGATTTGCATTCGTGACTTATGAGGCTTGCTGTAATATTGATTTTCTCAAGCTAGGCACCAGAGAAAAAAAAAGACCTGCTCTCCTTTTTGTGCTACATGATTTTCACAGTTATGCAGCTCATTGCCACCTTATGGAATCGGATGACTTGCATCGCATCGGCGTAGCACTTGATAAATTCTCTTCAATTATTAGGATTCTAATGTCGGTTAGTTAGAAAAGAGAAATCACATTTTTATTCTTTGTCATCTCTTTAGAATAATGCTTTGTCCTAGCCTCAGACCCATTGTACCAAGCAAGAGCAACCACGAGGTACCTGAGTCCCTCCCAAAAGAACTCACTCGATGTTGAAATTAATTGGTTGCTCTATCCTTTGTTTTTTTATTTGAGACTAAAATAAAGCTAGGTTCTACCTTTTAAAAGAAACCGTGTTCTTCCTTTTCTATTATAGAATAAAAAAATTTGAAAAGTTAGGCCTTTACTGTGGACTCGACATATGATTACAAACAAATGCAAAGTGTAGTTGTTTCATTCTTCTAATGTGTTCGTAAATCAGCATTTATTTATGAACCCAAATATAGCATATTACTTCAGCTCGATGTGGTTTTGACAGTACCTTAATCCTACTTGAGTGAATTTCAAAGACATCATTCAGTTAGTTCAAAAATTAACTCACTGCCTTTATAACCACATTAAAAATATTGTCCTTATTTCAGACTTTGTACATAACGGTTTCAGCTGCTTCCAAAGTGAGTGCATTAGCTACTATTGGTATGATAGTTAGAAATTACAACGATTTAATATTGTTCCAAGCTCCTGAAGGCATTTGCTATACAAATATGATGCTTCACCTATTATCAATTTTGGGCAATACTTACAACTCTATATAAATGAAACAGATGAGATTGTGAGCTCACCTGTTTACTTATACCAAAATATGAACTATGATAATCAAATGCAACCTCAACCGGTTTGTAAAATTGAATTTAGTTACGCTAATTGACAAATGCCGTCTCCATTATAGATGGACGATGTAAAATCTGTACATGCTAATTGCATCTGCGAATTCTGTAGATGACCGTCTTGATCACCCTTTCGGGATCCTCCTTTCCGGTTCACATGCTTGGTTGTAACTAAAGGAAGGCGCACTGTGAGACCCGATCAAACAGATTCGAGCAAATGGTTGGATGTGCCAAAAGACTAGCTATCGCCGAAGCATTTAGCCAAAATCATCCGCAGGTAAGACCTTGTTTTTGCCTAATTGAGTTAAGTTCACTTTCAAGCATTTAGCCATTTAGCAATAATTATTTTAAGCCCAACTCAACTGTTTAGCCTCTCGGGCGTGGTTGCAAACTCTTGACTCACGGGTGTCGAACACCACCATAAACCTCATGCATATTTGATTACAATTGTTTTTGCAACTCATCGGCAAGCCATCTGCTAAAAGTAATTGAGGTTTCTCATCTTTTACATGACTTACACAAATATCCTTCTCATCATAAATTTAATATAGGCTAGGAAACAAATCACATAGAACTTTGTCATAGAGGCGCTACCTTGCTAGAATTGTATTTCTTTCAGTTCTAATTTTTGATTGATCTACTTTGTATGTGAACCCCTCTTAGTTTTCCTGGGATGATGCTCCCTCTCATGGGCGCAGCTACCCGTCCCAAGACAGCTACCGTCCGGGTCTTCCATGTGTGATTTAGAACATTAAGTACTTGCTTCAGTTTGACACTACAAAGTTCGGACTCACAATGTTTTTACATTGTGATTTTTTAAATACAATGTCAATGGTTAGTCTCATGTTATATGTTAATACCCCTTCTGTGTCACTATCCTGTAAATATGGGTTCTACTACAAAGTACTGCTTCAATGTATTACATGATATTGATCCCATGGAACTTCGTCATGCTTGTGAAAAATGGTTCCACATTGGATGGTACCAAGCGTGCTTCTTTGTTCCTAATTAATTTATGCTAATTTTGTGTTCTTCTAATTTTTTATTTATGTTTAATGGATATGTAGCCTGCCAGTTTCAACACCATTTTGAAGCCTTATTTTCTGTGATTCTCTCCATTCTTCCTAAGGGCTTAATTTCATTACCTGTTCTTTGTTCCCTTTGTAGACGTGCTCAACAATCAAATATCATGAGTGGTGGTGTTTAGGGTTTAGGGTTGTGGCCAAATGCCCAAATGAGCCTTCAATATAAATGAGCCTTTGCAGACCTGTTGCTCAACACACAAAATGAGCCTTCAATATAAATTTGGAACAACAATTATTAAGAATAGTGCACCATCATGTATAACATGTTTTGTTATCTTGACTTGCCTTAAGAGGAAGCAAGCTTGTTTTTCTCACACATAGAGTTGTGGTAAAATGCCCAAATAGAGTTGTGGCCATGACTCGCAAGGCGTGGCCACAAGAAATCACTAGTTCTTTCGAGAGATCAAAGTGTTACAAAAAATTCCACCGGAGGCTGCAAGTCAGTCCACTCGATGAGGAGAAAAAAAGTACTTTATTTTTTGTTTGATCCTCATGGGTCCCACCGCAGACATGCTTGCCGCTGAAGAAAAATGTTAAAGCGAGCCATCGTGCATAATAATACGCGGTGCAGGAAGCGATGCAGCGACTGCGGATGCTTTTTTTTATTATTATTATTCCTTCTTCCACTCAATTACTACTGTACGCGGAGCTCCTCTGACGGAGAATTGCTACTGTACACAGTACACTGCTGCTCCCCGCGTTCTCGATACGGATGGAGGACACCGGCGCAGCGAGCGGGCGGGCAGCGGGGCTGCCACGGGCGGGGCGGGCAGGGCGGCGCAGGGGGGGCGGCGCGGGATGGGCTGCAGGCAGGCGACGAGGCTGCGGCGGGCGGCGCGGCGGGCCTTCGCCGGCGCTGCTCCATGGCCACACTTCTCCGGTGAGCCTCCACCCGTTGAGAGGTCGTGAGTCGCTGGCACTCGTTTTCGTCGTCGGCGTCATCAGTGCTCGTGATGCTATGCTCCCTGACGACACCCGCCACCATATCCGATCCGTTGGGAAAAGGCCGCCGCAGATCTGAGTTGTCTCTCCAAGGGCTCAAATTGATCTGGACCTGCAGCTGCAAGTTTCCTGTGGAAAGTGGCCGCGCACGGTGACGGGCAAATCTGAGCTCTTTACATTCCACTGTTCCAAACTATACTGTAACAATTTTTTGCGTTTTACCAAACTGGCGTGCTCAGATCTCATAGTATTTGTGACGACTGGAACCAAGTATCGATATTTACGCACCTCCTAAACTCTGTTCTTCCTCTCAGGCAAAGAACCAAGTAGCGATGAAGTCGGCGTGCCCGCCACCGTGGGAGGACAGGGTTTGCGTCGTCGTTCCCAAGGATTTCAAGCACGGGGAGAGCACCTTGCGTTGGGCGCTGCAGAACGTGGCCAAGAACGGTGAAAGGCTTTTCATCGTCCACGTCCATCGCCACAAGCGTATTAGCCGCAAGGGTAAGGTTCTTCATTCTCTGTGCTGTATGTATATGATTATTTAATTTTGTGACGAACTCTTATTATAATATATCCATGTGCGAGCAGGGGTAGAGAAGAAACTAGGTGATTATGTGTCCATGTGCAACGAACTGAAGGTACTCATCCCAACTCCGTGTGATATGAATAAACTATTTGCTTTCGGTTCCAAATTATAAGTCACTTTGATTTTTTTAGTACATCCATTTTATTACGCATCTAGATGTAAAAATATGTCTAGATACATAGCAAAATAGATGAATAAAAAAAGTCAAAACGACTTATAATTTAGAACGGAGGAAGTACCCCGCAACACACATTCCACAAACAGAAGAATATACAATGTATACATATGTCTCTCTAATTCTTAATATACATTTTTTTCTGGTCAATTACTTTTCGACAGGTGATCTGTGACCTAAAAATTACGAAGAATGGTCATGTTGCCAAAGAGCTTGCGGAGCTTATTGACCGTGAAGGTATCACCAAGCTTGTCATGCGAGGAGCAGCAGACAAACGTTACTCAGAGTATGTATCACGCACCTGACACCAGATGATTATAGTGTTTTTCTCATGCTGTTTTGGTAATTGAGAGCTGCAAACCACCTTATATATATTAGCACGAGTTACGAACTGCAGTGCTAAAATTTTAATTTTGGCTGCAAGTAATATATGAGAAAAAATAAAAAAATGGTTCAACCTAATAATAAGTGGTTCACTATTGTAGGGGAATGAAATCACTGGAGTTCAAAACGGCGATCAAACTGAAGGAGACAGCACCCTTAACGTGCAAGATATGGTTTACTTGTAACATGCAACTTATATGGACCAGGTAAGGTTAGGCCATGTAGGTTATGACCAGCCTAAGATAGATGCATCCTATTGGTAGTATGATCTTAATTTCAGTAAGCGTGGCCCATATATTGGTTGCTATCCACACTACTCACTACAAAAAATGATGTTTACCCCTTTTATTTACAGAGGTGGCCTAAAAAAAGTTTTGGTCTCCCAAATGTGCATTGATTATTAGAGGCGCTTGACCCATTTATGGAGACAGCCAACTCACCGCGCCTCTAAAAAAATCAATTAATACAGGCGGGACTCTTAAGCTACCCAAATCTAAAAATGGAGCCTCTATTCAAAGGCGGACCTCTAAAAAGGCCCGCCTCAGTAAATTGGCCTGACGCCAAGCTGGTATATATTCATTTCCTAGGGTTTTAGCACCATTCACTAAATGCAACGCCCCAGGCCCATCTCCCTTCTCTCGGCAACGCCCCTATCTCCTCCCTTCTCTCTCACTCAATGCCATTGCCGCCGGTATTCTCTCACTCCCTCTCTCACGCCCGACACCCTAAGCATCGCCGCTGCCCGCCACCCCAAGCACCGCCGCCACCCCGACATCATCCGCCTCGGCCTTATCGTTGCCTCGACGCACGCCGTCGCCTAGAGGATCGCGCCGCCAAGGTCTAGCGTAGCATGAGTATGTTGTTAATTAACACACATGATTAGAAAGAGGAGATGGTGAAAGGAAAGGATGCACGGGTGACCTAAGAGGGAGAGAGGTGATTTAGGTCACTTGAAAGTTTAATCTAGGGTCCAGTAAAATAAACCTAAACTATGCTATCGACACTGTAAGAAAAAGTATTGACGATAGAATATGTTGTCATTAAAAGTGCAGATGTGGTCGATAAAAATTGTTAATGACCAAAAAAAGATGTGGTCGTTCATGGTCATTAAAGGCTCCATACTTAACGACCACATATGATTTCCAATTATTAACTTCATCACAATGGAATGATTTTATAGGATCAATTTAGGCTAAGGTAGGAAATCATAGGGTGTGAATGATTTTGAAAGCTGAAAGTAAATTCACACACTTTCCCCTAAGCACAAAACATTATTGCACTTATTTTTTCAGAGACCACCTTTTCCTTACTAAAAGTGGTGTGGATTAAAAATCACATCTCAGATTGACCTCAAACTCCTTGATTAGGATCTATTAATTTCCTCAAGGTGATTGTCTCAGAAGGTTATGAAAATTAATTAATCATATTTTAGAGATCTATACCTACTAATAAAGAGAGAAAATTTCTGCCTCCACCTCTTTTTTCTGCCTGCCCTTTGCCCGTTCTGTTTCTTATCCTACTCGGTTACGACTCAAAAAAAGATCTCTCGTCGTGCACTCCGGCCCTCCTGGGCCACCGTGCTCCCTGCATGGGCCGCACTCCTGGGCTACCAACCATCCATTGTGTCCACTTCGTCGGGCAAATACAGCCGTTTAGCACCACCTCGCTGCTCGGTGCATTGCAGACCGAGAGAGAAGCATACAAGGAGGATCAAGGCGGTCCTGAATAGGCTCACACAGAGGTGACCGGCGCACAACACAGGTGAACAGGTCCCCAGCCAGCGTAACTAACAAGGTTACCCAATATTTGAACGCCACAACAAACCTAATCAAGAATCCAAGCAAACAGTCAATTGGAAAATCCCCAGAATTGTTACGTTTGTCATAGCAGCTAGGGGACATCATTAGCAACTAATAAACAAGAAAATATATGATTTACTCTTTTTTTGCCTGCCCTCGGTAGACGAGAAACTCTCTTATGTCCTCTCTCCCTACCCAACTAGGCTGGCCATATTTTGACACCCGCCACCGGCCAAAATCCAAAATTTTGACACCCGCCACCGCTCAAGCCCTGCCACCGGGAGCACAGCCGGCGCGAGATCCGCCGCCTCCGGGGGTCACTGTGTCAGGGACGCGCCTCGCAAGCCGCCCTGCGTGACACACGCCACGGACGCACAGCCCCCACTGGGAGCACGGCCCCATCCTCTCTACCGTTGTCGGCGGGGGTGGCTCTACAGGTGTTGGCCGCGACCAGGAGGCTTGGGTGCCTGGGTCGCTCTTGCTCGGACGGGAGTGGCGGCCGTGGGAATGTTGTCGGATAGTTAGCTTTGCAGCGAACTAGGCCTTAAAAGCTCATGGGCCTGAAGCGTTTGGCAATCGGTTCAATGGCTAAATGACATATATCATTATTTATTAATTCTCAAAAAAAAAAATATCCTTATTTATTCCCGATAAAAAAAACTTGAAGAAACATATTATATTTTTTGTGATTAATAGATCGGAAATTTTAAAACCGAGCTCCTCCGTAACTTGACGAGAAGGTGCAGCTCCTACATTTGTTTGTTAATTGTGACATATTTGATGTTGTAGACTTGAGGATATGTTACTCATTATATGCTTGCAATTGGAGCCCAAAATAAAAGAGATCTATAGAATTTATGAGTTGTCCGAATTGGTGTTTTTGCCTTTCCCGTTGCAACGCACGGGCACGTTTGCTAGTTAAGAAAAAGAAAAGAAAACTTCAGGGAATCAAACTAGTGACCCTTCAGATCAGTAACATGATGGTCTAGCTGGGTTTTGGATCGATCAAAACATACCCAAACTTGACAAGAGTTTAAATCTAAAATACAATAACTAGACATGCAAATAAGAAGGAAAGAAGGAGACAGATTACCATACACACTAATCGTGCAAACATTCAACTTTTATTAAGAAGATTGTGTGTACATGATGCCCCTCAAAAAGCAGAGAATAATTCTTCACGAAATTATCAAAGCTATAGATGATCCAGTCTATTTTTGTGCTCACTTGATAGCAATGAATTTTAAAATCTGAGGCTAAGGGGTTGTTGATCAAAGGGAAAAATGAGACAAGTAATCATGCCGTAGAACACTAGTGTTGGTCACCGAAGTGAACACCGCGACACGCAAGGACAAGAAGCGCGGTTTTTATTATCTATTGCTTCCTGTCTTATCAGTAGCAGTGCTCCTTTATTATTCATAGGAGAGCCGAGGGGCTGTTTGGCAAATTACACAATGCCCTTGCTACAGCAACTATATTCCCCGAATATCCAAAGGTACAAATAGTATTTGCCTTTGCAACAAGGTTATAGTAAAGAGTTTTGCTTGCGGCATGATGAACTCCTAACACCTCCTGCTTGGCCAATGTTTCGATCATCTTTTTGTGTGTCTTCGTTGGCGCCCCCACGTTAGGGCGGCGTCGCCGCCTTTTACTGGGAGCGCCCGACTCTTCTCGAATTCTTCCCAATTGCTTGCTGCTTTATACCCAAATCCTATTCCAGATACTCGGGTTCATAACAAAAAAAACTAAGAAATAAGATGATTTAATTTACCTGGGCGTCGTGCCTGGACGCATGCCGCAAGCTGAGAGCCTGCAAAGCCGGGTCGGATATTATCTATCCAGCAACTGCTCGTCTACTACCCTAACTGATAAGTAACCAACATAGTAACAATATACATACTAATTATCATTAATTTGTTTATGAATGATCAAGATTAGAGAAGGTAGATGAGCTCGGCTAATTTTGTCGGATGAGCTTATCTAGCATCCGAGGAAAATATTCCTCTAGTTGGATGAATGTTCAGAATGTTTTTTTCGCGATCACGCAAAAAAGGTTTGCGCTGTCTTTTTTATTAAGATAGAAATCGTTTGATTATTACAAGGCCAGGCATTACATGATTTGCAATAGAGCTTGTGCCCGCCCCGGGCGGAGGTCCACTAGTGTACTACTCTGGCTAATATGCAACCTACCCCCTAGCGCCTGCTTGGACCCAAAGATCCGCTTCACGCTGAATTGCAGCAAGCAGCTGTGGCACTTGGGTGTTCGCTCCCCTAAAGCACCGAGCATTCCGCGCTCTTTTCAGACCTCCCATGCGACTAGGAGGAAGATGGAGTCAGTCCCTCTCCTCTCTTGCCCTTCCCATAGCTGTCGCCAAGCAGTTCAGAATGTTTTGAAACCGAACACCACTAAAAATTAGATCGCCCCGTCATTGACCGCCACATTGTATGAATCAAACTGCTCAATGTTTTAGTGAGCGTCCCAAGTCCTTTGCGTTTATAACTGATACGTAGTTTTCATCTGTATTCTCAATTTTTTTTTTTTTTTTTCCATTATCTACAGAGTACAATATTAGGTGGGTGCTTTGTGGAGGACTCGCAAGTCACAGAATGCCAACATCTCGTTCTTTTTTTTTTTTTTTTTTTTTTGAAAGATCAACATCTCGTTCTACGACAGTCGTGTTCATATCTCTGCAAAAAGAATTAATGTCAGTGAAGTGCATCTTAAAAAGAAAAAAAAAACTAATGTCACCTAGCTACGAATATCGCAGGGAAGCAAATGCAACTGTTCCTGCCATAGAACCACCACCCATGGATTCTCATGCTCTTAAAATGGTAAGTTGTCTCCAGTATGCGATTGGGATTGCAAATCCTGAACCTCAACCTACCAGAATCATATACTACTTGAACAGGCAAAAAAAGAAGATACATACAGGGAGGGCATCGTCTCATACTAAAGCTAAAGGACCATCCCAGCGCTCAAGAAATGGACGTGGGGCTAAGAAGCGTCTTCAAGAGGTAAGTTCGATCGCTTTCCTGTTTTCATGATTGTTACTGCAAATCCTGAACCAACCAGTTATATACCACTGGCAGCGAAAAGATAAGGAGAAATTGCCGACCTTTCGAGAAAAAAAAAGGGTAAGGAGACAAGCTATCAGCGTGACTTGAAGAACGCCGAAAAAGAGAAGTTACGATTAGAGAAACAAATAGTACCAGCTGTTACTGAAGCCGGAGGCCAGTACGAGAAGAATGACCAACAAAGTGCAATGACGTTGCCTGCTGCAACAGTGAACACTGAGTTCTTTGAAGATGAGATCAAATGCTTGGGTAACACACTTATCGGTGATGGAAGCGTCTACAAAGGCTGCCTCCGCGAGACGACAATTGTAGCTATAAAGAAGCTGCCTCGGGAGAGCATGCAAGAGTCTGACTTCATCCGAAAGGTGATGCAAATCCGTCGTCGTACCATATCCTCAGTTCATTTCTTTTTAATAACCATGTAACATGGTGTCCGTGTTGGCAAATAAATCATGGCTGACACTAGGTATGTGTGAAACCATTGCAGGTTGCCGTCCTTGGTCGGGTGCGGCATCCAAACCTTGTTACACTGATTGGCGTGTGCCGGGGGGCCTGGTGTACGAGTTCCTCCCCCAACGGCAGCCTCCAGGACCAGCTTGTTGCGTGCCGAAATGGAAGCATGCCACCACTGAAATGGCAGGTGCGCATCAAGATCATCCGCGAGTTTTGGACGGTTCTGACATTCCTCCACCTCAGCAAACCGCCGCTGGTGCACGGCAACCTGAAGCCGTCTAAAGTCCTGCTGGACTCCAGCTTAGCGTGCAGGGTGGAGGCTTTCGGCATTTCCCAATCCAACGGCAAGTCCACCACTCAACACGACGTGCATTCGTTTGGAATCATCGTCATGCTGCTGCTGACGCGGTTGCCCCCGGAGAACATCGCCAAGGTGGTCGAGGAGGCGATGACAAAAAAGAAGCTGCACAAGATCATCGATGCCACAGCAGGGAACTGGCCGATCGAGGTGGCCGAGCAGCTAGCGCACATCGGCCTGCGGTGCGTCAGGATGAGCTGGGAGGAGCGCCCTGACCTTGCGGGGGAGCTGTGGAAGCTGTTTGTCGCTGCTGCCTCCCAGGATGAGGCACCAGACGACCTTAAATGCCCTATCACTAAGGAGGTGATGGTTGATCCTCACATGGCCTGGGATGGGAACACGTACGAGAAAGAGGCTATCAAAAGTTGGCTTGACCGTGGGAACAATACGTCACCGGTAACGAGGCAGACGCTCCCGAACACCAATCTGATCCCGAACTGGACAATGAAGCGGAGGATCATGGATTGGGAGGAGCAGCAGCAGAGGCAGGTGCGTACCTTGACTGCTTGTGACCCGAATCCTGTCCAGAATAGCCAGGGCCACCCCATTATTATTCCTCCAGCAGCCCAATCACAACCTGATGAACAAGTCACCTCCCGCCAGCTTACACCTCTTGATACTTCAGCATCCAGCAGCACGTACACCACCCTGATCCCGTCCGATGCCCCACGCTCCCCTACCTTCTTGCCTCCGCCCATTCTACTTCGTCAACGATGGAAATTCAAAGTTGAGTGAACCCAATGTCCATCGATATCGGTTCAAATAATTATACTACTCTGCTTGCGGAAAGAAACTAGCTGTGTTTACCTAGAGTGTGGTGTTAATTAAGGGGGGAAAAAAACAAAACAGAAAAAAAAAAAAAAAAAAAAAAGAGTGTGCTATTTCTTTTGTTATTATACACATGTGTCTGTTATTTATATGTTGTATGTATTCTGTGTACCTCTATCAAAACATCTATTACTGTTACCATCTGGTTAAATAAAGTTTTTTTTTAGGTAGGACATACCATCTGGTTATTTTTTCTTCCTTTATTTACAGCTGTTTATCTCACACAAATCTATATTTTCTGCATTTGCATGCCAATTATTTTGTTTTCTTCCCTACGCGCGTTGTGGTAGCTGTTGAGGTGTGCCTCGTAGGTGCCGTTTGGGCTCAGCGTGACTTAATTTCATGAGCTGAGTTGGTGGTTAGTTTTCATGTCTGAGTTCCTTGGCCAGGGCTTGGCAACGGGGAATGACTCCCCGTCCACGTCCACGTCCCCGCACGGCTAATATTTCCCCGTCCCCGTCCGTCAGCACTCGCGGGGGCATTTTTCTTCTCATCCCCGTCCCCGCTCGGGGATAACCCCGCGGGGATTTTGTCCCCTAACCAAAACTATACTTGGTTAGAGCAGAAAGGGAAGAAGTGAATCAAAATCAAATCTTACAGAATCCAAAGAAAATGGTGTAACTATCACTACTACAAAAAAATCTTTTGCAAAGCGTTTAGGAATCTTTAACGGTGGCGGTTTTTGAGAAAAACGCCACGGTTAATCGAGGCCGGGCAAGCCAGCCCGAACGGCATAAAACCACCACGGTTAATTGATTAACCGTGGGCGGTTTTATAAAATAACCGCCACGGTTAATAGCCATTAACGGTGGCGTTTTTTTTAACGTTACCGTCACAGTTAATGGCACCATAGCGGTTTTTGTAAAAGGTCCGCCACGGTTAAAAAGGCCAAGACCACTCCAATTCCTAAAAGCGCATCTCAGCCCGATCTCAAGGCCTCGGCGTATATAAATGAATCAAGCAACCCTAACTCTCACTCCCTCCTCGATCGCCTCCACTTCCCTCCCTCACTTCTCTCACGCGCGCTCCTCTCTCTCCCCTCTCCTCTCCCTGGTCGAAACCATCTCCCGGCCACACGCGACTTCACTACACACACGCCCCCATCCCCATCACCCCCTCACCCTCCCTTTCCCGGCCCGTCTCCGTGGATCCGCGGCGCCCCCCCCACCCCATCGCGTGATCCGGCAAAAGGCGGGACGGCGGGTGGGAGGCCGTGCCCCGGCGAGCAAGACGGTGTGGATCCGCGACGCGGCGCGCGAGGCCATGGCAAGCGGCGCGCTGACCGCAGAAGATCTAGGCTTTTTTTTTTTTTTTGTTTTTTTTACGGATTAACCGCGGGCGGTTAATATTAACTGACGGTTTTGGGAGGTTCAAAACCGCCACGGTTAATGAAAAAAACCACGAAAAAGAATTTGTGTAGCAGTGTATACTTGGTTAGAGAAAAAATAAGTTGACCGAATTCCACTCCTATAGCAATTATTGCTGAGTCCGTATAGGACTATGGTCCTTGTCCAAATAGGTTGCTTGTGTTTTGGAGTTTACCCCATGTACCTGAACCTAATAAATTCTATTGACTTTATCTGCTGGGGTCGTCCGAAGAACAATTATTCTTGAGTCAAGATGATTCATTATACGGGAAAACTTACTATACTTTTTTGGTAAAAAGTTAAAGGTAGATGTAACTTATTCATACAAAATGTACGGACTCTATGTAACCAACTAAAAGCTGAAATAGTGCCAATCAAGCATTGTCGCTGTGGTCATTTTTGTTGTGACGGCTGTTAATTTATTTAACAAAGTTTCCGTCTAACTAACAAAATTGTACTGTACTGGCCTTAAACGGCTGTGCACGTCGCTTTAGTCGCACATTAGTTTCCTCCCCTTAGTACAAACTCTCGAGCTCCACCGCTCGAAATGCCGGTGATCATTGTTAGTGTTCAACCCGTGTGGCTTAAGACATCGCCGCCATTAGCCAACCGAAGAAAAGAACTTTATTCACACTTCCTTAATACAAAGACGTGCAACGCACGCTTCCGAAAAAAAAAAAAAAAGTTCTATACTAATAAGGTAGTGAGGATTTTGGTAATTAAAGTGAGACTAGCCAGGAACCCCCGCGCAAAACAGGCGATTCAAATAAGCTTAGTGGTAGTTAATTATGATTTGTGCACTGTTTATTAATTTGTACATGTTGCGTGGTTTGAAATTGTAGGCGGAATAAATAGTTTTGTTGTTTTCTTTGCTAAGCTATATGGGGAAAAAAAATTGTTGCTGTTGTTGGTGGAGGTAATCTTGAGCGTGGTATATTTTGGTTATTAGGAAGATAAAACTGTGAATGAAAAGAGTAGTGGGTTTGATACTGATTGTGAGGATCTGTTACTGTTTTATAGCGGGTTTGTCACTGTGCACAGGATCCGTACTGTTCGGTGCTGGGTTTTATACGTAGCGGGTTTGGTACTGATATGAGGATCCGTTACTGTATCGTAGCGGGTTTTTACTGCTCACAGGATCCGTTACAGTTCTTTGCCGGGTTTCGTACTGTTCATGAACCCGTTACTGTTCCTTGACGGGTTTGTACTGTCCAAACCCGGTATTGTTCATAGGATCTATTGTTGTACGTACTACAGTGATTTCCCTCACTATGCCGGCAGCAGCAGCATGTGAGGGGGACGGACCCGATAGCGTCTACGAAAATAAGAGTATAGGTTAGATAACCATCAAAGTCGCAGTGGCCCACTAGTTTCCTTTTGTTTTTGGGAACGGCCCACTAGTTTTTTTTTTTTTTTTTTTTTTTTTTTAAGAAGGAACATGTTTAATTTTGGTGCATTCACCCCAAAACACACAAACGCAAATGCTCAGCCCTCTCGAAAATTATAAAGAAGGCAAAACGCTCATCTTCACCAACTGCCGCCGTCCCGCCCACCGCCGCGATGCACGCGCCGTCGGCCGCTGTCCCAACCGCCGCCACGCACCAAACTCAAAAGGCCGGCGAGGAGGACTTACTTCCTCGCGACCACGCGCTCCAATAAAAGCATCCCCGCCCGCGGCCGGCTCCCCGCTCCCATGACGCATCCCCGACGATTCCATCACGGCAAATCCGTCGAAGCGGCCGGTTTTCACCGGATGCTTCCTTGAGATTAACGGGTCAACAACATCATCACCCGAAGAAGACCGACCCACGGTCTACAGAATCCCTCATAGCTTGACTACCAGAAGCTCAAGGACTTGGGAGTCCGGCGAGCCAGTTCTGATGGCATTGTGAACGGAGCAGTTAGCACTTTGTGTTTGTAATGGAAGCTGGTGCCTGACGTATTAGCCGCACCGCCGTGTTTGTAAACCGCAACTGTGTAAGCCTTTTCCTGTGGCCGACTGTATCCACCAAAAACATCGACGCGCAGGAAATTTGTGCATGAAACTTTTTGTGAAATATATTCTGTATCGGAAACGAAGAAAATAAGCAAGCTGTGCATGCTTCAGGTGGACCCGTACCCTTCACCACCGCAGCCGGTGCATGTTCAGAGGCGATATTACTGAAACTTTTGCAAGTTCAGAGGTGGCGGACTTCAACCAAAATACCCTGTCAAAAAAAAACCAAAATACCAAAAGCTATATTCTCCAGAACTTCAACAAATTCAGAGGCTTGCAGTTGTGCCGAACTATAATCAACCAAAATCCACATTCTACTCCCCAACTATCATAAAAGTTCACTTTTCCTCCCTCAACTTCAAACCGGACAAATCACCTTTCTCCTTTTTTTTCAAACCATGCATTTTATTGGACTCTTATACAAGCCCTTTGTCTTTTTCCTTTTTTTTTTTTTAATTCCCTTTTTCTTTGAAAAATCATAGTAAATCATAGAAAAATCATAAAATGAAAAAAATCTAGTTTTGTTGGACTCCACATGAGTAGATCTACACAGTGAATATATAATATGATATGCTTTAGTACAAAGTTTTTGTTACAAGGTTTTGTCTTTTTCTTTTTATTTATTTGCACGAATCTTTGAAAAATTATAGTAAATCACAGAAAAATCATAAAATAGAAAATCCAATTTTGTTAGACTCCACATGAGTAGATCTACACAGTGAATATATAATATGATATGCTTTATTACAAAGTTCTACACAGTGAATATATAATTAATTAAAATAATTCGTAGCCGCAACTTCTATAATTATTTTGTTGAATTAAAAGTATACCATATTATATATTCACTGTGTAGATCTACTCATGCCGAGTCCACCAAAACTAGATTTTTATTTTATGATTTTTCTATGATTTACTATGACTTTTCAAAGATTCAACCGATTTTTTAAAAAGAAAAAAGACAAAGGCACTGGTACTGTAGCAACCCGCTGTTACTGTAGCAAAACCGCCTTTAAAACCGCCGAGGGAGTCGTAAAATGCATGGTTTGAAAAGTTGAGGGACGGACCCGATATGTCCGGAAAATAAGAGTTGAGGGAGGAAAAGTGAACTTGTGGCCCATAGTTTCCTTTTTAATGTGGACTTTTTCCATTAACCAACTAGTTTGTAAACTGTATTGGGCCTTTAACGGAGCACAACCTTCTGCACTACCATTGGCCCAGTAAGTAAACTTCGAACCTGGTTCGCACCATTGTTACCGTGTCGTGGAAAAGGTTCAATATACTCCCTCTTTCAAAAAAAAAAAAATGCAATTCTCGTTTCTCAAAAATTTAGCCGATTTCAACTTTGACTAAATTTTTACAAAAAATTACTAACATTTACCGTACAAAATAAGTATCAATAGATTTATGATGGAATATATTTTCATAATAAATCTTGGTTGAGACATAAATCTTAATACTAATCACTATAAACTTAGTCAAACTTTTAGCAAATTTGGCTGGCACGATTTCCATAATTACATTTTTTTTTTTTGGGACGGAGGGAATATGTTATGTCGTTCGATTTTGCTTCCTAAATACAAAATTAGTTTTTTGACCGCCCTCAAGTTTTTAAAATCATTTTGTTTTTACATCTTAGGTGGTTTTAGTGTTGATTTTGCTGATATGCCACCATATTAGGAGGTACACCAGACTAAGTTAAAAGTTCAGGAAAATAGACTACAAATATTTACGGAATCCAAAAGAATGTAAAAGAATAATTTTTATAAAATTAACCAAGTATTTTTACATTAAAAATAATGCAATTAAAAATCCCAAAAATCTGGCTGAATAACCTTAGAAAATTTGTTTTACCTAGAATCATGCTCTATCTTTTGAGTAGAGGCTTGCTGAATAGATTGTTTTTTGTGCCGCTTCTTTAAGAGCTTGTTTTACAAGCCAGACACTTAATTTGTACTCCCTCCGTTTTAAATTGTAGTTCACTTTTTGCTTTTCTAGATACATTGATTTTGCATTGCACCTTATACACTATGTCTAGATACATAATAAAATTAATGTATTTAGAAAAGTCAAAAGAACTACAATTTGGAACGGAGGGAGTATTACATTTTGATTAAGTGCATAACTTATATTGAGATTAGAATAAAACTTTTTTTCATTCTAATAAAAAAAAAAGCTTTTTCTTAAGAAAGAGAGAAATCTCCGTGGCGGAGGGAAATGATCTTCCCCTCCTTATCCGGAAAGGAAAACGAGCAAATCTCTGACTGACCCTCTACCTCCAGTTCTATAGCCTAGCTTTGTTGTCGCTTCGTCATCAGCTGCCGCACAAGGCACACCACACACGTCCACGTCCACACCCACACCGCGTGTTATCCATTTCCCATTCATATCGTCGTCCTGCTCCCCTCATCAGGCCCTGAGTCACTGACACCCTGGTCTAGCCTTGGTCCTTTGTTCCAGCTGTCCTCTCCTTCAGCCTCCTCCCTCCCTCCCTCCCCTCCCACAAAGTCTGATGAAGCCTCTCGAAATCACCAACCAGTAACCATACTTTTGTTTAACAGATAAGGAGAGGAGAAATTGATGTGAGATTATGCAGGTGCGAACACAAGAAACAACACTCTTGTTCTTGCCACAAGTGAAGGTGCAAATCACGTGGTTCAAGGTTGGTTCGGAATGAGTAATTAACTAGTTTCAACAAACTCCCAGTAGTGTTTGTTACTACTATATAATACAATACACAAAGTAGTATATCACTTTGGATCCCCATGCCAAGACAAGACGGACGCGGACGGACGGTGAGCTCTATACGAGGAAGAAAGCACACGGTTTGTTGACGAAACGACCGAGACCGAGTGGGCAGCTAGCAATGGCGACCTCGGCCAGCGGCGTCTCCTCCTCCTCGCCCAGCCGCCGCCCACTGCCAACGGCACCAGGTACGCACACAATCAGCCACCATATACGCAGTTCGCCGCCCACCCTCTGTTTCTGCATGCATGCTCACCACCGTCACTGCGTTCGCAGCCTGTGGCGCCGCGGTGCCGCGCCGCGCGAGCTCCAGCTCCTGCTCCTTCTCGGTTCGCGGCCACGGCGGCCAGGGCTGCGCACGCTCCCGCCGCCAACGCCAAGAGGAGGACGCGGCCACGGTTCGTTAGCGCCAGCGTCAGGTGCTGCGCCGTCGGCGGCACCGAGGCCCTGCGCTCCGACGCATCAGAGCCGGCGCTGCCGTCGTCGGTGCCGCGGTCCGTGCCGGTTCGCGTCGCCTACGAGCTGCAGCAGGCCGGCCACCGCTACCTCGACGTCAGGTACGGACGGCACAGAACAGCCACAGCGACGTTTAGATTAAAGTAACAAAGCAATTGGACCGGCAAACTTAGAACTTTGCTGCACATGAATATGCATGTTCGATTTGAACCTTTGTTTGAATCATCTAGTTTGTTTGTGTGCTTGGAGTTTACTTTCAACCTAATAAATTCCGTTGACTTGTCTGTTGGGGACATCCGAAAAACAAGTCTTGAGTTAAGATGGCTGCTCATTAGAAGGGGGAAACTTCCTATACTTTCGGTTAAAGTATAGATGTTACTTATTCATACAGAATGCATGTATGGACTCTCAACCAACCGAAAAGCTGAAATAGTACCAATAAAGCATTGTTGCCGTGGTCGCTTTTGTTGTGACGGCTGTTAATTTATTTAACAAAGTTTCCGTCTAACTAACAAAATTGTACTATTTCCGTCCCAAATTGTAAGTTGTTTGACTTTTTGACTCAAGTTTGACCATTCGCCTTATTCAAAAATTTGCAAATATAGTCAAATTTAAGTCATTTTTTAAGAACTTTTATTAATAAAGAAAAGCCACGGTAAAAGAAGTAATATTTTTGCAAAAAATTATAATTAGTCCCCCATTCCCATTCATTAAATGGAAATACGCTAACGCCATACAAGAGTTTGCAAAATTTTTGAATAAGACAAGTGGTCAAAAACCCCGTCACGGGGAAACGCGTATTACCGCGGGCGTGATCAGCGTACGAACTTTCGTTCCTGATCGGAACGGAACGGCGTGGTACATGAGACGGGCGATGTGGGGACATGTTCTGCGCAGTCAAGGGACGGCGATTGGGTACGTGGGTGGGCGGCAGCGTGGTGGCGTTTGTGCTTGCGCTACGTTGTCGTGAATTGCCAGGCCGCTTAATATGGGACATGTGTATTATGGATGGTAAATGGAAGATCAAGGTATTATAGGACAAATGGGTCTTAAGTGGGTCATATTTGAGATTTTAGGAGTTTGACCACATCAATTGATTCTTGAGTTAATTTTATATTCGCACAACATATGTACACAACGAATTACATGATTATTATAACCGTATAGTTCACTTAAGAACGAGGATTGTACCAAAGCTATCGCATCAAAAAATAGTTGGTTCACGTTTCGTTTTTGAACCATCATTCCGAAGAAGATACCCCCTATGAACCTAACTTTAAATTAACGTTCCACGTCCCATGTACCACGCTCCTTGCACCTATGTACCGTAACTTTTGTGACGGGGTCAAACTTGTTGTCAAAAAAGTGAAACGAAAAAACATTTAGGATGGAGGAAGTAATAAGGTGGTGAGGATTTCGGGGAACGGCCCACTAGTTTATGAGAGGGTAGTTTGTAAATGTAGTGGGCCTAGCGGACCACAACCTTTTGCAATACCATTGGCCCAGTAAGAAATCTTTCGACCAGATTCGCACGGTTGTTATCGTGTGGTGGAAAAGGTTCAATATATGTTGCGGTCGTGCGATTTTGCTTACAAAAATTAGTTTTTTTTGCCACTTCAAGTTTCAAAATCATATAATTTTCTCTTATTGAAATACGGGTGAACAACCTGATCTTGAAAACAAAATCATTTTATTTGTACATCTCAGGTGGCTTTAGTGTTGATTTTGATGATATGCTACCATATTAGAGGTAACCCAAGATTAAGTTGAAAGTTCAGGCAGGGAAATAGACTATACAAAGATTTATGAAATCCAAAAAACAATGTAACAAATACTTTTAATAAAATTAACCAAGTTTTGTTACATTAAAAATAATGTGCACTTAAAAATCCCAAAATCTTTCTTAACAACCTTAGAATGTTTGCTGTACCTTGAAAAAAAATATGAAACCAGTTCAAATTTGTTTTCCTGATAAATCATCCTCTATCTTTGAGTAGGTTTTGCTGAATAGATTGTTTTTTGTGTCGCTTCTTAAGACCTTTTTTTCTAAGGCAGACACTTAATTTGTATATGGTAACATTTTGATTAATAAGTTCATA
>JADLZK010012380.1:0-241716 GCA_015847255.1 Hyparrhenia diplandra | reverse complement strand
TCCTATGTATCTTTTATGTCGTTCCCCTTCTTGTTTCGGGTACATAGGTTGACACATAGATTTTCGATGGAATTCCAAGATTTCGCTCTAAACAAGTGCTACTTTGAGGCCTATGACATGTGATTCTTAGAAAAACCCCCTAATGGTCCACTTGTTCAAATTTAGGTTCTCTAGGGTGTGGCATTTTATACCACAACGGCGAAAAAGTCTAGCTCGATTCTATAGCGGTTTTGGAAACTTCTCTTTGTTTTGAGGTCGCGTAGAAATCAGCCCAACAAATCCCTAATGTCACATCCGTAAACATATATTAACGGTTGGGGAACACAATGTAATTGATCCTACCATCATCTAACCTATCCACCCTAACTTCCTATGTACCTTTCGTGTTGTTCCCTTCTTGTTTCATGCGTAGGTCGACCCGTAGATTTTCGACGGATTCCAAGATTTTGCTCTAAACAAGTGGTACGTTGAGGCCTATGACAAGTGATTCTTAGAAAAACTCTCTAATGGTCCACTTCCTCAAATTTAGGTTATCTAGGGTGAGGCATTTGATTCGACAACCGCGAAAAAGTCTAGGTCGATACGATAGCGCATTGAAAAACTTCTCTTTGTTTTGAGTTCGTGCTGAAATCAGCGCCCGCCAGATCCCCAATGTCACATCCAGAAACATATATTAACGGTTGGAAAATGCAATGTAATTGATCCTACCATCATCTAACCTAACCGCCCTAACTTCCTATGTACCTTTAGTGCCGTTCCCCTTCTTGTTTCGGTACGTAGGTCGACCTGAAGATTTTCGATGGAATTCCAAGATTTCGCTCTAAACAAGTGCTACTTTGAGGCCTATGACAAGTGATTCTTAGAAAAACTCTCTACTGGTCCACTTCCTCAAATTTAGGTTATCTAGGGTGAGGCATTTGATTCCACAACCGTGAAAAAAAGTCTAGGTCGATTCGATAGCCGCATTGGAATCTTCTCTTTCTTTTGAGTTTGCACTCAAATCAGCGCCCGATAGTCCCCAACGTCACATCCGAAAACATATATTAACGGTTGGGGAACGCAATGTAATTGATCCTACCGTCATCTAACCTATCCACCCTAACTTCCTATGTACCTTTCATGCCATTCCCCTTCTTGTTTCGGAACGTAGGTCGACACAGAGATTTTCGACGGAATTCCAAGATTTCACTCTAAACAAGTGGTACATTGAGGCCTATGACAAGTGATTCTCGGAAAAACTCTCTAATGGTCCACTTCCTCAAATTTAGGTTATCTAGGGTGAGGCATTTGATTCGACAACCCGAAAAAAAGTCTAGGTCGATTCGATAGCCGCCTTTGAAAACTTCTCTTTGTTTTGAGTTCGTCTTTGAAATCAGCGCCCGTAGTCCCCAATGTCACAACCTAGAAACATATATTAACGGTTGGAAAACGCAATGTAATTGATCCTACCATCATCTAACCTATCCACCCTAACTTCGTATGTACCTTTCGTGTCATTCCCCTTGTTTCGGTACGTAGGTCGACACAGAGATTTTCGACGGAATTCCAAGATTTCACTCTAAACAAGTGGTACATTGAGGCCTATGACAAGTGATTCTCAGAAAAACTCTCTAATGGTCCACTTCCTCAAATTTAGGTTATCTAGGGTGAGGCATTTGATTCGACAACCACGAAAAAGTCTAGGTCGATTTGATAGCCGCACTGAAAACTACTCTTTGTTTGAGTTCGTGCTGAAATCAGCGCCAGCAGTCCCCAACGTCACATCCAGAAACATATATTAACGGTTGGAAAACGCAATGTAATTGATCCTACCATCATCTAACCTATCCACCCTAACTTCCTATGTACCTTTAGGGAACGTGTCGTTCCCCTTCTTCTTTTGGGTACGTAGGTCGACACAGAGATTTTTAATGCAATTCCAAGATTTCCCTCTAAACAAGTTGTACTTTGAGGCCTATGACAAGTGATTCTTAGAAAAACTCTCTAATGGTCCACTTCCTCAAATTTAGGTTATCTAGGGTGAGGCATTTGATTCCACAACCGCGAAAAAGTCTAGGTCGATTCGATAGCCGCATTGGAATCTTCTCTTTGTCTTGAGTTCGCGCTGAAATCAGCGCCAGCAGTCCCCAATGTCACATCCAGAAACATATATTAATGGTTGGGGAACGCAATGAAATTGATCCTTCCATCATCTAACCTATCCACCCTAACTTCCTATGTATCTTTTATGTCGTTCCCCTTCTTGTTTCGGTACATAGGTTGACACATAGATTTTCGATGGAATTCCAAGATTTCGCTCTAAACAAGTGCTACTTTGAGGCCTATGACATGTGATTCTTAGAAAAACCCCCTAATGGTCCACTTGTTCAAATTTAGGTTCTCTAGGGTGTGGCATTTTATACCACAACGGCGAAAAAGTCTAGCTCGATTCTATAGCCGGTTTGGAAACTTCTCTTTGTTTTGAGGTCGCGTAGAAATCAGCGCCAACAGTCCCTAATGTCACATCCAGAAACATATATTAACGGTTGGGGAACACAATGTAATTGATCCTACCATCATCTAACCTATCCACCCTAACTTCCTATGTACCTTTCGTGTTGTTCCCCTTCTTGTTTCAGTACGTAGGTCGACACAGAGATTTTCGACGGAATTCCAAGATTTTGCTCTAAACAAGTGGTACGTTGAGGCCTATGACAAGTGATTCTTAGAAAAACTCTCTAATGGTCCACTTCCTCAAATTTAGGTTATCTAGGGTGAGGCATTTGATTCGACAACCGCGAAAAAGTCTAGGTCGATACGATAGCCGCATTGAAAACTTCTCTTTGTTTTGAGTTCGTGCTGAAATCAGCGCCAGCAGTCCCCAATGTCACATCCAGAAACATATATTAACGGTTGGAAAATGCAATGTAATTGATCCTACCATCATCTAACCTAACCGCCCTAACTTCCTATGTACCTTTAGTGCCGTTCCCTTCTTGTTTCTGATGCGTAGGTCTCCACCTGAGAGATTTTCGATGGAATTCCAAGATTTCGCTCTAAACAAGTGCTACTTTGAGGCCTATGACAAGTGATTCTTAGAAAAACTCTCTACTGGTCCACTTCCTCAAATTTAGGTTATCTAGGGTGAGGCATTTGATTCCACAACCGTGAAAAAGTCTAGGTCGATTCGATAGCCGCATTGGAATCTTCTCTTTCTTTTGAGTTTGCACCTTTGAATCAGCGCCGCCAGTCCCCAACGTCACATCCGAAAAACATATATTAACGGTTGGGGAACGCAATGTAATTGATCCTACCGTCATCTAACCTATCCACCCTAACTTCCTATGTACCTTTCATGCCATTCCCCTTCTTGTTTCGAACGTAGGTCGACACAGAGATTTTCGACGGAATTCCAAGATTTCACTCTAAACAAGTGGTACATTGAGGCCTATGACAAGTGATTCTCAGAAAAACTCTCTAATGGTCCACTTCCTCAAATTTAGGTTATCTAGGGTGAGGCATTTGATTCGACAACCGCGAAAAAGTCTAGGTCGATTCGATAGCCGCACTGAAAACTTCTCTTTGTTTTGAGTTCGTGCTGAAATCAGCGCCCGTAGTCCCCAATGTCACAACCTAGAAACATATATTAACGGTTGGAAAACGCAATGTAATTGATCCTACCATCATCTAACCTATCCACCCTAACTTCGTATGTACCTTTCGTGTCATTCCCCTTGTTTCGGTACGTAGGTCGACACAGAGATTTTCGACGGAATTCCAAGATTTCACTCTAAACAAGTGGTACATTGAGGCCTATGACAAGTGATTCTCAGAAAAACTCTCTAATGGTCCACTTCCTCAAATTTAGGTTATCTAGGGTGAGGCATTTGATTCGACAACCGCGAAAAAGTCTAGGTCGATTTGATAGCCGCACTGAAAACTACTCTTTGTTTGAGTTCGTGCTGAAATCAGCGCCAGCAGTCCCCAACGTCACATCCAGAAACATATATTAACGGTTGGAAAATGCAATGTAATTGATCCTACCATCATCTAACCTATCCACCCTAACTTCCTATGTACCTTTCGTGTCGTTCCCCTTCTTCTTTTGGGTACGTAGGTCGACACAGAGATTTTTAATGCAATTCCAAGATTTCCCTCTAAACAAGTTGTACTTTGAGGCCTATGACAAGTGATTCTTAGAAAAACTCTCTAATGGTCCACTTCCTCAAATTTAGGTTATCTAGGGTGAGGCATTTGATTCCACAACCGCGAAAAAGTCTAGGTCGATTCGATAGCCGCATTGGAATCTTCTCTTTGTCTTGAGTTCGCGCTGAAATCAGCGCCAGCAGTCCCCAATGTCACATCCAGAAACATATATTAATGGTTGGGGAACGCAATGAAATTGATCCTTCCATCATCTAACCTATCCACCCTAACTTCCTATGTATCTTTTATGTCGTTCCCCTTCTTGTTTCGGTACATAGGTTGACACATAGATTTTCGATGGAATTCCAAGATTTCGCTCTAAACAAGTGCTACTTTGAGGCCTATGACATGTGATTCTTAGAAAAACCCCCTAATGGTCCACTTGTTCAAATTTAGGTTCTCTAGGGTGTGGCATTTTATACCACAACGGCGAAAAAGTCTAGCTCGATTCTATAGCCGGTTTGGAAACTTCTCTTTGTTTTGAGGTCGCGTAGAAATCAGCGCCAACAGTCCCTAATGTCACATCCAGAAACATATATTAACGGTTGGGGAACACAATGTAATTGATCCTACCATCATCTAACCTATCCACCCTAACTTCCTATGTACCTTTCGTGTTGTTCCCCTTCTTGTTTCAGTACGTAGGTCGACACAGAGATTTTCGACGGAATTCCAAGATTTTGCTCTAAACAAGTGGTACGTTGAGGCCTATGACAAGTGATTCTTAGAAAAACTCTCTAATGGTCCACTTCCTCAAATTTAGGTTATCTAGGGTGAGGCATTTGATTCGACAACCGCGAAAAAGTCTAGGTCGATACGATAGCCGCATTGAAAACTTCTCTTTGTTTTGAGTTCGTGCTGAAATCAGCGCCAGCAGTCCCCAATGTCACATCCAGAAACATATATTAACGGTTGGAAAATGCAATGTAATTGATCCTACCATCATCTAACCTAACCGCCCTAACTTCCTATGTACCTTTAGTGCCGTTCCCCTTCTTGTTTCGGTACGTAGGTCGACACAGAGATTTTCGATGGAATTCCAAGATTTCGCTCTAAACAAGTGCTACTTTGAGGCCTATGACAAGTGATTCTTAGAAAAACTCTCTACTGGTCCACTTCCTCAAATTTAGGTTATCTAGGGTGAGGCATTTGATTCCACAACCGTGAAAAAGTCTAGGTCGATTCGATAGCCGCATTGGAATCTTCTCTTTCTTTTGAGTTTGCACTGAAATCAGCGCCAGTAGTCCCCAACGTCACATCCAGAAACATATATTAACGGTTGGGGAACGCAATGTAATTGATCCTACCGTCATCTAACCTATCCACCCTAACTTCCTATGTACCTTTCATGCCATTCCCTTCTTGTTTTTCGGGCGTAGGTCGACCGCGTAGATTTTCGACGGAATTCCAAGATTTCACTCTAAACAAGTGGTACATTGAGGCCTATGACAAGTGATTCTCAGAAAAACTCTCTAATGGTCCACTTCCTCAAATTTAGGTTATCTAGGGTGAGGCATTTGATTCGACAACCGCGAAAAAGTCTAGGTCGATTCGATAGCCGCACTGAAAACTTCTCTTTGTTTTGAGTTCGTGCTGAAATCAGCGCCCGTAGTCCCCAATGTCACAACCTAGAAACATATATTAACGGTTGGAAAACGCAATGTAATTGATCCTACCATCATCTAACCTATCCACCCTAACTTCCTATGTACCTTTTCGTGTCATTCCCCTTGTTTTTCGGATGCGTAGGTCGACGACCTGAGTAGATTTTCGACGGAATTCCAAGATTTCACTCTAAACAAGTGGTACATTGAGGCCTATGACAAGTGATTCTCAGAAAAACTCTCTAATGGTCCACTTCCTCAAATTTAGGTTATCTAGGGTGAGGCATTTGATTCGACAACCGCGAAAAAGTCTAGGTCGATTTGATAGCCGCACCGAAAACTACTCTTTGTTTGAGTTCGTCTTTGAAATCAGCGCGCCCAGCCCCCCAACGTCACATCCGAAACATATATTAACGGTTGGAAAACGCAATGTAATTGATCCTACCATCATCTAACCTATCCACCCTAACTTCCTATGTACCTTTCGTGTCGTTCCCTTCTTCTTTTTTTACGTAGGTCGTAGGTCGACACGTAGATTTTTAATGCAATTCCAAGATTTCCCTCTAAACAAGTTGTACTTTGAGGCCTATGACAAGTGATTCTTAGAAAAACTCTCTAATGGTCCACTTCCTCAAATTTAGGTTATCTAGGGTGAGGCATTTGATTCCACAACCGCGAAAAAGTCTAGGTCGATTCGATAGCCGCATTGGAATCTTCTCTTTGTCTTGAGTTCGCGGCTGAAATCAGCGCCAGCCCCCCCCAATGTCACATCCGTAAAATATATATTAATGGTTGGGGAACGCAATGAAATTGATCCTTCCATCATCTAACCTATCCACCCTAACTTCCTATGTATCTTTTATGTCGTTCCCCTTCTTGTTTCGGTACATAGGTTGACACATAGATTTTCGATGGAATTCCAAGATTTCGCTCTAAACAAGTGCTACTTTGAGGCCTATGACATGTGATTCTTAGAAAAACCCCTAATGGTCCACTTGTTCAAATTTAGGTTCTCTAGGGTGTGGCATTTTATACCACAACGGCGAAAAAGTCTAGCTCGATTCTATAGCCGGTTTGGAAACTTCTCTTTGTTTTGAGGTCGCGTAGAAATCAGCGCCAAAATCCCTAATGTCACATCCGTAAAACATATATTAACGGTTGGGGAACACAATGTAATTGATCCTACCATCATCTAACCTATCCACCCTAACTTCCTATGTACCTTTCGTGTTGTTCCCCTTCTTGTTTCAGTACGTAGGTCGACACAGAGATTTTCGACGGAATTCCAAGATTTTGCTCTAAACAAGTGGTACGTTGAGGCCTATGACAAGTGATTCTTAGAAAAACTCTCTAATGGTCCACTTCCTCAAATTTAGGTTATCTAGGGTGAGGCATTTGATTCGACAACCGCGAAAAAGTCTAGGTCGATACGATAGCCGCATTGAAAACTTCTCTTTGTTTTGAGTTCGTCTTTGAAATCAGCCAGCCCGCCCCCCAATGTCACATCCGAAAACATATATTAACGGTTGGAAAATGCAATGTAATTGATCCTACCATCATCTAACCTAACCACCCTAACTTCCTATGTACCTTTAGTGCCATTCCCCTTCTTGTTTTGATGCGTAGGTCGACCACGTAGATTTTCGATGGAATTCCAAGATTTCGCTCTAAACAAGTGCTACTTTGAGGCCTATGACAAGTGATTCTTAGAAAAACTCTCTAATGGTCCACTTCCTCAAATTTAGGTTATCTAGGGTGAGGCATTTGATTCCACAACCGTGAAAAAAGTCTAGGTCGATTCGATAGCCGCATTGGAATCTTCTCTTTGTTTTGAGTTTGCACTTTGAAATCAGCGCCCAGTCCCCAAACGTCACATCCGAAAAACATATATTAACGGTTGGGGAAAACGCAATGTAATTGATCCTACCATCATCTAACCTATCCACCCTAACTTCCTATGTACCTTTCATGCCATTCCCTTCTTGTTTCGGGAACGTAGGTCGACCTACGTAGATTTTCGACGGAATTCCAAGATTTCACTCTAAACAAGTGGTACATTGAGGCCTATGACAAGTGATTCTCGAAAAAACTCTCTAATGGTCCACTTCCTCAAATTTAGGTTATCTAGGGTGAGGCATTTGATTCGACAACCGCGAAAAAGTCTAGGTCGATTTGATAGCCGCACTTGAAAACTTCTCTTTGTTTTGAGTTCGTGCTGAAATCATATATTAACCCGCAATGTAGTCCCCAACGTCACATCCTAAAAATATATATTAACGGTTGGAAAACGCAATGTAATTGATCCTACCATCATCTAACCTATCCACCCTAACTTCCTATGTGTACTTTCTAGGTCGATTTGATAGCCGTGTCATTCCCTTCTTCTTTTTTTTGATCCTACCATCATCGTAGGTCGATGTACCTTTCGTGCAGATTTTTTTAATGCAATTCCAAGATTTCCCTCTAAACAAGTTGTACTTTGAGGCCTATGACAAGTGATTCTTAGAAAAACTCTCTAATGGTCCACTTCCTCAAATTTAGGTTATCTAGGGTGAGGCATTTGATTCCACAACCGCGAAAAAGTCTAGGTCGATTCGATAGCCGCATTGGAATCTTCTCTTTGTCTTGAGTTCGTCTTTGAAATCAGCGCCCGGCCGATCCCCCAATGTCACATCCGAAAACATATATTAATGGTTGGGGAACGCAATGAAATTGATCCTTCCATCATCTAACCTATCCACCCTAACTTCCTATGTATCTTTTATGTCGTTCCCCTTCTTGTTTCGGTACATAGGTTGACACATAGATTTTTTAAGGAATTCCAAGATTTCGCTCTAAACAAGTGCTACTTTGAGGCCTATGACATGTGATTCTTAGAAAAACCCCTAATGGTCCACTTGTTCAAATTTAGGTTCTCTAGGGTGTGGCATTTTATATACAACCGCGAAAAAAGTCTAGCTCGATTCTATAGCCGGTTTGGAAACTTCTCTTTGTTTTGAGGTCGCGTAGAAATCAGCGCCAACAGTCCCTAATGTCACATCCAGAAACATATATTAACGGTTGGGGAACACAATGTAATTGATCCTACCATCATCTAACCTATCCACCCTAACTTCCTATGTACCTTTCGTGTTGTTCCCCTTCTTGTTTCAGTACGTAGGTCGACACAGAGATTTTCGACGGAATTCCAAGATTTTGCTCTAAACAAGTGGTACGTTGAGGCCTATGACAAGTGATTCTTAGAAAAACTCTCTAATGGTCCACTTCCTCAAATTTAGGTTATCTAGGGTGAGGCATTTGATTCGACAACCGCGAAAAAGTCTAGGTCGATACGATAGCCGCATTGAAAACTTCTCTTTGTTTTGAGTTCGTCTTGAAATCAGCGCCCAGCCCCCAATGTCACATCCGAAAACATATATTAACGGTTGGGGAATGCAATGTAATTGATCCTACCATCATCTAACCTATCCACCCTAACTTCCTATGTACCTTTAGTGCCGTTCCCCTTCTTGTTTCGGTACGTAGGTCGACCTGAGAGATTTTCGATGGAATTCCAAGATTTCGCTCTAAACAAGTGGTACTTTGAGGCCTATGACAAGTGATTCTTAGAAAAACTCTCTAATGGTCCACTTCCTCAAATTTAGGTTATCTAGGGTGAGGCATTTGATTCCACAACCGTGAAAAAGTCTAGGTCGATTCGATAGCCGCATTGGAATCTTCTCTTTCTTTTGAGTTTGCACTGAAATCAGCGCCAGTAGTCCCCAACGTCACATCCAGAAACATATATTAACGGTTGGGGAACGCAATGTAATTGATCCTACCATCATCTAACCTATCCACCCTAACTTCCTATGTACCTTTCATGCCATTCCCCTTCTTGTTTCGGAACGTAGGTCGACACAGAGATTTTCGACGGAATTCCAAGATTTCACTCTAAACAAGTGGTACATTGAGGCCTATGACAAGTGATTCTCAGAAAAACTCTCTAATGGTCCACTTCCTCAAATTTAGGTTATCTAGGGTGAGGCATTTGATTCGACAACCGCGAAAAAGTCTAGGTCGATTCGATAGCCGCACTGAAAACTTCTCTTTGTTTTGAGTTCGTGCTGAAATCAGCGCCCGTAGTCCCCAATGTCACAACCTAGAAACATATATTAACGGTTGGAAAACGCAATGTAATTGATCCTACCATCATCTAACCTATCCACCCTAACTTCGTATGTACCTTTCGTGTCATTCCCCTTGTTTTTTGATGCGTAGGTCGACCGCGTAGATTTTCGACGGAATTCCAAGATTTCACTCTAAACAAGTGGTACATTGAGGCCTATGACAAGTGATTCTCGAAAAAACTCTCTAATGGTCCACTTCCTCAAATTTAGGTTATCTAGGGTGAGGCATTTGATTCGACAACCGCGAAAAAGTCTAGGTCGATTTGATAGCCGCACTGAAAACTACTCTTTGTTTGAGTTCGTGCTGAAATCAGCGCCCGGCCCCCCAACGTCACATCCGAAACATATATTAACGGTTGGAAAACGCAATGTAATTGATCCTACCATCATCTAACCTATCCACCCTAACTTCCTATGTACCTTTCGTGTCGTTCCCCTTCTTCTTTTGGGTACGTAGGTCGACACAGAGATTTTTAATGCAATTCCAAGATTTCCCTCTAAACAAGTTGTACTTTGAGGCCTATGACAAGTGATTCTTAGAAAAACTCTCTAATGGTCCACTTCCTCAAATTTAGGTTATCTAGGGTGAGGCATTTGATTCCACAACCGCGAAAAAGTCTAGGTCGATTCGATAGCCGCATTGGAATCTTCTCTTTGTCTTGAGTTCGTGCTGAAATCAGCGCCAGCAGTCCCCAATGTCACATCCAGAAACATATATTAAAGGTTGGGGAACGCAATGAAATTGATCCTTCCATCATCTAACCTATCCACCCTAACTTCCTATGTATCTTTTATGTCGTTCCCCTTCTTGTTTTGGGCATAGGTTGACACATAGATTTTCGATGGAATTCCAAGATTTCGCTCTAAACAAGTGCTACTTTGAGGCCTATGACATGTGATTCTTAGAAAAACCCTAATGGTCCACTTGTTCAAATTTAGGTTCTCTAGGGTGTGGCATTTTATACCACAACGGCGAAAAAGTCTAGCTCGATTCTATAGCCGGTTTGGAAACTTCTCTTTGTTTTGAGGTCGCGTAGAAATCAGCGCCAACAAATCCCCAATGTCACATCCGAAACATATATTAACGGTTGGGGAACACAATGTAATTGATCCTACCATCATCTAACCTATCCACCCTAACTTCCTATGTACCTTTCGTGTTGTTCCCCTTCTTGTTTCAAAGCGTAGGTCGACCACGAGATTTTTCGATGGAATTCCAAGATTTTGCTCTAAACAAGTGGTACGTTGAGGCCTATGACAAGTGATTCTTAGAAAAACTCTCTAATGGTCCACTTCCTCAAATTTAGGTTATCTAGGGTGAGGCATTTGATTCGACAACCGCGAAAAAGTCTAGGTCTATACGATAGCCGCATTGAAAACTTCTCTTTGTTTTGAGTTCGTGCTGAAATCAGCGCCCGCGATCCCCCAATGTCACATCCGAAACATATATTAACGGTTGGAAAATGCAATGTAATTGATCCTACCATCATCTAACCTATCCACCCTAACTTCGTATGTACCTTTCGTGTCGTTCCCCTTCTTGTTTCGGTACGTAGGTCGACACAGAGATTTTCGATGGAATTCCAAGATTTCGCTCTAAACAAGTGCTACTTTGAGGCCTATGACAAGTGATTCTTAGAAAAACTCTCTACTGGTCCACTTCCTCAAATTTAGGTTATCTAGGGTGAGGCATTTGATTCCACAACCGTGAAAAAGTCTAGGTCGATTCGATAGCCGCATTGGAATCTTCTCTTTCTTTTGAGTTTGCACTGAAATCAGCGCCAGTAGTCCCCAACGTCACATCCAGAAACATATATTAACGGTTGGGGAACGCAATGTAATTGATCCTACCGTCATCTAACCTATCCACCCTAACTTCCTATGTACCTTTCATGCCATTCCCCTTCTTGTTTCGAACGTAGGTCGACCTGTAGATTTTCGACGGAATTCCAAGATTTCACTCTAAACAAGTGGTACATTGAGGCCTATGACAAGTGATTCTCGAAAAAACTCTCTAATGGTCCACTTCCTCAAATTTAGGTTATCTAGGGTGAGGCATTTGATTCGACAACCGCGAAAAAAGTCTAGGTCGATTCGATAGCCGCATTGAAAACTTCTCTTTCTTTTGAGTTCGTGCTGAAATCAGCGCCCGTAGTCCCCAATGTCACAACCTAGAAACATATATTAACGGTTGGAAAACGCAATGTAATTGATCCTACCATCATCTAACCTATCCACCCTAACTTCCTATGTACCTTTCGTGTCATTCCCCTTCTTTTTTTCCTATGTACGTAGGTCGACGCGAGAGATTTTCGAATGGAATTCCAAGATTTCACTCTAAACAAGTGGTACATTGAGGCCTATGACAAGTGATTCTTAGAAAAAAACTCTCTAATGGTCCACTTCCTCAAATTTAGGTTATCTAGGGTGAGGCATTTGATTCGACAACCGCGAAAAAGTCTAGGTCGATTTGATAGCCGCATTGAAAACTACTCTTTGTTTGAGTTCGTGCTTTGAAATCAGCGCCAAGCCCCCAACGTCACATCCAGAAACATATATTAACGGTTGGAAAACGCAATGTAATTGATCCTACCATCATCTAACCTATCCACCCTAACTTCCTATGTACCTTTAGTGTCGTTCCCCTTCTTCTTTTTGGGTACGTAGGTCGACACACGTAGATTTTTAATGCAATTCCAAGATTTCCCTCTAAACAAGTTGTACTTTGAGGCCTATGACAAGTGATTCTTAGAAAAACTCTCTAATGGTCCACTTCCTCAAATTTAGGTTATCTAGGGTGAGGCATTTGATTCCACAACCGCGAAAAAGTCTAGGTCGATTCGATAGCCGCATTGGAATCTTCTCTTTGTTTTGAGTTCGCGCTGAAATCAGGCCCAGTCCCCCAATGTCACATCCGAAACATATATTAATGGTTGGGGAACGCAATGAAATTGATCCTTCCATCATCTAACCTATCCACCCTAACTTCCTATGTATCTTTTATGTCGTTCCCTTCTTGTTTCGGGTACATAGGTTGACACATAGATTTTCGATGGAATTCCAAGATTTCGCTCTAAACAAGTGCTACTTTGAGGCCTATGACATGTGATTCTTAGAAAAACCCCTAATGGTCCACTTGTTCAAATTTAGGTTATCTAGGGTGTGGCATTTTATACCACAACGGCGAAAAAAAGTCTAGCTCGATTCTATAGCCGGTTTGGAAACTTCTCTTTGTTTTGAGGTCGCGTAGAAATCAGCGCCAACAAATCCCTAATGTCACATCCGAAAACATATATTAACGGTTGGGGAACACAATGTAATTGATCCTACCATCATCTAACCTATCCACCCTAACTTCCTATGTACCTTTCATGTGTTGTTCCCCTTCTTGTTTCAGACGTAGGTCGATTACGTAGATTTTTTCGATGGAATTCCAAGATTTTGCTCTAAACAAGTGGTACGTTGAGGCCTATGACAAGTGATTCTTAGAAAAACTCTCTAATGGTCCACTTCCTCAAATTTAGGTTATCTAGGGTGAGGCATTTGATTCGACAACCGCGAAAAAGTCTAGGTCGATACGATAGCCGCATTGAAAACTTCTCTTTGTTTTGAGTTCGTGCTGAAATCAGCGCCAGCAGTCCCCAATGTCACATCCAGAAACATATATTAACGGTTGGAAAACGCAATGTAATTGATCCTACCATCATCTAACCTAACCACCCTAACTTCCTATGTACCTTTAGTGCCGTTCCCCTTCTTGTTTTTGGGTGCGTAGGTCGACACGTAGATTTTTAATGGAATTCCAAGATTTCGCTCTAAACAAGTGCTACTTTGAGGCCTATGACAAGTGATTCTTAGAAAAACTCTCTAATGGTCCACTTCCTCAAATTTAGGTTATCTAGGGTGAGGCATTTGATTCCACAACCGTGAAAAAAAGTCTAGGTCGATTCGATAGCCGCATTGGAATCTTCTCTTTGTTTTGAGTTTGCACTGAAATCAGCGCCAGTCCCCAATGTCACATCCGAAACATATATTAACGGTTGGGGAACGCAATGTAATTGATCCTACCATCATCTAACCTATCCACCCTAACTTCCTATGTACCTTTTTTCATGTCCCTCCCCTTCTTGTTTCTGGTACGTAGGTCGACACATAGATTTTCGATGGAATTCCAAGATTTCACTCTAAACAAGTGGTACATTGAGGCCTATGACAAGTGATTCTTAGAAAAACTCTCTAATGGTCCACTTCCTCAAATTTAGGTTATCTAGGGTGAGGCATTTGATTCCACAACCGCGAAAAAGTCTAGGTCGATTCTATAGCCGCATTGAAAACTTCTCTTTGTTTTGAGTTCGTGCTGAAATCAGCGCCCGTAGTCCCCAATGTCACAACCTAGAAACATATATTAACGGTTGGAAAACGCAATGTAATTGATCCTACCATCATCTAACCTATCCACCCTAACTTCCTATGTACCTTTCGTGTCATTCCCCCTTCTTGTTTTTTGATGTGCGTAGGTCGACACGTAGATTTTCGATGGAATTCCAAGATTTTGCTCTAAACAAGTGGTACATTGAGGCCTATGACAAGTGATTCTTAGAAAAACTCTCTAATGGTCCACTTCCTCAAATTTAGGTTATCTAGGGTGAGGCATTTGATTCCACAACCGCGAAAAAAAATCTCTAGGTCGATTCGATAGCCGCATTGAAAACTTCTCTTTGTTTTGAGTTCGTGCTGAAATCAGCGCCCAGATCCCCAATGTCACATCCGTAAAACATATATTAACGGTTGGGGAATGCAATGTAATTGATCCTACCATCATCTAACCTATCCACCCTAACTTCCTATGTACCTTTTTTGTTTGAGTTCGTGTGTTGTTCCCCTTCTTGTTTCGATTTAGGTCCATTCTTACATTAAAACCCCTTCTTGTTTCGATTCTGCAGATTTTCGATGGAATTCCAAGATTTCGCTCTAAACAAGTGCTACTTTGAGGCCTATGACAAGTGATTCTTAGAAAAACTCTCTAATGGTCCACTTCCTCAAATTTAGGTTATCTAGGGTGAGGCATTTGATTCCACAACCGTGAAAAAGTCTAGGTCGATTCGATAGCCGCATTGGAAAACTTCTCTTTGTTTTGAGTTTGCTGAAATCAGCGCCCGGCCCCCCAATGTCACATCCGAAAACATATATTAACGGTTGGGGAACGCAATGTAATTGATCCTACCGTCATCTAACCTATCCACCCTAACTTCCTATGTACCTTTCATGCCATTCCCCTTCTTGTTTCGGAACGTAGGTCGACACAGAGATTTTCGATGGAATTCCAAGATTTCACTCTAAACAAGTGGTACATTGAGGCCTATGACAAGTGATTCTCAAAAAACTCTCTAATGGTCCACTTCCTCAAATTTAGGTTATCTAGGGTGAGGCATTTGATTCGACAACCGCGAAAAAGTCTAGGTCGATTCGATAGCCGCATTGGAAAACTTCTCTTTGTTTTGAGTTCGTCTTTGAAATCAGCGCCCGTAGTCCCCAATGTCACAACCTAGAAACATATATTAACGGTTGGAAAACGCAATGTAATTGATCCTACCATCATCTAACCTATCCACCCTAACTTCCTATGTACCTTTCGTGTCATTCCCCTTGTTTCGGTACGTAGGTCGACACAGAGATTTTCGACGGAATTCCAAGATTTCACTCTAAACAAGTGGTACATTGAGGCCTATGACAAGTGATTCTCAGAAAAACTCTCTAATGGTCCACTTCCTCAAATTTAGGTTATCTAGGGTGAGGCATTTGATTCGACAACCGCGAAAAAGTCTAGGTCGATTTGATAGCCGCACTGAAAACTACTCTTTGTTTGAGTTCGTGCTGAAATCAGCGCCAGCAGTCCCCAATGTCACATCCAGAAACATATATTAACGGTTGGAAAACGCAATGTAATTGATCCTACCATCATCTAACCTATCCACCCTAACTTCCTATGTACCTTTCGTGTCGTTCCCCTTCTTCTTTTGGGTACGTAGGTCGACACAGAGATTTTTAATGCAATTCCAAGATTTCCCTCTAAACAAGTTGTACTTTGAGGCCTATGACAAGTGATTCTTAGAAAAACTCTCTAATGGTCCACTTCCTCAAATTTAGGTTATCTAGGGTGAGGCATTTGATTCCACAACCGCGAAAAAAGTCTAGGTCGATTCGATAGCCGCATTGGAATCTTCTCTTTGTCTTGAGTTCGCGCTGAAATCAGCCAAGCCGCCCCCCAATGTCACATCCGAAACATATATTAATGGTTGGGGAAAACGCAATGAAATTGATCCTTCCATCATCTAACCTATCCACCCTAACTTCCTATGTATCTTTTATGTCGTTCCCCTTCTTGTTTCGGTACATAGGTTGACACATAGATTTTCGATGGAATTCCAAGATTTCGCTCTAAACAAGTGCTACTTTGAGGCCTATGACATGTGATTCTTAGAAAAACCCCTAATGGTCCACTTGTTCAAATTTAGGTTCTCTAGGGTGTGGCATTTTATACCACAACGGCGAAAAAAGTCTAGCTCGATTCTATAGCCGGTTTGGAAACTTCTCTTTGTTTTGAGGTCGCGTAGAAATCAGCGCCAACAAATTCCCCAATGTCACATCCGAAACATATATTAACGGTTGGGGAACACAATGTAATTGATCCTACCATCATCTAACCTATCCACCCTAACTTCCTATGTACCTTTCGTGTTGTTCCCCTTCTTGTTTTTCGATGCGTAGGTCGACCGCGTAGATTTTCGACGGAATTCCAAGATTTTGCTCTAAACAAGTGGTACGTTGAGGCCTATGACAAGTGATTCTTAGAAAAACTCTCTAATGGTCCACTTCCTCAAATTTAGGTTATCTAGGGTGAGGCATTTGATTCGACAACCGCGAAAAAAAGTCTAGGTCGATACGATAGCCGCATTGAAAACTTCTCTTTGTTTTGAGTTCGTGCTGAAATCAGCGCCAGCAGTCCCCAATGTCACATCCAGAAACATATATTAACGGTTGGAAAATGCAATGTAATTGATCCTACCATCATCTAACCTAACCGCCCTAACTTCCTATGTACCTTTAGTGCCGTTCCCCTTCTTGTTTCGGTACGTAGGTCGACACAGAGATTTTCGATGGAATTCCAAGATTTCGCTCTAAACAAGTGCTACTTTGAGGCCTATGACAAGTGATTCTTAGAAAAACTCTCTACTGGTCCACTTCCTCAAATTTAGGTTATCTAGGGTGAGGCATTTGATTCCACAACCGTGAAAAAGTCTAGGTCGATTCGATAGCCGCATTGGAATCTTCTCTTTCTTTTGAGTTTGCACTGAAATCAGCGCCAGTAGTCCCCAACGTCACATCCAGAAACATATATTAACGGTTGGGGAACGCAATGTAATTGATCCTACCGTCATCTAACCTATCCACCCTAACTTCCTATGTACCTTTCATGCCATTCCCCTTCTTGTTTCGGAACGTAGGTCGACACAGAGATTTTCGACGGAATTCCAAGATTTCACTCTAAACAAGTGGTACATTGAGGCCTATGACAAGTGATTCTCAGAAAAACTCTCTAATGGTCCACTTCCTCAAATTTAGGTTATCTAGGGTGAGGCATTTGATTCGACAACCGCGAAAAAGTCTAGGTCGATTCGATAGCCGCACCGAAAACTTCTCTTTGTTTTGAGTTCGTGCTGAAATCAGCCCCGTAGTCCCCAATGTCACAACCTAGAAACATATATTAACGGTTGGAAAACGCAATGTAATTGATCCTACCATCATCTAACCTATCCACCCTAACTTCGTATGTACCTTTCGTGTCATTCCCCTTGTTTCGGTACGTAGGTCGACACAGAGATTTTCGACGGAATTCCAAGATTTCACTCTAAACAAGTGGTACATTGAGGCCTATGACAAGTGATTCTCAGAAAAAAACTCTCTAATGGTCCACTTCCTCAAATTTAGGTTATCTAGGGTGAGGCATTTGATTCGACAACCGCGAAAAAAAGTCTAGGTCGATTTGATAGCCGCACCGAAAAACTACTCTTTGTTTGAGTTCGTGCTTTGAAATCAGCGCCCGGCCGATCCCCAACGTCACATCCGAAACATATATTAACGGTTGGAAAACGCAATGTAATTGATCCTACCATCATCTAACCTATCCACCCTAACTTCCTATGTACCTTTCGTGTCGTTCCCCTTCTTCTTTTGGGTACGTAGGTCGACACAGAGATTTTTAATGCAATTCCAAGATTTCCCTCTAAACAAGTTGTACTTTGAGGCCTATGACAAGTGATTCTTAGAAAAACTCTCTAATGGTCCACTTCCTCAAATTTAGGTTATCTAGGGTGAGGCATTTGATTCCACAACCGCGAAAAAGTCTAGGTCGATTCGATAGCCGCATTGGAATCTTCTCTTTGTCTTGAGTTCGCTTGAAATCAAGCGCCAACCGATCCCCAATGTCACATCCAGAAACATATATTAATGGTTGGGGAACGCAATGAAATTGATCCTTCCATCATCTAACCTATCCACCCTAACTTCCTATGTATCTTTTATGTCGTTCCCCTTCTTGTTTCGGTACATAGGTTGACACATAGATTTTCGATGGAATTCCAAGATTTCGCTCTAAACAAGTGCTACTTTGAGGCCTATGACATGTGATTCTTAGAAAAACCCCTAATGGTCCACTTGTTCAAATTTAGGTTCTCTAGGGTGTGGCATTTTATACCACAACGGCGAAAAAGTCTAGCTCGATTCTATAGCCGGTTTGGAAACTTCTCTTTGTTTTGAGGTCGCGTAGAAATCAGCGCCAACAGTCCCTAATGTCACATCCAGAAACATATATTAACGGTTGGGGAACACAATGTAATTGATCCTACCATCATCTAACCTATCCACCCTAACTTCCTATGTACCTTTAGTGTTGTTCCCCTTCTTGTTTTGATGACGTAGGTCGACCACGTAGATTTTTTCGACGGAATTCCAAGATTTTGCTCTAAACAAGTGGTACGTTGAGGCCTATGACAAGTGATTCTTAGAAAAACTCTCTAATGGTCCACTTCCTCAAATTTAGGTTATCTAGGGTGAGGCATTTGATTCAACAACCGCGAAAAAGTCTAGGTCGATACGATAGCCGCATTGAAAACTTCTCTTTGTTTTGAGTTCGTCTTTGAAATCAATCACGCCCGATCCCCAATGTCACATCCAGAAACATATATTAACGGTTGGAAAATGCAATGTAATTGATCCTACCATCATCTAACCTAACCGCCCTAACTTCCTATGTACCTTTAGTGCCGTTCCCCTTCTTGTTTTGATGCGTAGGTCGACCTGAAGATTTTCGATGGAATTCCAAGATTTCGCTCTAAACAAGTGCTACTTTGAGGCCTATGACAAGTGATTCTTAGAAAAACTCTCTAATGGTCCACTTCCTCAAATTTAGGTTATCTAGGGTGAGGCATTTGATTCCACAACCGTGAAAAAGTCTAGGTCGATTCGATAGCCGCATTGGAATCTTCTCTTTCTTTTGAGTTTGCACTTAAAATCAGCGCCGGTAGTCCCCAACGTCACATCCGAAAAACATATATTAACGGTTGGGGAACGCAATGTAATTGATCCTACCGTCATCTAACCTATCCACCCTAACTTCCTATGTACCTTTCATGCCATTCCCCTTCTTGTTTCGGAACGTAGGTCGACACAGAGATTTTCGACGGAATTCCAAGATTTCACTCTAAACAAGTGGTACATTGAGGCCTATGACAAGTGATTCTCAGAAAAACTCTCTAATGGTCCACTTCCTCAAATTTAGGTTATCTAGGGTGAGGCATTTGATTCGACAACCGCGAAAAAGTCTAGGTCGATTCGATAGCCGCACCGAAAACTTCTCTTTGTTTTGAGTTCGTCTTTGAAATCAGCGCCCGTAGTCCCCAATGTCACAACCTAGAAACATATATTAACGGTTGGAAAACGCAATGTAATTGATCCTACCATCATCTAACCTATCCACCCTAACCATTCCCTTGTATGTACCTTTTTGTGTCATTCCCCTTGTTTTTCTTAGATGCGTAGGTCGACCGCAGAGATTTTTGATGGAATTCCAAGATTTCACTCTAAACAAGTGGTACTTTGAGGCCTATGACAAGTGATTCTTAGAAAAACTCTCTAATGGTCCACTTCCTCAAATTTAGGTTATCTAGGGTGAGGCATTTGATTCCACAACCATGAAAAAGTCTAGGTCGATTTGATAGCCGCATTGGAAACTTCTCTTTGTTTTGAGTTCGTCTTGAAATCAGCGCCAAAGATCCCCAATGTCACATCCGAAAACATATATTAACGGTTGGAAAACGCAATGTAATTGATCCTACCATCATCTAACCTATCCACCCTAACTTCCTATGTACCTTTCGTGTCGTTCCCCTTCTTCTTTTTGGGTACGTAGGTCGACCATAGATTTTTATGCAATTCCAAGATTTCCCTCTAAACAAGTGGTACTTTGAGGCCTATGACAAGTGATTCTTAGAAAAACTCTCTAATGGTCCACTTCCTCAAATTTAGGTTATCTAGGGTGAGGCATTTGATTCCACAACCGCGAAAAAAGTCTAGGTCGATTCGATAGCCGCATTGGAATCTTCTCTTTGTTTTGAGTTCGTCGTTGAAATCAGCGCCGCCAAATTCCCAATGTCACATCCGAAACATATATTAACGGTTGGGGAACGCAATGAAATTGATCCTTCCATCATCTAACCTATCCACCCTAACTTCCTATGTATCTTTTATGTCGTTCCCCTTCTTGTTTTGGTACATAGGTTGACACATAGATTTTTGATGGAATTCCAAGATTTCGCTCTAAACAAGTGGTACTTTGAGGCCTATGACAAGTGACTCTTAGAAAAACTCTCTAATGGTCCACTTCCTCAAATTAAGTTATCTAGGGTGAGGCATTTGATTCGACAACCGCGAAAAAGTCTAGGTCTATACGATAGCCGCATTGAAAACTTCTCTTTGTTTTGAGTTCGTAGAAATCAGCGCCAATAGTCCCCAATGTCACATCCGAAACATATATTAACGGTTGGGGAACACAATGTAATTGATCCTACCATCATCTAACCTATCCACCCTAAGTTCCCTATGTACCTTTAGTGTTGTTCCCCTTCTTGTTTCGATGCGTAGGTCGACACGAGAGAGATTTTCGATGGAATTCCAAGATTTTGCTCTAAACAAGTGCTACTTTGAGGCCTATGACAAGTGATTCTTAGAAAAACTCTCTAATGGTCCACTTCCTCAAATTTAGGTTATCTAGGGTGAGGCATTTGATTCCACAACCGCGAAAAAGTCTAGGTCGATTCGATAGCCGCATTGGAATCTTCTCTTTGTTTTGAGTTCATGCTGAAATCAGCGCCAGCAGTCCCCAAAGTCACATCCAGAAACATATATTAACGGTTGGGGAACGCAATGTAATTGATCCTACCATCATCTAACCTATCCACCCTAACTTCCTATGTACCTTTAGTGCCGTTCCCCTTCTTGTTTCGATGACGTAGGTCGACACGTAGATTTTCGATGGAATTCCAAGATTTTGCTCTAAACAAGTGGTACTTTGAGGCCTAGGACAAGTGATTCTAAGAAAAACTCTCTAATGGTCCACTTCCTCAAATTTAGGTTATCTAGGGTGAGGCATTTGATTCCACAACCGTGAAAAAGTCTAGGTCGATTCGATAGCCGCATTGGAATCTTCTCTTTGTTTTGAGTTTGCGTTGAAATCAGCGCCCAGTCCCCCCAATGTCACATCCGAAAACATATATTAACGGTTGGGGAACGCAATGTAATTGATCCTACCATCATCTAACCTATCCACCCTAACTTCCTATGTACCTTTCATGCCATTCCCTTCTTGTTTGATGCGTAGGTCGAACACGTAGATTTTCGACGGAATTCCAAGATTTCACTCTAAACAAGTGGTACGTTGAGGCCTATGACAAGTGATTTTCAGAAAAACTCTCTAATGGTCCACTTCCTGAAATTTAGGTTATCTAGGGTGAGGCATTTGATTCCACAACCGCAAAAAAGTCTAGGTCGATTCGATAGCCGCATTGAAAACTTCTCTTTGTTTTGAGTTCGTGCTGAAATCAGCGCCGAGTAGTCCCCAATGTCACATCCGAAAACATATATTAACGGTTGGAAAACGCAATGTAATTGATCCTACCATCATCTAACCTATCCACCCTAACTTCCTATGTACCTTTCGTTTTGTTCCCCTTCTTGTTTCGGTACGTAGGTCGACATAGATATTTTCGATGGAATTCCAAGATTTCGCTCTAAACAAGTGGTACTTTGAGGCCTAGGACAAGTGATTCTTAGAAAAACTCTCTAATGGTCCACTTCCTCAAATTTAAGTTATCTAGGGTGAGGCATTTGATTTCACAACCGCGAAAAAGTCTAGGTCGATTCGATAGCCGCATTGGAATCTTCTCTTTGTTTTGAGTTCGCGCTGAAATCAGCGTCAGCAGTGTAATACCCTGAAATTAAATAAATAAAATAACTAAAAAAAACATATGGAAGATCAGAGATCGTGGCTACGTAGAGTTCGTCGAGACAAAGCCAATCGACTACTCATTTGTTTCGTTGGGATATCGTATGAATTTTAGCAGAGCTGTTAAAGTTGGACCATTGGATGTGGCACAGGATTATTTATTTTCTTTCCTTCTCTCATTCAAAGAAAAAAAACAATAAAAAATAAATAAAACGAGATCTATTCAACCTGCGTCCCCATCAATGAGACCTATTCAACCTCCGACTCCTATCCCAGTGCCACAACCCTTCGTTCCTTCTTGCCACAGCTCCTGACGGCGCTAGTACTAGGTCATCCTCACCTCTCTAGTTGCCATCGGATCTGAGGCAAATTGCTGCGGCTCACGTCAGGTAAGCCGGAAGGAGAATTATGCCTGCTCATCCATCATTGCCTCCATCCATGCAAATTGATTAAGGAGTGATGCTGTTGTAGGGCGGCGTTGTGGTCATATTGTGCGCCGGCAAGGGATTGGCCAAGGAGGATTAACAAGTATTGATCACTACGTGCTACCCAAACTGCGTTATATATATATATATATATACACGTATACATCTTTCCTATTGGCTATCTCAATCTGTAGTATAGTAAATATACGTATGAATCTTTCCTAATGGTTATTCCAACCTGCGGCATATACACACACACGTATACATCTTTTCTAGTGACTAGCTAGACCTGATTGGTTGGGTTCGATTGAAATCTAATGAGTTTGTTCATCGAGTGAAATAATTTATTTTGAAACTAGTAGTTAATTTCACCTAGAACTTTAGGTGGCAGGATGCCTTTGCAATGTTCGTGCAGATCGACCTATAGACATCTGCTGTAGTGCGCCAAGACTGTGACAAAAAGAAAAAAAAATATATGTGTATATTACTTTATGGCTGTTGGTGTTGAGTTCAATAGCATAATGAAATAATTATTATACTTGGCAAATCATAGACCTGTTTTGGACTGTAGAGTGCATCTATGTTAATTCTAGCTTAGGAATTTTGGGCACATTTCTGAGTGGCGAGTCGGTAGGCAGGACCTAAGCCGTTTATCGTATGCCGTTGCATCGCTAAGGCAAGTGCATGACGAACCTTTGTCTGGGCTTTGCGCCTCTATTGAGTTTTCTTTCTGTATAAGTTTCCTGTGCTTTAATTTTCATGATTCATATTCAAGTTCCGGATTTGATATTCAAGTTTCAAGTTTTCGTTTACATTCTATTCTGGTGCCGGTTTATCCGGAGGTGCAATTTGGTTCTTATATTCAGGTTCCTGTGAGTAAGTGCTGGCCCCACTTGCTCGGCTTTACCGGTAAATGCAAAGGTGTATTCAGGTGTTGTCCGCTTTAAGACGGAAACTACTATTTATTTGATGATTCCAGGTTACTTGTTCCGAGTTTTCATGAGATAATTGTTCTTCTGGTTCTAATTGTACTTGCTGAGTGTTTTTACTCACTCTTGTGTTTTATTTGGTTTTTAGGTACCAAATGAGCGATGCATCCATGGGAATAATTGGGAGTAGTAACTTCACAAGCACGGACACTTAATAATCTAAACTTCGTTCATTAATACTATATTTTGCCTTGTAATGGTTTTTCTACAAAGGTCATTTAACTGTTGGATTGTTGGGGATGGTCGTTGCAATGGGAGAGGGTTTCTTTATTTTATTTGGAATGGGCTGTGATGCTTATGATCTTACATTCAATTATATATTATTTGTGGACTATTGTTTGACTGTCTTAGAGGTCCGATTTTTAGGGGAGATGCTACCGAAATTTTCAATAATTTCTTAGACTTAAGTGAATATTAACATTTTGGGGTAGCCCTCGGTTATGATTTCTAGCCGGGGCGTTACATTTGGTATCAAAGCCAGGTTAGCTAGAAAAAAAACTTGAAACATGACATAATTAAATAACTAATAAGTGACACACTTCTGCACTATAGGATGGGTTGCATGGGTTGCATTACATCTATGTTCTCTTGTTTTTTCCCTATTTTTTTCCATGAGTGATGTGATAATATGTGGATAATAATCAGGTTCTGTATTTTTGGGTGGATTATAGTTATGCCGCCAAGAAGGAGTGCTCGTGTAGCTAATCGTGGCCGTGGTAGAGGTCGTGGTTGTGCTCGAGGTCGTGGTGGCGGTCGAGGTCGTGGCCAAAATGACCAAGAACATCATGAGCCTGTTGTTAATGAGAACCAAGAAGATGAGGCTGTAGCTGAGTCAAGTGATGCTGCTCCTGGTGGTGGTGGTCGTGAAGTTCCTATTGCTCCTGCTGTTAAGAAGATGACATTTAGGAAGTGGACATCTCTACAAGTGGAGAAGTTTGATGGGTCAGGGACACCAACTGATGCTGCGGACTGGCTCCGCAAGGTAGAGAAGGTCATGAATGGTTGCAGATTGACTTCAGAGGAGAAGGTTTTCTTTGTGCCACATCAGTTGACAAGCCTGGCAGATATCTGGTGAGTGGTGTTTCTGAGGCATGGCCTGAATCTCGCGGGGCAATCACTTGGGATGTTTTTCTTCAACAATTTAGAGCCAAGTATTATCCAGAATCATTCAGGGATAGGATGAGTGATGCACTAAATCATATCCAACAGGGAAGTAAGACAGTGGATGAGTACGAGAGAGACTTTAGCAATATTGTTCGTTTCGTACCTGTTGTTGCCAGCGATGAGCGTGAGAAGGCAAGGAAGTTTTTCAGAGGGCTTAATGCACGATATAGAGAGGTGATGGGAAGGAATCCACCAACCACATACCTTGCAGTAGTGGAGGAAGCTAGGGGAATGGAATCCGAGATTCAGCTTACTACTCTCTAGCAAAATCAATATGGTAATGGGGTACTGGTGGAGACCAAAAGAGGGCCCATCAGGAGGGTGGGGATTCTTCTCAGCAACCCTCGTCCAAGAAATTCAAGTCAAACCAGCACTTTCAGCAGTCCCAGTCATCCAAGCAAAAGCAGCCAGGGGGACAAACTTCTTTAGCTTCACGTCGCACTATGTAAAAAAAGGCCTCTACAGTCAAGCGTTGAGGGCTTCTACGATCCCAGCCCGCCCACGCCCATTAGGGTCTCTAAATGTCCGACTTTTTACGCACCAAAACCTTACCGAGGGTCTAACACACACTTTATCACGCATAGTTTTTTCTGTCCGCGACCTCGTTTTTTGCTCGACCGTTGTGAACAGTACCTCGCATGTTTTCCTATGAAGCGAATCGTGCTTTCTCGTAACGTTACGGACATGCAAAGCATGAATAAAGCGATCGTATCCCTTCCAAAGTTACCGACGCACGGGCCCAATGTGTGACTGTGACGACTTCGCATGTACGAGACCCACCGTGTCAAAAGGGCGTCAGAACGGGCCACATGTCGACGGTCGCCGGTATGCCGCGTTTGTAATCGCTAGAAATCTTACGTACACGCTGGCAAAGAAAAGTGTCTCGGGCGCTTTCCTTTTATACGTACACATTCGAAATGCAACCGCTCTGTATCGTTTCGTCACCCATACGACGCCGCCACACGCGGCGTCTGTGGTTTGTACTACTTACGCACACGCCTTACGCTTATCCGCTCGTGAACGTGGATTCGTTTACGACACCTGCGCTTTGTACCCGACCGTGTTTTCTTATGTTTACGCACGCTTAGCACCTAAAATCGACCGTACTGGTGCGGAGACTACGTGACGCTTACAACGACCCATCGATCGTAACTCTTGGAAAATTAAAGACGCCAAAGCACCTGCTATGTGTGTCTCGCAACGAGGTTGACGTTTCGACGCTTAATTTTCGGGAGCGCGACGAAAAAAATCTGCTAAAACAACCGACGCGGCGCATCGGGGCGAGACAGTGCTCAGAACTATCCGGGAGGCTTGAGACGCCTCTTAGACGGTTGACGCGTCTGTGTCAATGATGACGTTACGCATACACACATGCGACTTAGAATCGCCCCGACACCACAAGATATTGATATTATTAATATGTGTATATAATACATATACATAGGTCCAAGCACAAACAAATGGCCGACGCCAACAAAGATTAAAAATTCAAGTGTATCGATTGTTCTTCACACGCACCCGCTTGTTCGGGGCATGCCACGCATTGTTCACAACACAAATAACACAGCTTCACGTGCATGTATCCACCTCGGTCGTGATGCGGCAAGGGAACAGAAGCAACTCACGGTTTCATTTAATCAAAATAGTCGCCGTCCACGGTCGATGACATGTTCCATAAGAAACTTGGCGATCTTCTCTCTAATATCACCCAAATTGAACGGTTCCACCGCTCAAGTCAAAATCCTAATACAAAGAAAAGGTAGCCATAAGTGTTTGTTGTACACATGGTCTTTATCGCCAAACAAAGATAGGCACAAGATGGAGCTGCACTTCGAGTTACCTCGTGACGATCCAAATGAGCTTGATTCATCGCAACCATCAAGTGGTGCACCGTGTAGAACCCACATGTCTTGTTATCAGGTTGCGTCCGGCACTGCAAAACATATGAAACACAAAGTGGTTATTCGCTGAATGGAAACCCAAGTGGCAAGTGCACAACTTCGGGAGAAGCACAACAATTACTTTTGTATACTTGGCGTGAACCACAAACTTTTGCCTCCTTGTCCCCTTCGATTGAAAACATGCTCAACAAGGCTACACATGAGTAAAATGTAAAAAGGTCACATTCTTTTCTATTTTTAGTAACATAATTAAGAAAAAAATGCATGGGTCGATGTAGGTTAGGAAACACTCATTTGTTGTATTAAAGTTTTCAACCTGAGCGTTTTCGTCTTTTTGCGGTGGGCGCAGAGTCAACGAAATAGACTTTCCTCCACTTGATAGCTATGACAACAAAGAATCCAAAGTTGGCACGATTATGCGCAAACATGACAAAGTCCTTGTCATGATGCTTCCGTAGGCCAAATTCTAGATATGTACGGCCCTTGCCGAGGGCCCATCATCCTTCGACCCTTCGAAGGTCAATGGCTCGGGATCAAGAAAGCCAACCGACAAAGACGAGGCCCTCGCTTCTGGAGCGGGCATCTAGGAATAGAGAAGCATGCAAAGCAAATTTAGTAAGCAATAGATGAAAGAGGCATCCCGAATGAGTCCACAAAGAAGAAATTGTAAATTGTAAGGATGGCCACATCCAATCCATCCATGTCATGAGGTCAAACAGTCGTCGAAACCCACATTGATCTTAGCCTCTTCGTCTGCGTGTCACGCCAAAAGGCTGCTTTCCCGGGCGATGCAAGAACACCACCATGTTTGGACCGGCCGCTTGCATGCACCACCCATGAAGAGCAAAGACAACAAGGCCCTACCGTACTAAGTTGTTTCGCGTGAGCATTGGAGATCCATGCTTGTACTTAGGGTTGGCCAGTGCGTACCGAAGGGCACTCGAATTGCTTCTGGTCATAAGGGACGACCCCTTCTGGGAACGTATGCTATCACCGTTGGATGCTCTATGCCTCTTGCCCGAAACATGCTTGTTTGGAACAAATTTGCCGTTTGCTTCGCGCTTCTCGGCCGCCGCACTCACGAGAGGCACTCGACATTCTTGTCATGCGAGCCACTCCCCGTTCTCGGCCCTTGCGGTCTGCGAGGCACTCTCATCATTCATGCCTTGAGAGCCGGTTTACCGCATTGTTAGCCGATGCACTCGCAAGGCAATCTGAACGTCATTGGCATGAGTGCGAGTCGCCGCATTCCGATCCATTGCACCCTGAGAGGCACTCTGATCACCATTGGCATGCAAGCTAGTCATATCATTCCCACCCATTGCACTCGAAGTCCGAGAGGGACTCGGTCATTCTTGTCATCCCCATTTAATAACCTTGGTGCATGCCATATGGTCCTTTAGACCGACTAATACCCTAGAGACAAAAGGCGTAGGAGGTTTTGCTTGCGAACAATTTGGTGCGTAACAAGACGGCCGGTTGGGGTGTTACAAATATAAGGTCTCGCTCCACTTTGGATCCTCTTAAAAATAGCCCGGCCAAGAGTCTTAATTTTGCCTATCGGGCGGATCCAAAGAGTGTAGCATCAAAACCAGGATTTACATGTTCAATCGTTACAACAAAGGTATGTCCCGCCAAGGTATTGGTTGACCCTCAAGTAGCTCTAGGTGATTCGGGTGTACCTTTCCCCTAGCTACCTCAACCCGATAACCTCCAGTCTTCATTACAAGGGTACATCGTTCTGGAATGGAAACCTCAAGTGCAGCATCCAGTTGGTTATCCGGATTGGCTGAGGCGCAGCTGCTCTTCAGTCCACCTACAGCGCTAGGGGTGTTGCCAGGCGGGGAACCTTGTGCTTGTGCTTGTGCTTGTGCTTGCAACGCCACCACATGACCTTGGAGCTCATCCAATCTAGCCAAAATCTCTTCTCTAACTGTTGTGGCCGCCGCAGTTGGAGACTTCCTCTTTCTGTACATGTCCCTGCAGTCCGGCCAATTCCTCCAACCACACGAACTAGACACCCCACGCACACGCCCATGCGTTGCAGGGTGCCTGTGACCCCTCAAGGAGCGTATCTCTTTCCCTTACACCAGTGACCTCAGAAGAAGCATGGGCTGCCTCTAAAATCTGCTCACCTAAAGCCTGAGCTGCTTCATCGTTCCAAACAATTTGAGCCCTGTCACCTAACAATTTCAGGTGGCTGCGTCCACGCAAAAAAGCCGTAGCGCGGTCCTTAGGATATTCGTCCCAAGGATTCTGGATTCCTTTGTCGACTAAGTCCCTGTCCTCCTTCGCCCACCTTTCAGACATTGCTTCATAACCTCCCCGTCCCCGAGGCGTGTGGTTATACTGGTTCCTCTACCTAAGCTCCTTGTATCTCTGACTTTTTGCCAGTGCCTCTTTGCTTCGATTCGCTTGAACAAAAGCTGTCCAATCCTCCTTGGGGATGTATGGGTGCTTCACTGTGGCATCCCTCCCCTTGTTGACGTAATTGCGCACTAGATCGCTTTTGTGGGTCCTAAAACTTTTTCCTACCACCTGCCACAGCCTTTTAAATGCTTTGTCCTTTGAGCTCAATGGACACTCCAACTCCAATGAATTCTGGACACACTCCTCAAATAATTCTTTCTTGACTTGAGGACTTAAGGAACAGACTGAACCTGTGAGCAAGGGGACCCTTTGTCTAGCAATCAGACCAGCAAGTCTCCTCATTCTTAGCTTGCCCTCCTTAGTAGTGGGAAACCCGTCCGAAGTGAGCTCCGTCACAACTATCTTATTCTCTGGCCACTTTGTGATGGTCATGACCCTCCCCTTTCGCAGACCGACCGCCGGATGATCTTGCCCCTCTCTGGGCTGTACAAACTCCCGAATTCAGCCCCAGTAGTAGCGTCATCCGTCTCATGCGCCGTCTCTTCATATGTATCTCTCGACCATCCTCTAGAGAATTAGTTGTTTCACTTTGCCGGATGATGTTGCACATGTGTCATCATCGACGCCTATATCAAACCGATTGTAGTTACACGTAGAAGTCAATAGCTAGCACTCAAAAAGCTAACCATAAGCAAGGTTTGTATATCACATAGCCGCAGCTTACCATTTTGAGCATCGTCAACTACCAAAGACACACGACAAAGCTTCACCGGCGGTCCCGAGGGGGTAAGGACAGAAGCGATCATTGTTCTATCTTGAACACGCGTATATTCATCTATAAAGAAAATAAGCGGCATAATTTGTTGCGCTTTCCTATGACAACAAGACATGGATGACAACATTATAGTAGCGGTCGGTGTCAAGTTCAAGATCTACAACTCGATATATCCCATCCGAGGATAAAATAATACGCTTTAATTACGTAATAGGCTTTGCTTTTTTTTCCAACGAATCGTAGTAGGCTTTTTATGAGGACTAAACAAACCACTAAGGCAGAGAACAAATAAAATGTAGTTCAGAATATAGGACTATAAACAAACCGTAGTACGCTTCATTTAATAGGGACATTTTTGTAAGACAAGATAGTAGTAGTGCTCGACAGAAGCGATCATTGTTCTTGAGCATGTATATTCACCTTTCCTCCCCAGCCCACCACCCCCCCCCCCCGGTGTCAAGTTCAGTTTCTACAACTCTATATATCCATCCGAGGATACAATTCACCTTTCCTCACATATCTAAATATTTCTATTCGATATTGGTTCAGCTTTTGAGTTTAAACATAAGATTAAATAATCTTTATGCCAATGAGTATGTACTGCTTCATACATTTAAGTTCTTCGTTACTAACTCTATTTCTAACCCGCACAAAGTAATTCTCGCTCAATAGCTAATTGTGATCGATTTCTTAGCGATTACAATTCTTCTTCGTTTTTTGAGATTACACAAGACAACAATTTAATCCTTTAACAATCCCTTTCCTACCCAAGAAAGAACGCTGAAAATTTCGCTAGTATTTATAAAGTTCAATCTTGTAATAGGCAATCTATGAGGACTACACAATCAACAGAGGTACGTGATCACAAAAAAAATGTAGTTCGAATAGAGGGATATAAACAAACTCGTAGTTTAGTAACAGTTCATTTAATAGGCAAATGTTTTGGTTGCGCTTTCCTATGACAAAACACACAGTAACGACATTATAGTAGCAAATGGGTGTCAAGTTCAGTTTCTACAACTCTATATATCCATCCGAGGATACAATTATCACCTTTCCTCACTTGGCGCATGAAAAAATTCAGGCCATTGTGTTGATGCCACCGTTGGATGGAATTCACTCAAGTAGCTTTGTCACCCGAACAGTTCAAAAATTTTAGTCACACGAAACTAGCAAGTCCCTAATATTTATACAGTTCAATCATGTAATAGGCGGTCTATGAGGACTACACAATCCAGAGGCATAGATCATAAAAAAAAATATAGTTCGGGAATAGAGGGATATAAACAAATCGTAGTTTAGTAAATGTTCATTTAGTAGGAACAGTTTTGTAAGACAAGATAGCAACATTATAGTAGCGAAAGTAGGTGTCAATTTCAAAGTATGTACAACTCAAAATATCCATGTGACGATAGAATTATACAGTTCAATTTTGCAATAGGCGGTCTATGAGGACTACACAAACCAAAGGCGGAGAACAAAAAAAAATGTACTTCAGGAGAAGAGGGATACAAACAAACTGTAGTTTAGTAACAGTTCATTTAATAGGCACATTTTTATAAGACAAGATAGTAATAGTGCTCGACGGAAGCAAATCATTGTTCTTGAGCATGTATATCTACTACACCTATGTAGAGAACCCCCACTAAGGAGTTCTCTCGACTTGCAAGCATGCCACCATGATCATCCAATGGCGGCCCCACTGTTTGAACTAACTAAAATAATATTGTAACTCACAAACCAAAAAAACAAATTAAATTCTGATTATACCATTGAATTCCTTTTAATAAATCCTTCAAAACAAGATCTCATATGGATATATTTTGATAAAATTATAAGTGCGTCCCCAAAGTAATAGTAGTTGGTATATATAGAGCAAAGTAAAAAATAAAAAATAAGAGACTGAAAAAAAGGAAAAAAAAAGAATATGAGGGTGATAGTAATATTTTAACTCATAGATTTCTCCTTCATACCCGCGGCAACGCGCGGAAGCTCTAGATTATACATATTCCCATTAGGATGGATTTGGTCACATCGTTCACAAACTAAATTGTTGATTGACTTTATATATCATTAGGAATGTCTCGTTCATATGTTTTCTCAATTGATCTCTAAATATACATTATCCAAAATAACTTTAGATTATCATCTATATATCATAACCTTAAAATCTTAGTGATTAACATCATAACCTATTTATATTCCACCTTCATACCCGCGGCAACACGCGGGAATCCTTCTAGTTCATCTATAAAGAAAATAAGCAAATGAATTTGGTTGCGCTTTCCTATGACAAAACACACCGATAACGACATTATAGTAGCGGTTGTTGACGGTCACCAACGACATATTTTTTTAACGTCAACATTCTACCAATAAGGGGGTGAAACTATACCTTACTACACACATATACATTTATAACTCACATATTTTCACTTGTAGTGTCCAAATTATTATTGTGCGTGATTTATATAAGAAGCAAGTGGAAAATGCACCAAAAGGAGCCTTCTGGGAAAGCGTACTGTTGGCGGTCATTATCGCATATATTTCGACCACCAAAGTGCACTGAAATGTCAAGCATTCCATGTTATATCATAGCAAAATATTATTTATATAACAAGTTCCACGAGTTTTGGTGCTCCAAGTGTTTTGCGGGTATTCCTAATTTTTGCAGATAAAAACTATCTTAAATGAAGAAACGGAGTACACCATTGCGAAGAGCTCGTCGCGCTGATGGAAACGGACATATCATTTGCTATTTTTGGAGCTCCCAATAATAAGTTATGAATTTTTCAAATTAAAAAGGAGTGCCGACGTCATCGCCGACGCCGGCACTCGAAGTCAACGCCAACCACCGGCCGACAACCGGGCCTGGCGGGCCCGCAAACGGTGGAACCGCCTCGCGGGCCGTCGCGCGCAGCGCTTTGAATTCAAAATGGCCGCGGCACGTGGCGGCCAGCCGGTTGGCTCCCCGCTGAGCGCGCAAGACGCTGCGTGCGGGCGACGCTACCGGGCCGGCCTGGGAGGGACACGTGGGCGAGCGCGGGATCGGAGGAGCCAAGGCGGTTGGCGGTTTGCTCGCCCAGCGCGGTTGGACCGGCCCAAACCAGCCGGTTTCGGCCCACCGACTGTGAATTCCTTTCCAGAAAAGGCTGACAGCGCGCGGTTCACTCGGTTTGGCTCCGATTCATCGCCCTAATGGCCGGTTCTCGTCCGGTTTTCGGCACAGCTCTGAAGGAAAGTAAATTGCCGACCTATCTAGGACGGTTGCATGGCTGTAGAGGCGGTAGGAATAGTTTCCATGTATTGCCCTTGCCTCTCTCCCCCCTTTCCTATAAATAGAGGCCATTCCCTCTATTGAAACACACACCACACAAGAGAGCCTCTCTCCCTTTCTTCTTCTTCTTCTTCTTCTTTTTCTTCTTCTTCTTCTTCTTCTTTTTAGTTTGTACATAGGAGGAGTTTGGCAAGGATTATAAAGGAGAGCAAGACATTTTGGAGCTATTCGGTATGAGCAATTTAGAGTTCTTCATCTTGTTCTTGTTCTCTACTTATCAATATAGTCATGTTCTTGAATTAGAGCAAAGTTCTTGTGATATAATCTTGGTTGATGAACTAGCCTATAGTTTCTATATCATGATCTTGTCATTTAGAATATTGTGCTTAGTATTTCATGCATACATGTTTAGACCAAGAGCTAGATCGATATGATGAGTTCTACTTAGAGTTAGACTTGGTCGATGTTGGGTTGCGGGTTCGTCGTCCGTCCTTGTGGCGGTTGCTCTGGTAAGAGGACCCGGTTTACTGGGTAAAGCTTGTACACGCTAGAGTATGTAGTCAATGGCGTAGACATGGTGTCTAGGCTAGGGGCTGCCTTCGTTTGCCCTCGCTACGTGCGGTTGAGGTGGTAGGCGGTGGTGGTGACGGCCCCCGCCGTCCGCCCTTAGTAATCCCCACGCCTCGTGGTTGGCGTGAGCGTAGGCCGGCAACGCCCTAGCAACCAGTGTTTATCCGGTGCCGGTAAGTCGCAGAGACCTTGGCTATCTTGACTTAGAATCTCTAACATTAAAACATGTGTGTATTTGCTATCTTGACATGACTATCTAGGATATGCCTGCTCCATATTAGATTTATTCTTTTATTCATTATTTTACCTTCATCCTTGAGATTGGCTTGAGTGTGTGTGTCAAGTTATCCTACTACCTATCCTATTTTACCCCTATTATGAGCATTGGTCTATTATACATTCGTGTTATCTTGACCATGTCTGAATTAGAGACTTTTACACCATGCCTTCCTTTGGGAAAAATATAAATAACGATACCCTGAATACTTCCGGGTGAAATGCTACAATGATAGATCCGTGCGCTTGCGGATGAATATCTTATTTGGGCAGATCTATCACCGTTGATGTACCTAGTGTTATCACCGACAAGGTGGTTCCACTTAGGAATGTCAACGACGCATTTCGCGCCCGTTATTAGAGATGGGTTCTAAACCCTTTCTCTAGTGATTGCGCTTAAGAAATGCAACAGCAAATGTGTCAAGTTTAGTTTCTACAACTCTATATATCCATCCGAGGATACAATTATCACCTTTCCTCACCGGGCGACGATAAAAATTCCGGCCGCTTGTGTTGATGCCACCGTTGGATGGAATTCACTCAAGTAGCTTTGTCACCGAATGATTTGAAAATTTCAGTCACCCGAAACTAGCAAGTCCCTAATATTTATACAGTTCAATCTGTAATAGGCGGTCTATGAGGACTACACAATCCATAGAGGCAATGTGATCACAAAAAAAATGTAGTTCGAATAGAGGGATATAAACAAACTCAGTAGTTTAGTAAATGTTCATTTAGTAGGAACATTTTTGTAAGACAAGATAGCAACATTATAGTAGCAAGTTAGGTGTCAATTTCAGTATGTAGAACTGTTGACACCTGTTATAGCATAATATTATAAGTTAAATAACATGAATTAAGGGCTCGAGTTAAAGACCAAACATAAGTCTAGGGGTCTAACTAACATAATTCCACGAGTTTTGGTATTCTCGTGACTTTCCGGGGGACTTGATAGATAATTGCGAGAGAAGAATGGAGAAAGTTCCGAATATACAAGACATATGAAGACAAGACTTGACCGTGAAGTAACTCAACCCGAAAAGTGGACTAAAACATTCTAGAAGATACCGAGAGGACACCGTAAAAGACGGTAAGCCAAGGTGGCATGCCACCCCCGGGCGGCCGCCAATGCCAACTAGGCCGGCCCGCGGTGGGGCCATCCAAATACCTCTCCTTTCTTGGTCGGTTTACTACCGACTTTGAGGTTGTATCTACACCGTTGTTGAAGGTCGGTTTGATCCAAGGGTTGACGTTCATCGCCAAGTACTATATAAAAAGACCAAATGACCCGTGGTGATAACAATTTCATTATCATACTCATTCATCAACTCATACCCATCTAGTCCAGCCAAGTCTAGACCTAAGCCCTAGTTCATACTAGAAGTAGTTAGCTATCTAGCTAGTTCTAGTTGAAGATCAAGTTCATCTTGAGTTCCCGATAGTCAAGAAGTAGCAAGGATCATCGTTCTTGAGACTTCTCTTTTTGTATTCGATCCGTAAGTACTCTTATATTTAGAATACAATTGTTATGGCTTTGATCTTTATAATTATTATATTCTTATTGATATGTGTTTATGCTTGCTATGATTATATGTTTAGTTTAGTAAGATTTCTTTATATTTTATGCATGGAATTCTATAGCATCCATATAGATGATCACTATGTGGGTGATAAGCAATATGTAAACGTGGTGTTTATACAACGTTTATCTGCAATTGCACCCTACATTCTGGGCCGTGTGGTAGATCGTGGGAGTGACAGTCCTGTTGAGTCCTTTGGAATCCACCCTCCGAATGTAGGACTAGTCGAGTTGATTACGGTAATGATCAAGTTTCGTCCTTGGTTGTTATTGGTAATGCTTGCCATGTGTAGAAGTAATCCAACCTTGCCATGATAGCTAGATGTATTGCACTAATTGTAGTATTCATTTGACATATATGATTAGGAGTATCTTCTGAATATTCATTCTATTCTTTCTATAACATGTTAATAGCTCGTATGATATTAGTGGCTTATGATGATCTTAGACTTGGGTATTTATCAATTATATATTTATTATTTTATCCTGTGACTTATCTTGTTGAGTTATGTTAGATGCATATGGCTACTCGCATTACAATACTTGTAAGGTGGATCTCATAACTAAATCACAATATAAATCATTAGATATCCTTTTCTCTCTACTTTCCATAGACTCCCTTCCTGTGGTAAAATATAAATACAATACCGGATTACTCCCTGAAGTGCTACAATTGGTATTTCTATCTCGTAAACTTGCGAGATATCATGTTCATTCTTTTATCAAGGCCAATCAAGAATACCATGCCCCACATTTCTTAGAGCGTTATTGCTAGGGTGACAGACTAGTGTATAGGTAATGCCTAGAAATGAGTGGTATACCTTGAGTACATATCCTGGTGAGATTAACTCCACTATGGATAATGATGCTAAGTTTACATCCCACTACTAACACCGCTTAACTCCACTTTGTTGGATCATGAGGTTAATCCCATATCTAAGCTAACATGATTAGATAGATTTCCCATATATATTTCTTTTCGCCTTCCTAATTGGGATCGTGTAAGAAATATCAACAAGCATTTCTGGCGCCGTTGCCGGGGAAGGCGTAGTCTATTTAGAGAAATAATTTTTCTTGACTTTGTTTTTCAAAACTTTCCTAGTTTGGGAGAGCATAGTCAATCTTTCAATTTTGAAAAATGTTTTCAAAACTTCAAAAGTTTTCTAGTGCTTCTTTCCAGCTTTTCTAGTTTGGAAGGGTATTAGCCAAAACTTAGATAGTGTTATTCCTATTAAGTTAGTCTTGTTTCTGACTTTTCCTAGTTAGAATGGGTGCTAGCCAAAAATCCTATGAACACATCATATAAGGAAACCAGAGAGATCCCTTACATCACCTAATGCATTGAGAACCCATTATCACATACTCAAAAAAAGTTCACCCCCCTGTTCTCTATTTTGTTTTGATCTTATGCGGGGAAAAATATATGTATGAATTGGAATCTTCCGAAAATTTTATTGAAGATCCCGAAAAATTAATCGAGATGAGGCAAAAGCAATACTCGCACAAACTCCAAGACCTACATCATCATCATCATCGTCTGAGAATCCAAGACCTACTGAATCGGAAGTTAATCAAGTTACTAAAGACTTGACATCTGAATTTGAAGCTATGGCAACCAAGACACTTCGTGAGTTCTCAGCTCCTACCACGGACAACATTCTCGTTGGTCCGAAGGTAGAGGTTGGAGACAAAGGCTTTGAGCTTAAGCCAGGGCTCATCAATATGGTGCAAGCTAGTCAATTTTGTGGAAAGGCACATGAAGATGCTAATGCTCATCTCCAACACTTCCTGGAGATATGCAGCACATTTACTATGAAGGACGTATCCGAAGATGCAATCTTGCTCCGTCTCATTCCATTCTCACTATTGGGAAGAGCTAAGCAATGGTTTTATGCTACAAAAGATAAGAATACAACATGAGATATTTGTTCCACAGCCTTTCTTGCTAAGTTCTTTCCTGTAGGCAAGACAAATGCCTTAAGAGGGAAGATATCGAATTTTCAACAACAGCATGATGAATCAGTCCCGGAAGCATGGGAGCGTTTCCAAGAATATATTTTAGAATGTCCACACCATGGGATGGAGAAGTGGCTGTTGATGCAGACTTTCTATCATGGGCTTGTTCCCAGTGCTCGTGAAACTATGGATGCTGCAGCTGGTGGTGCTTTCTTATCACTTACATTAACTCGTGCCACAAAACTTGTGGAGAAGATGGCTTCCAACCAAGGTTGGAGTGAAGAGCGTCAAACACGCAAAAGAGGAATGCACCAGCTTAAAGAAGTAGATATGCTATCTGCTAAGATGGACCTTATAATGAAGAAGCTAGAGGATAGAGATCCTCAACCCAAGGCAGTTATGCAAATTCAAGACTCACGTATGACGTGTGAAGAATGTGGAAACTTAGGCCACACTGGCAGGAATTGTCCAGAGATCCTGGAGGACATCAACTTTATCAATAACAACAATAATTTCCGTCCTCAACAGAATCAAGGTTGGAACCAACAGAGGCCCAACTATCAAGGTAACTACCAAGGTAACAATCCAGGTAACAATTTTAATACTTATCAACCTTCTTTGAGAGACCTTGTTGTTAACCAAGGTAAGACTATGGAGAATCTGTCAAGAAAGATAGCAACTAATGATAAAGCTTTAGAACTTATCAATACTCGTTTAGAAAGCTTTTCTTCAGCTATAAAGAATCAGCATAGCTTTAATAAGATGATAGAATCTCAGATTTCTCAGTTATCTGTTCCACTAACCACACCAGGAAAGATTCCGGGGCAGCCGGAAGAATTAGAAACTGCAAACCTTGTCGATATTTATAATGCAGGTCGTTACTATAGAGAGACCTCAGGAAGCTGTTGGTTGGATGATTCGATGCCACCTAAAAAGGAAGATCTAGGGAGGCCAGTCATTACAATCAAGATTGGACAATACACATTCGACAATGCTCTCTGTGACTTCGGCTCTAGCGTGAACATACTACCCAAGGTAATTTATGAAAAGATTTATAGTGAACCACTTTGGAAAACGAATATGTGCTTGCAGCTTGCAAATCAATCATTCTGTTATCCCGAGGGGATCCTTGAAGACGTGTGTGTGGGAATCAGAGGCTCTTATGTGCCAGCAGACTTCGCAGTTGTAGACACTGGAAGAAATGAAAGAGCAACAATCATACTCGGTAGACCATTCTTATGCTCAGCCAAAGCTGTCATCTACGTAGACAGTGCAAAGATTTGTTTCAACATCAAAGGGAAAAGGGAGAAATTCACTTTTAAGAACAAGGTACACACCTCTCTTACTTATTCCCCGAATACCAATCATTATGTTTTAGAACCAAAGGTGGAAGTCTACAACAAGAACAGAAGGAAGAATCAGAATCAGAATCAGAACAAGAACAAGACGACACAGTCTACAAAGGTAATGGTAGTAAATAAAACAACATCTTATAATGACCATTTACTTCAGTCTCCGATGCTTCGTAAGCAAGATGATCCAGGTACCCCTACCATCGCATGCTCTATTCAATGCTTAACTTTCTATAATACATATTGCGATACTGGATCTGGTATTAATCTAATGGCAAAGGTTACATATGAATTATTATTTAGAAAATTGCCATTGCAACCAACATATGTGCAGCTGCAGATGGCAGACCAATCCTATAGAGTTCCTAAAGGAATTGCCAAAAACGTACCAGTCAAGATTGTGGACCACTATGTTCTCACTGACTTTGTAGTCATGGACATGGGGAAAGAAGAAGATCCTCCATTAGTGCTTGGGAGACCGTTCCTCAACACTACTCGTGCAATTATCTACATTCATACAGTAGAGATTCATTTCCACTTCCCTAAAGAGAAGGTACATGTTTACTTTAATAGTTATAATGAATATACAAATCCTGGGGAGAAGGTATAGCTCGTCGCCGCCATAATAGAAAATGGATCAAGAATCCAGAAGATGGCACAATGATACCAACAGATTCAATATTAGGACATCATCTTAAGGGACACAAAGAAGCCATGAAGAAATTGGATAAGGAAATAAAGGAAGACTCTGCATACATCAAGGAAAAACTTGCTCGACTTTCACCAGAAAGACAGTTTGTCTCGCGCAGTGAGTTCTCTGAAGAATTAGGAGAATCATGGGAAGAATATGAAAAAGCACGCAATGAGTATTGGTGGAACAGAGACCAACAAGTTTTCTCCTTGCTAAGAGAAGCTCAAAAAGAATTAAAAGATAAAAAGGTAAAATTTCTTACACCTAATACATCCACGGATAAAGGAGAATCAAGTACTCCAGAGAAAAATTCATCATCCAAAAGATGGAGGAAGAAGAAGACATCTCCCAGAACATCATCAGAAGAGACCATAGAATCATCAGTGCCACCGATTGTGACAACTGATATACCATGGGAGTAAAGAGCAGAACTTGAAGTCCTGTTTGGAGGACTTTAAACACCGAATCCTCACGCCGAAAGGTAAGTCGGTAAGTTATCAATAAAATCCCTCGCATTGCATATTTTATTCTTTCTATCATATTTATCTTTTTAGTATCGTATATATGCTTTTGAAAATAACAAAAATGTTTTTTGTTTTGTGAAAACCTTTAAGCCCCATGCTAATATCCCCGAGGCTAACACCTCTAAGCTATCTGCTGTGGTGGCATAAAAAAAAAAATAAAGGTAAAGTACTTATGCACCAGCTTATATTTTATCTTATCTTGCATATAAAACAAAATAAAAATTTGAAAAATGAAAATCTAAATATATCCCAGGCAAACTAAAGCAATGTGGCTAACCCCTAATGCTTAATCAAATTCCACTAGCTTTGTTGTCTATTTGAGATCAGCAGATTTCAAGAGGAGAAGAGATATGTTAGGCCATCATCTCACATTTGCCAACTACCTCAACTTCTACATCATTGAAGATTACACTCCAATCTAGCTTGGGGAGTGCAACCCCAGATTATCCGAGATAAGTATCTTACTATCTTATTATCTATATTATATTATTAGTTAAATATTTTGTTTGCTAGAAAGTTTGTTAAGAGTTTAGTTTTATAGAGTCTAATAATTTAAAAGAGTCTTTTGTTAGAGTGTGAATAAAAGGATCAAGAGAGAGTGTTCACTAAGTTTACTTTGCTCAACTAAAAGGAACCCCAAAATCTGCCAACATGGAGATGATGAATAGTTGCTCCGTTGTTATACTTTTCTAGTACCTAGCTTTCAAGCTTAATTTCTCTTGAGCTCCATTTGCAAAATTACTTTGATATTTACTCTAAACCTGAAACCTATGGGTTGCAAATGCTTGCTCTAAAAGTCTAGGTAATTGACGGATATGATATATGATAGTCTGAGCTGCTATTTGATCTTACTCCTAGTGACACTAGATTTCTGGAGATTTATATTTTGAAAATTGAAAATACCCACATGATAAGTTCCTGTGTGACAAGAGTGTGAACCTCCTACCACAGCCATATATACATGCTCTTTAGATTAGGAAAACCTTTAAGATATATATAGGCTGCTTGCTTTGCATTGAGTTCGGTCAATCTTTGTCGACCCTTAGAAACTTGTCATGCTGATCATGTACACTCCACTTCATTCCACTCCACTATATTCCACTCCACTCGACTCCATACAAATATGCTATTTCCATCCTGGAAGTACGCATCCACTACATATACATCCACCATATATATACTCACTATACCCATTCACTAATTCATTGCTAGCCAATATCTTATAAAAGCTCCATTATATTTTACCTCTCAAAAAGTTATTGCAAAAAGAGATCTGGGTTGTAGATTAAAAAAAAGAGAGAAAAAGAAAAATGGAGATGAAAAATGGACAAAAGTCCTACGGGCAAGTAGAGCCTACCTCCCTAAGAAAAAGAAAATAATAAAGATGAAAAATGGACAAGTGTCCGAGGGTGAGTAGAACCCACATCTTTAAAGAGAGGAAATAAAAGACAAAAGTCTAGGGTGAGTAGAGCCCACCTCTCTAAATAAAAGAAAAATAAAGAAAAAAAAAGATACAACCCAGGTTCTCTATAAAGTTTCCAAATTCAAAAGAGAGAAGATTCCTCAAGGAGCAAAAGTAAGATTTCCCCTCATCTATTCTATTCACTTCATTACATACTTTGCTACATTCACTACCATCTATATTCTATCCACCACACACATGCACCACTTGATCAGTGTGACTTGTAACTTTGGATCCATTGCTTGAATTTACAATATATGCTTAGTAAGTAAATAAATTATTTTCTCCCACCTATGAACTCCAGATATATATAAGCCTTAGATATAGAGTGAGAGAGAAGAAGGCATAGTGTGCTACTGCCTTAGCCAAAAATACTATATACTATGAGAGAAAGGCAACACTACCTTATTGCCTTAGAGAGGATCCACAAATACCACAAATGAGAGATTAGATAGAGTCATACTGAGGAACTTTGAGTTTTATTTGAAAATCAGCAAAAACTCCAGAAGGAAAGTTGATCGAAAGAGTTTGAGATATAGTGTTCGACTTGACTGTTCTATCTTTCAATTACCCAAGATTGAAGAAAGAGATATAAAGCCCCTAAAGATAAGAGGTAATTTGAGTAAAGTTTTAAAAAGTTCATCTATTCTGGAGAGAAATTTTGTTTAAAAGCATGTGTACTCTTAAGGTGTGATAACGTTGTAGCAACTCCTGATCCAAGTAAGTAGTTTAATATAATATCATGTGTCTTGCTAAGAGACTAGCAAGAGGTAAGCTTGGGGGAGCTTGTTGACACCTGTTATAGCATAATATTATAAGTTAAATAACATGAATTAAGGGCTCGAGTTAAAGACCAAACATAAGTCTAGGGGTCTAACTAACATAATTCCACGAGTTTTGGTATTCTGTGACTTTCCAGGGACTTGATAGATAATTGCAGAGAAGAATGGAGAAAGTTCCGGAATATACAAGACATATGAAGACAAGACTTGACCGTGAAGTAACTCAACCCGAAAAGTGGACTAAAACATTCTAGAAGATACCGAGAGGACACCGTAAAAGACGGGAAGCCGAGGTGGCATGCCACCGGGCGGCGCGCCGCATGCCAACTAGGCCGCCGCCCGGTGGGGCCATCCATCCGGTCGACCTCTCCTTTCTAGGTCGGTTTACTACCGACTTTGAGGTTGTATCTACACCGTTGTTGAAGGTCGGTTTGATCCAAGGGTTGACGTTCATCGCCAAGTACTATATAAGAAGACCAGCTGACCCCAGGGCTGATAACAATTTCATTATCATACTCATTCATCAACTCATACCCATCTAGTCCAGCCAAGTCTAGACCTAAGCCCTAGTTCATACTAGAAGTAGTTAGCTATCTAGCTAGTTCTAGTTGAAGATCAAGTTCATCTTGAGTTCCTGATAGTCAAGAAGTAGCAAGGATCATCGTTCTTGAGACTTCTCTCTTGTATTCGATCTGTAAGTACTCTTATATTTAGAATACAATTGTTATGGCTTTGATCTTTATAATTATTATATTCTTATTGATATGTGTTTATGCTTGCTATGATTATATGTTTAGTTTAGTAAGATTGCTTTATATTTTATGCATGGAATTGTATAGCATCCATATAGATGATCACTATGTGGGTGATAAGCAATGTGTAAACGTGGTGTTTATACAACGTTTATCTGCAATTGCACCCTACATTCCGGGCCGTGTGGTAGATCGCGGGAGTGACAGTCCTGTGAGTCATTTGGAATCCACCCTCCGAATGTAGGACTAGTCGAGTTGATTACGGTAATGATCAAGTTTCGTCCTTGGTTGTTATTGGTAATGCTTGCCATGTGTAGAAGTAATCCAACCTTGCCATGATAGCTAGATGTATTGCACTAATTGTAGTATTCATTTGACATATATGATTAGGAGTATCTTAGGAATATTCATTCTATTCTTTCTATAACATGTTAATAGCTCGTATGATATTAGTGGCTTATGATGATCTTAGACTTGGGTATTTATCAATTATATATTTATCTTTATCCTGTGACTTATCCTGTTGAGTTATGTTAGATGCATATGGCTACTCTGCATTACAATACTGTAAGGTGGATCTCATAACTAAATCACAATATAAATCATTAGATATCCTTTTCTCTCTACTTTCCATAGACTCCCTTCCCTGTGGTAAAATATAAATACGATACCTGGATTACTCCCGGTGAAGTGCTACAATTGGTATTTCTATCTCAGTAAACTTTTGCGTATATCATGTTCATTCTTTTATCAAGGCCAATCAAGAATACCATGCCCCGCATTTCTTAGAGCGTTATTGCTAGGGTGACAGACTAGTGTATAGGTAATGCCTAGAAATGAGTGGTATACCTTGAGTACATATCCTGGTGAGATTAACTCCACTATGGATAATGATGCTAAGTTTACATCCCATTACTAACACCGCTTAACTCCGCTTTGTTGGATCATGAGGTTAATCCCATATCCAAGCTAACATGATTAGATAGATTTCCCATATATATTTCTTTTCGCCTTCCTAATTGGGATCGTGTAAGAAATATCAACAACAACTCAAAATATCCATGTGACGATAGAATTATACAGATTCAATTTTGCAATAGGCGGTCTATGAGGACTACACAAACCAAAGGCGGAGAACAAAAAAAAAAAAAAATGTACTTTAGGAGAAGAGGGATACAAACAAACCGTAGTTTAGTAATAGTTCATTTAATAGGCACATTTTTTTATAAGACAAGATAGTAATAGTGCTCGACGGAGCTTGAGTCATTGTTCTTGAGCATGTATATCTACTACACCTATGTAGAGAACCCCAACTAAGGAGTTCTCTCGACTTGCAAGCATGCCACCATGATCATCCAATGGCGGCCCCACTGTTTGAACTAACTAAAATAATATTGTAACTCACAAACCAAAAAAACAAATTAAATTCTGATTATACCATTGAATTCCTTTTAATAAATCCTTCAAAACAAGATCTCATATGGATATATTTCGATAAAATTATAAGTGGGTCCCAGTAATAGTAGTTGGTATATATAGAGCAAAAGTAAAAAATAAAAAATAAGAGACTGAAAAAAAAAGGGAAAAATAATATGAGGGTGATAGTAATATTTTAACTCATAGATTTCTCCTTCACACCACGCAACGCTTGCGGAAGCTCTAGATTATACATATTCCCATTAGGATGGATTTGGTCACATCGTTCACAAACTAAATTGTTGATTGACTTTATATATCATTAGGAATGTCTCGTTCATATGTTTTCTCAATTGATCTCTAAATATACATTATCCAAAATAACTTTAGATTATCATTTATATATCATAACCTTAAAATCTTAGTGATTAACATCATAACCAATTTATATTCCACCTTCATACCCGCGGCAACACGCTGGAATCCTTCTAGTTCATCTATAAAGAAAATAAGCAAAAGAGAATTTGGTTGCGTTTCCTATGACAAAACACACGATATAACGACATTATAGTAGCAAAAAAGTGTCAAGTTTAGTTTCTACAACTCTATATATCCATCCGAGGATACAATTATCACCTTTCCTCACTTTGGCGACATAAAAAAATTCAGGCCGCATTTGTGTTGATGCCACCGTTGGATGGAATTCACTCAAGTAGCTTCGTCACACCGAACAGATTCAAAAATTTTAGTCACCTGGAAACTAGCAAGCCCCTAATATTTATACAGTTCAATCTCAGTAATAGGCGGTCTATGAGGACTACACAATCCACGAGGCAATGAGATCACAAAAAAATGTAGTTCGAAATAGAGGGATATAAACAAACTATAGTTTAGTAACAGTTCATTTAGTAGGAACATTTTTGTAAGACAAGATAGCAACATTATAGTAGCAGTTAGGTGTCAATTTCAAAGATGTACAACTCAAAATATCCATGTGATGATAGAATTATACAAATTTAATTTTGCAATAGGCGGTTTATGAGGACTACACAAACCAAAGGCGGAGAACAAAAAAAAAAAATGTACTTCAGGAGAAGAGGGATACAAACAAACCGTAGTTAGTAAATGGTTCATTTAATAGGCACATTTTTATAAGACAAGATAGTAATAGTGCTCGACAAGAAGCATCATTGTTCTTGAGCATGTATATCTACTACACCTATGTAGAGAACCCCACTAAGGAGTTCTCTCGACTTGCAAGCATGCCACCATGATCATCCAATGGCGCCCCAATTGCTTTGAACTAACTAAAATAATATTGTAACTCACAAACCAAAAAGACAAATTAAATTCTGATTATACCATTGAATTCCTTTTAATAAATCCTTCAAGACAAGATCTCATATGGATATATTTCGATAAAATTATAAGTGGGTCCCAGTAATAGTAGTTGGTATATATAGAGCAAAAGTAAAAAATAAAAAAATAAGAGACTGAAAAAAAGGGAAAAAAAAGAATATGAGGGTGATAGTAATATTTTAACTCATAGATTTCTCCTTCATACCCGCGGCAACGCGCGGAAGCTCTAGATTATACATATTCCCATTAGGAGGGATTTGGTCACATCGTTCACAAACTAAATTGTTGATTGACTTTATATATCATTAGGAATGTCTCGTTCATATGTTTTCTCAATTGATCTCTAAATATACATTAGCCAAAATAACTTTAGATTATCATCTATATATCATAACCTTAAAATTTTAGTGATTAACATCATAACCTATTTATATTCCACCTTCATACCAAGGCAACACGCGGAATCCTTCTTGTTCATCTATAAAGAAAATAAGCGTGGAATTTGGTTGCGGTTTCCTATGACAAAACACACGATAACGAATTTATAGTAGCAAATGTGTGTCAAGTTCGGTTTCTACAACTCTATATATCCATCCGAGGATACAATTATCACCTTTCCTCACCGGGCGATAGAAAAATTCAAGCCACTGTGTTGATGCCACCGTTGGATGGAATTCACTCAAGTAGCTTTGTCACCCGAACAGATTTGAAAATTTCAACCACACGAAACTAGCAAGTCCCTAATATTTATACAGCTTCAATCACATAGTAGGCGGTCTATGAGGACTACACAATCCATAGAGGCACAGATCACAAAAAAAATGTAGTTCGAATAGAGGGATATAAACAAACCGTAGTTTAGTAACAGATTCATTTAGTAGGAACATTTTTGTAAGACAAGATAGCAACATTATAGTAGCGATTTAGGTGTCAATTTCTCGTATGTACAACTCAAAATATCCATGTGACGATTGAATTATACATTCAATTTTGCAATAGGCGGTTTATGAGGACTACACAAACCAAAGGCGGAAAACAAAAAAAAATGTACTTCAGAGAAGAGGGATACAAACAAACTGTAGTTTAGTAACAGTTCATTATAGTTATAGTAGCGGTCCAGTGTCAAGTTTAGTACCTACAACTCAAAATATCCATGTGAGGATAATTATACAGTTCAAATTTGTAATAGACAGGTCTATGAGGGACTACACAATCCATAGAGGCACGATTACCCCCAAAAAAAAAGTTCACGAATAGAGGAATATAAACAAACAAAGAGTTTGGCAACAGCTTCATTTAGGGCATGTTCGGTTGCGCTTTCCTATGAGAAAGGCGCAGAGGAAGTCTATGAGGACTACCCAATCCGCAGAGGCACGCATCACAAAAAATGTAGTTCGAAAAAGAGGCACGCATAAGATTGATGGGCTACATATCGAACCGTAGAATCGCCGGGTGGAGGAAGAAGCCATCGAAGAAGGTGGTCGTGGGGCGAAGCGGGCGTCGGCTTGAATGGCGCGGACGAAGTCGGGCTTGAATGGCGGACGAAGTCGGGCGCGGCGTGCGGTGACGGCGGGCGATGAGGCGGCCGGGAACCCTAGAATCGCCTGTGAGGAGGAGGACGAGGAATGAAATGAATCGCCTTTGTGAGGGGATAAAGAATGAAATGAATCGCCTTGTGAGGGGGGAGGAGGGGTTTTTCAATTTCGCGAAAGCTCGGGCGCGAAAAAATTTCGTGGAAAACACGTAAATCCGATTCTGAGACCCGTCGTGGAAAAGGGAGTCTCGATCGTGCGCCCAATCGATGACACCAGCGGTCTACACCGACGTGTGTAGGATACACAAAGGATTCGCATTCATTGCAAAGGCCGTGGATATGACCAAACGTGTCACGGAGACGAAGTCCGATTACTAATTTCAAACACGAGGCGTGCGCATTATATAACCGCTTTTAATCTGATTTTTCTTTTTAATCTGTGGCCAAGACTTGTGACTAGTCTTTCTCCCTCATAGTAACTCCAAATGTGATGGTTTTTCTTACTAAAATTTTTTAAAAATCATGGTGTGTCAAGCTATTGTATTCTTACTGCTTTTACTTTTTGTTGAAACGCCGCACCACTCATACTAGTACTACTTGCTAAAAACCCCGCATTTTTCTGCCCACTAATTTGATCGAAGCCTTGAATGTTCATCTTCCTTTTCCCTAGACCAAGAGCGCGCGAGATCCTCGTGGAAACCGTGCAGCTGCGCCTCGAGCCATGGAGAACCTTCCGCGAGGAGGTGCTTGAGCACATAGCACTCAGCGTCGCCATGTCCGCGGCAGAGCATTCTATGGAGGGCCTCATGAATCTAAGGGCCACCTTTCCCAGACACGAGAGGCGTGCCGCCTCGCCATAGTGGGACGGAGCATCCCGGCCGACCTGGTGCTAGACCGCGCAGACGGGGGGGCGCCGTACTACTTGCGCCCGCCAGCGAGTCTCATCACCGACCTCGCCAAGTTCGGCAACACGGAGGCGTGTTTCAAAGCAGGTATGTTCCGCTGTGTTCGTGGAAGGCCGTGGCACCGTCTCGCCGCCCTTCGACTTGCTGGAACAAGCCGCCAACTCGGGGCATGAACTCGCTCGGTATGTGCACTCTTTGCGCTCTACAGCGAACGCCGCCGCCCCGATGACCATGCCCGAGAGGTGTTGCGCGAGGTGGAGCGCGACACGGCGGCGACGATGGCTCCCCCTGGAGGACCAAGAACTATGCAATGCTCCGCGGACGCGCGGTGGCGCACTTGCACGATGACACGGTGGTGCCCCATGCGGTGAGGCCGCATCTTCCTCCTCCCGCCAAACCGGCCCTCGCCGGGGCCGGGCATCGGTCAGCGAAGGGCGTGAACGTGCGGCGCCATGAACCCGTGGGTGGAGGGAGCATGGCGGCGGCACTCCCCGCATCGCGGCGAGGAGTGTAGGATCCGCGACGAGTGTAGGAGGTTGTTTGTGCAAGCACAATCGTGGTGGTGGGCATGAGTAGCAAGTGGACTCGCATGAATCTATGTATATGTTGATGATGATGACAATGCACCCATGCATTGCATTATGTGATCTATCTTACTTTTGGTGCGTGATGGATGATTATGTGGTAATTCGTGTTATATTCATTCATGTTTGCGATGACCGCCGCCCGCGACCATGCAGCCATGGCCGCCGCGAGCACCTCGGCGTTGCTAGCTAGCTAGCCGCCTCCCGTTTTGAACTCTCTCCCTTCTTTCTTACCTTGCCACCTCGAGGCTCGTCGGCTTGACGGTTATGCCTGTGCCATTGACGGCGCCTTGAACGCTACCCGTGTCCGCCCGTTCACGCCGCCAGCGTTCAATCGTTCTCCACGGCGGCAACCCCTCTCGGACCCGTCCCCTCATCGCCCGAGTCTTCAAAAAAGCGTCTACACTTTGCATTTCGATGCTTTCCATCCCGTCCATTTAACCTCGGCCGGTCCTCGTCGGTAGGAGTGTCGCTCCCCGCTCCGCCCGTGCCGCCCGCCACCGTCGGCGTCAAACTTCGATACCGCCTAAACCCGCTCATCCGATAGCAAAGATAGGAACGCTTGGTTCTCACGGGGATCACGGTGGTGGTCCTCCCGTCGCTAGAGGCCTCATCTCCGGTGACATCCGTGCACGCCCGTGTGCCGCCATGTCGGGAGACCTCCCGGGGCTCAAGAACCCTAATTTTTCTTTTTCTTTTTATTATAATCTATGGTTACAACTTGTAACTGGTCTTTCTCCCTCATCGTAACTCCAAATGTGATGATTTTTTTTCTTTCTACGATTTTGTAAAATAATGATGTGTCAAGCTACTTGTATTCTTACTTTGCTACTACTTTTGTCACGCTTTTGGTGGATAACATTTGAAATTTGAATTTCAAAAATTACAACTTCACGTAACATTTTTGGAGCATCTAATGATTTCAAAGATAAGAAGTCATGAACATAAAAGTTGAAGAATAATTCTTAAGGTACACATCTTTTATATTGGTTATTTCTTCATCCCCAAAGAACATTATTCACAAGATTTACACATGTCTCGTAGAGTTGACAAACCTTGTAGAGAGATTTCTAAGATTTGTGAACAATGTCACTAGCACTATGTCGAATGGGGAAACAACCAAAATAAGAATTGTAGATCTTGCTAAGTTATGAAACACTCTAATTTAAAACTTTTGATTTGTATTATCTTGTAAAGGAAAAACTAGGTCTCAATTTCAAAAAAAAAATGAAAATTGAAATTTAAATGTTTTTAGTGACCTCGGATAGACAAGAAACCACGATATATAATGATTGCAGGTTCTCAAATATCCATGAAACTTTGTAGTTTACAACTTTTTGATTTGAGATCATATGCATGATGTATAGCGCATGATGTAGCTCGATGATCTCGATTGAACAAGCTTAATTTGATTTTGATCATATGCATGGTGAAAGTTGAAAAGATCCAAATTGAGTATGCATGAAAAACGATATTTTATTAGTTATAACCCTACATTGTGTTATATTTTTTCCAAATTTGTGATGTTTGGATGTTTGATTTCAGTTGAAATGATTAGGGAACAGTCTTTGGAAAAAAATACAACTCTCGTTATAGTAAGTTTTACATACCCGTCTTTGGGAAAACGTTTGGTGGTGTTAGCCGGTCGGTGCCGATTTGTTGTGAGAGAAAAAAAAAATAATCTTTGTGTCTTTGTTTGGCAAATTCCGGATAGGTTCCCCGGACCTGTTTCGGGAGAATTATACTGAGAAAAAGAGCCGCACCGGGTTCCAAACCTCCAACCCGGATCGTGTGGCGTGGAGTACGGAGCATCCGGGATCAGGCCACGTCGGACAAGCAAAGGGAACAAGTATAAGCCGCGGGAGGAGGGGACCACCGATTGGTGGGCCCCATGATTTCAACTACCTACAAAATGTTATACTCCAAACCAAAAGCGAAATTAAATTTTGATTACACCATTGAATTTGAATAAATCCTTGAAAACAAGATCTCACATGGATATATTTAGATAAAATTATAAGTGGACCCCAATCGATGGTAGTTGATATAGTAGAGTAGAGATATATCGGCACTCATATGTTCCTTTATTTACTTGGAACAATTGTGCAACCGCCCCCTTTTCTAGAGTCTAATTGCTCGTTTGCCCCTATTTGGGGCATTTAAGCAATTGGAAAACCAAAAAAAGGGGCAAACGAGCAAAGTTTAAAAAAATAGGGGCAAACGGGCAATTAGACTCGAGAATAGGGAACCTCTATACATCCCGGTGTGGTAAGATTCTCTCCCTTTATAGCACTTTCTCCCGCACCCATCTCTTCTATATCTCTATACCAATAATTGCTAGGTCCACTTATAATTTTATCTAAATATATTCATGTGTGATCCTGTTTTTGAAGGATTTATTGAAACAAATTTAATTTGGATTTTTGGTTTGTGAGTTATAACGTTTTTAAGTTTGGTTCATGGGACTAGGGACTAGAGATTAGTCCCTAGTCTCTCCCAAGAGTCTTTTGAAATTGGGACTAATTGGGACTAAAAAATTAGTCCCTACTAGTCCTCATGTTTGGTAATTTGGGGACTTAAATGAGACTAAAAATTACGAGGCAATACTTAAAATCGTGGAGCCCATCACGGGCGCTCTCTCTCAACCTTTTCCCTCCTCACTCACGCATGCGCTTGCTAGGGACCAAAGCGGGCCCGCCCTTCGACATGAGTCTTGGATAGATGTTGTGAGAGAAAAGCACTCATTGAACCAAATTAACAAACAAGGGGCCGGAACGACGATGGGCGACGTGGGCCCTATTCTAGAACGAGGTGCGTAGGATACGCCAGAGGGATTCGCATGCAAGGGTGTGGTGTGGCGGGAGCGGGCGGCCGAGGAGCTCATACGCGTCATGGGCGCCCGTGGAGGAGCGGCGTGTGACATTGTTCACAAGATTTACACTTTTTTTTTTTTTTAGGGAGTTCACATTCACAAGATTTACACTATTTTTGTCGTATTTGTCGAATCCCGTTTTTAAATGCGTTAGTAGAAACAGGGGTTTTCCGTCCGTTTCGAGTAAGCCCGTTTCCATCCGAAATTGACCCGTATTTAATCCGTTTTTCAAGACGTTTTTAATCTCCATAAGTTAGTAGTATGTATAAAAATTTATATGTTCAAAAACATTATAATCACTGATTATGCACGTTAACATGCTAACACAAAGGCGTACCATTGAATATTGGACTAATAACCGTATGTGTACATTATTTTATGACTTTGTCCATGTATACTCGAGAATATTTGATCGCGTTATTCTTTCGGCTCAACTTCCGTATTGGTTCGTTTTCCATACTTTACGCATATTCCGATTCTGTTTCCGCACCGCATTTTCCGAACCTCGATCCCACCCGCACAAATGAGGTTTTTCCGTCCGTTTTCATCCGTAGGGCCAACACCGGTGTTGCGGAAGATCGAAGGCGACCACCAGCCCGACCGGTGAAGGCGCCGACTTCGGCGATTTCGTGTGTACGATATGTGGGACCCGTTGGCAATTAAAAAATCATCAAAACTTGTTCTTCACTCATCCGAAGCATACGAAACCTCCCGCCACACCATTTATAGAATAAAAACGAGTATAGTAGTATTCTCGTCCACTCTTTTTCCAAATTTGTGCTTTGTTTGGATTGGGAAAAAAAATACTATAGTATAGTACAACACCAATAAGTACTCTTGTCTTTGTATGGAGTGCTAAGTTTCTGACTTCGTCTTTGGGAAAGGAGTCTATATCTATAGGGAGTACTGATAGTACTAGGCTGTAGGCGTCCGTCGCCGTTCTCGTCTTCCCGGTCGATGCCTCATCATTCGAGATGGGCATCCATCACAGTCGCAGTGCGGTCTGGATGCGAGCACTGCGCCGCCTGCACACGTGGGCCCTATTCTATAGAAGGATTCGCATGCAAGGGTGTGGATATGATCGGCCGCGTGTCACGCGGTTATAGAGGCGCGCTTCGGCGTAGGTGTACACCTAGTCACGCGTCGCAAGAAAAGGCGCCGCCCTAATTTTTCGATCGCGACAGGTGGGTTATCGCCTTTAACGCCGGAGTGCACCGCCCGGCCCTCGCCATGGTCCTTTCGCAAGGCCTTCCCACTCAAGAACTCTGATTTTTCTTTTTTAATCTGTGGCCAAAACTTGTGACTAGTCTTTCTCCCTCGTAGTAACTCCAAATGTGATGGTTTTTCTTTCTATTTTTTTAAAAAATGCTTTACCAGATATTGTATTCTTCTTGCTATTACTTTTGTCATGTTTTATTGGAAACATTTGAAATTTGAATTTAAAAAATTACCACCACTTCAGACAACATTTTTGGAGCATCTAATGATTTCAGCAGAAGAAGTCAAGTCAAGCACATAAAAGTTGTATAACTTCTTAAGATGTACCCTCCGTTCGAAATTATAGTTCGTTTGACTTTTTGACCCTAAGTTTGACCACTTTCGTCTTATTCAAAAATTTGCTCAAAAAAAGTCAAATTTAAGTCATTCTTAAATACCATTTGTTAATAAAGCAAGCTATAACAAAATAAGAGATATTTTGCATAAATGTTTGAATAAGGCGAGTGGTCAAAGTTGGGGTTGAAAAAGTCAAACAAACTACAATTTGGAACGGTTTAGTACACCTTTTATATATATTGGCCATTTCTTCATCCGACGATGTCGCGGTAACATTGTTCACATGATTTACACATTCTCATATATAGTTGATGAAACTAGGAGAGAGATTTCTAAAATTGTGACCAATGTCACTAGCACTATGTCGGATGGGGAAACCAAAAAATAAGAATTGTAGATCATGCTAAGTTATGAAACTCTCTCGGTTTCAAACTTTTTTGTTTGACATTACTCCATATTGTAAAGGAAAACTAGGTCTCAATTTAAAAAAATGAAAAATTGAAATTTAAATGTTTTAATTGACCAAGGATGCACAAACCACCAATATAATTAACGATTGTCGTTCTCAAATATCCATGAAACTTTTTCTAGTTTACGTTACATCTTTTTTGATTTGGGATTTGAGATCATCTTGTCATGGAAAACAATGTACTAATAGTTTGAAAACATTTATCTTACAGACTCGCACTTGGATAGCGCGTCGCCCATTTCCTTCGCTCCACCTCGCCGCCGGCCGTCTCACTTTTAAAATCACCACGTCTCCCTACATCGGACTACGCACTTTGCATTATTTGCCGCTCACATCTGAGCGCCGGGTTATCTTTACCCGGCCGTCATCGGTGACATCGGCGGGGGAGGAGGAGGGGCTTCAAGTGGAATAAGCCCTTTGGACTTTGCTACTAAGAGCTTCCACAAAAAAAAAAAGCCTCGTGCCGCCAAGTCCACGCGAGCCATTCCACTTCATGCCCCTCCGATACCCTCCATGTTCAGCGCCGCGGCCTCCTCGATTCTAGTCTTTTCTTTGGCAAGTCGGCGTTGTAGTCTACATCCACTCTCGTGAACGCGGTGATTGGGTGGCCTACGATGTGCGCGGCCGACTCTCCGCGTCCAACCCACACGGGCGTCACCCGTCGGCACACCACGCGAGGCTACCCGATCACGGAGTTCAGGAGAGTGTAGCCCTGCGGAATGTTGAACGCGGCGGTGTAGATTAAGCCCCTGCTTGAAGGTCTACTTGATTGTCTTTGGGCTTCGGTCATCTTTTAGCGATCACGCCGGCGTGCGCCGGTCGGGTCGTGGCATGAAACCGCCAAATATGCTCTTACTCGGGCAACGTAACACCGGTGCTTTGACGCCGACCGTGTGGTAAGTGTGTTGCGGAGATCAAAGGCAACCACCGCGACGGCCGACGCTGAAGAACATCCATTGTACTGTACACATTATGGAATTTTAGGGTTTGGGCGACTTGGCGGCGATATGATCCGTGGCGTACGACCCGCTCTATAGCCCAAATGGTGCCTCGCCATGACGGGCATCGCTGATGATGAAAACATGCGTTTTATTAGTTGTGATAACTTCGTGTATACCGTTGTCAAAAAAAAAAACGTGTATAATCGTAGTACATGTGTGCATGTGTGATTGCCGCTTGTCAATTTGATGGAAGCTGTTCGCAAGACGATCACGATCACGCATGCACGCGGAAGTCAAAGGCTGCCATGCCATGAGGCCCCACTCGCCTTGCCCGACGGGACGTGTGAGGGGAGCCGGGAAGCCGCCGACTCGGCGTTTTGTGTGTGCATGAACAAGGGCTCGCGTCCCGTCCGTCCTTCGTCCTCGGCCGCCCATCAATCGGTGCCTCGCCCGATTGAGACCGATCGGTCCGATGATGACGGGCGATGGCGCATATGCACCCGGTTTTGCGGCCGAGGTGTGTAGGATACGCAAAAGGATACGCATGCAAAGGTGTGTGCATGTCTCATGGAAACAAAATTATAGACTCTAGTTTAATTTGGAAACGTAAGTATTATTTCTATGAAAAAATGCTGCGTCGGTAGTAAATGGCGCCGCCTAAATTAGGCCATTGCCATAAGGCGTTTCAAGGGTCATGTCGTCCCTCGATCTCTCTCGCCCACCGGACGCCGCACCCGCATTTGATTTACGCTTCTACCCACCAATTCCGGCCGGTTGCTAACAAAACACACAACCGACGGTCACATGAAGATGCATATTACGTTCAACATAAGGAAGACATAAACACACGTAGTACATTACAATATTAAATATTACGTTCAACATAATGTAAACACAAGTAGTAGTATATACTACATTACAATATATACTAGTATCAAATAAAGTTGAAGAACTAGCTAATGATATCAAATCGACCGCTCGGTAAGCGCCGCCGCCGGCCACGGCGCCTTTGAGGCGCGTCGTCATCGATCTCACATCCTGGCCGACGGCGTACATCACCGTGCTCTCAAGGCCCCGCGTCCGGAGGTCGAACTCATGCATGATGCGCACCGAGCGGCGCGATGCCGGACAACTTTGGGGGTGACGGGCTCGGGCCCATACCTCTTGCATCCCTCCCGCCATGTACGAGGCGCGTGGCTATCCTTGGCGGCGGCGTGACCCGTTCCGTCGCGGTAAGGAAACCTTGGGCCGCGGGCGCAATGTCCTCGAGGTCCCGCTTGACCTTGGAGCGCCCGTGTCGAAGGCCCTCCCACCGGCCGTCGGGGAGCGGGCGGGCACCGCCGATGATTCCATGGAGCAAAGACCCGGCGTTGGGGTCCGTGGGGTTCGGCGGTACTTTTAGCATCGCCAAGAAGTAAGCCGCGGGTCCCGTCCCAGGCCCTTGGCTTGCTTGACGAGCTTCAGCCCCGCGATCCGCGGGGTTGAGTCTTCCTTCGCGCCCGACGACCCCGCCCCCCCGCCCGTGTCCATCAACTTCGTGATCCCGGGCGTAGCATATGGCCTCCCCGGATGACCGCCTCGAGGAAGCGCTTCTCCAATTGCTCCCTCGCTCGCTTCCCAAGCGCGGTCGCCAGCCTACCGCGTAGATTACGAAGACGACGGAGCGACATCGCCCATGCCGGATCATGTCGTCGCCGGCCGGTGAAGAGGATCCGCAACTTCCGCAGACCGGACTTGGACGAATGTACAAGTAGAGCCATGGAGAAAGAAACCGTCGGGCTCCTTGCAAAGGTGCACGAAGATCTCGCATACAACGGATCATCCGGCAAAGATCAAAAGGAAGCAAGTCGTCGCGCAGCCGCCGCCTTGCCTTGCCTTCTTGCGTGGCCTTTCCGCCATTCTTGGATCAATCGACTAGCCGGCCCTAGCCGGCTTCACTCCCCTCCCGCCCGTTCTTTTTGCTTGTATTTAACATCTACTTAAACGCCTCCTCCGAGAACAAATGAGGTGTGTCGTTCCAAGCCGAACCGGCGGGCGGTTCGCCCGGGGCAACCAACCCGGTCAACAGGTTGGATTTTTTTATAATAAATAAGAAACGAAATACTACAAAATGAAAAATAAAAAGTAAAAAAGAGTTGGTTCCCATCTCTACACCATGTGTTTACAAAAAAATAACCATCTCTCACGGTCATGTTTTGGAAACAAATTGCAACACGTGCATCCCGCTCTACCGCACTCGTAAAAAGAAAGAAAAGAGCGATGCCGTCGGTGCAACACATCCCTCTCCACTCCAAACTCAAGTCGTGCTCGTGCTTATTCCCTCCATTCCACAAAACATGCAACTATGGGTTTCGTGTCCATAAAAACTAGTATTTGTACTCCCTCTCTGTTCCAAAAAGCTTACCACTATGGGAAGCGTGCGACCAAACTTTCTCGGCTTTGACTAGGTTTATAGAAAATACACCCCTCCGTCCCACAAATAAAAGTTCGTTTTTGACCTCTACAATTCTTGTTTAATCATTCGCCTTATTTTAAATATTTATCCAATTAATAAAATAAATAAATTATTATGAAAGCATCTCTAACGATAAAACAAGTCATAACAAAATAACAAAAAAATTTAAAACTTTTTTTTTGAATAAGACAGACGGGTCAAACAAGGATTGTCGAAGTAAAAATGGACATTTTACGTGCAACATTTATATCTCCAAATAAATTTATTAAAAAAACTAGACTTAAAGATCTTTCCGATGATACTAATTACTTAGTAAAATATTAATATATTTTAATATATAATTGCCGGCAGCTTTAAATACATTGACTTCTTGGGAAATGAGAATTGCATTTTTTTACTTACATGCGAAGGGAGTACTAAATACTACTCTATTGATCACATTCAGATTAATTTATTAAAAAAATACATCTCATAATCAATCTAATGATATTTATTTCATAACATAAATAATAACGGTTTGTTTGATCGACCGATCTTATGCACTTTTTTGGCGCTATTATTCAAGCTAGCTAAGCTCAAATAGTGTCATACCGCGCTATTGTGGCGCTATTGACAAATTGATCGACCTAGCCCAATTGTTAGTGATTGAGTGATTTCAAAGAACTTTATGGTTGTTTGCTTATGTACTTGACTTGATGCTTTTATGGTTGTTTGCTTTGAGGATAAGAACTTTATTATATGGTTATCGGTATCACTTATCAAATTATCACTTATCGATTATAATTATACACTTGTCCTGATTTCCTATTTTTCGAAAACAAATAGCGTGCTATAGCGGTGCTATTGCGTGAACTCGCATGCTAACGCTTACGTTGCAAATAGCGGCGCTATAGCGGCAATAGTGACGAACAAACATAGCCGCTCAATTTCATAGCGCACAATCTAAAACGTGGGTTGTGATATACTTACATATAATACATGTGTTATAATGTTTCCAAATTTGTGTGCATGTTTGATTGTTGCTGAAATGATGAGTGAACAGAGGGACATGCAACTGAAATATGTCCAAGTTTTTAGTTTAGATTCTAGATTTTTAAAATTTAGATTCGGATGGATTTCCAAAATCCGCACTCTAAATAAAATCAAATTTCCTATTGGGATCCCGGATTCTAGTAGCTGATTTCATCTCTTTTTTTTTACCCGCATTCCTTTTATGTCCTTCATTCTCTGCACTTCCTACAATATGGACGAGGAGCAAAATGGTAAAATGAAACTCGAGAATCTGGCGGAAGCGACTCATGTTTCTACATTGGTTTTTTTTTCTCCGTGATTCTAGTAGAATCCAAGGTGATTTGTTGTGAGAGAAAAATACCGCCGGGCCGGGCCGGATGGTGCTGATTTGTTGTGAGAGAAAAGCACTATTGGTCGGTGGGTGAACCAAACCCGACCAAACAAGCTATCACCTTGTGCGAACGATGGCGGGGCGTGCGCCGTGTTGGCAGCGAGGTGTGTAGGAACTAGGATACGCATGCAAGGTGTGTGGATATGATCGGCCGACGTCTCATGGAAAAAAAAATACTAGTATACTAGTACTATATGGAAAGGTCAAGCGTCGGTAGTAAATGGCGCCGCCCTAAATTACGTTGTCTTAAGCGTTTCACCGGTGAGGGTCCGTCCACCTCTCTGCGCCCACTCATACTAGTACTAGGAGTACTAAAACCCGCATTTTACGCCCACCAATTTTGATCGAGCGCGAATCGCTTCATCTTCCTTTTCCCCGGACCAAGAGCGGGCGTAGATAACCGTGCATTGCGCCGACCCATGGAGAACCTTCCGTAGGAGTTGCTTGAGCACATTGCGCTCAGCGTCGCCATGGCCGCAGAGCATCCTATGGAGGGCCTCATGAATCTAAGGGCCACCTATACCCGGCACGCGAGGCGTGCGCCTCGCCTTAGTGGGATGGAGCATCCCGCCGGACCTGTCTTTGGATCGGCGGATGAATCGGGGGTGCCGCACTACCGCTGAAGTTTCGCGCGAAGTCTCATCACCGATCTCGCCAAGTTCGCAACACGGAGGCGCGTTCCGGAGCGGGTGCATGTCCGCCGTGTTCGTGGAAGGTCGCGGCACCGCCTCGCCGCCGCCGACTTTGCCGGAACAAGCCGCCAACTCGTGGCATGAACTCACTTGGTATGTGCACGCTCTTGCGCCTACAGCGGAACGCCGCCGCCGATGATGATGACCATGCCCGAGGTGTTGCGGGGAGGTGGAGCGACACGGCTGGCGGCGACGATGGCCCCCGGAAGACCGAGAACCGTGCAATGCTCATGAGACAGCAAAGGGCGCTCTGCACGATGACCGTGGTGCCCCATGTGGTGAGGCCGCATCTTCCTCCTCCTCGGCCAAACCGAAGGCGCCCACGGACGCATCGCGCGTATGGGCAGGAACGCGGGCGCCATCGACCGGTGGGTGGAGGGGAGCATGGCAAAGAAGACTCCCATCGCTTTGCGGCGGAGTGTAGGATCCGCGATGAGTGTAGGAGGTTGTTTGTGCAAGCAAGGGTGGGCATGAGAAGCCGAGTGGACTCGCATGAATCTATGTATATGTTGATGATGACGACAATGCACCCATGCATTGCATTATGTGATCTATCTTACTTTTGGTGCGTGATGGATGATTATGTGGTAATTCGTGTTATATTCATTCATGTTTGCGATGACCCGCCGCCCGCGACCATGCACCATGGCGCCCGCGAGCACCTCGGCGTTGCTAGCTATGCCCGTGCGTTGACGGCTCCTTGGAACGCCGCCGTGTCCGCCCGGTTCACGCCCGCCGCGTTCGGTCGTTCTCCACGGCGGCAACCCCTCTCGGACCCGTCCCCGCATCGCCCGAAGTCTTCAAAAGCGTCTACACTACGTTTCGATGCTTTCCATCCCGTCCATTTAACCTCGGCCAGTCCTCGTCGGGCCGGAGTGTCGCTTCCCCGCTCCGCCCGTGCCCGCCCGCCACCGTCGGCGTCAAACTCGGTACCTGCTGGATGGGTTAACTACCTATTTTATACCGTCAACACCTGCATAAAATGCTCTCTTTTGACCACCAAACTTAGTGCTAGGGTTTAAATCTAACAAGTTCCACAAGTTTTGGTATTTCAAAGTGCAATGCAGGATTCTCCAATTAATCGTCATGAAAAAGTATCTTTTATGGCAAAACAAAGTACACCATCGCGGAGAGCTCGTCACGCTGATCGAAATGGATATATTACTTGATATATTTGGACTCGGATGGAAAAGATATTGTACAAACAAGAATCACATGAAATAATGGATCCCACGTATGCATTACACAGTACCATGCGGGGCCATTCATCACCGACACGTGGCAACTAATCAGCCTACGGCACGTGCCTCCCCACACGTGGACACGCGGGCCCCGCCGGCAGGCTCTGTCCCCTCGCTGAGGAAACGGGCGACCGTGGGCGCCATTCGAATCTTTGCCAGCCAAGGTGGCGGGTCGCCCACGCCGAAGCGCCGCAAGACGGGAGCAACGCTGGGGGGCTGCTTCACAATTCAAACGGATGAATGGAGCTGGGCCACGCGGCGGGCCGGTGGGGCGACGCCACGCGGACGACGCCAGCGCGCTGACGCGGTTTGGCCCGCCGGAGGGCCCACCTGCCGGGCGTTCGCTTCCGCCAAGGCCGCCTTAGCCGCGGTTATACCTCGACCACGCGACACGTGGCGCCGGCGGGAGGCGGACGGCGCGCGTGGTGGGCGCGTTGGCGCTGACGGCGAAATGGTGTAACATCCCGGATGTTAATATACAATTAAAATATTAATCATGCATCATAAGCATTGCAATGCATTCATATTAGTGAACCTTGATATGCATCAAGTAAAATAAGTTTAATTATTTATTTATCAATTGTCATTGCTTAGGGGTTAGAGTGATTTTATGTTGATCACATGTTTTTGATCCTATGTTGTGGTTGGATGATTGTTTTTATATTTATGAATTGATGGTTTGAATTTTGATCAAATTCTATTTTTGAATTGGATTTCGAAAACCCTAGTTTCCAAAACCCTTTTTACCCCCTTTTCCATATTTCAAAATCTAAGCAAAATTTGACAAAACTTTCAAAAAATAGTTTGTAGATCTTGTTTTGATGTACAAAAAGGTGTTCAAAGTTTTTCAAGTTTCTATATGTTTTTAAAAGTAATTTTGAATTCAAATTTCTTCCTTTTTGACCCTATTTCAAGAAGTCCTATTTCGAGGTCGAATTTGAAAATGCTTCTTTTGTGAAAAGTGTAGATCTTGAAAAGTTGAGCAATTTTCATTCTTGGAGATTTTTGAGTTCAGTTCAAGTTTTGGGAGAATTTGATGAAATTCGAGAAAGCTAGGGTTTAGGTGCTATAGTATCGGGGGGAAAAAAAGCCGAGGGGCGAGCCGCCACGCAGCCGCTTGCCGCCCGTCCTTCCCGGGCATTTCCAAGCACCGGTGAGCCACCTCCCGCTTCGACGTGTCGAGGATACCGCCCTTGTGTGTCGTCAACTCGTTCGCACCGCCGTTCCTTAGAAAGGAGAGCCGGCCATCGTCCTTATCCGATTTTCCACCGCCACCGTCCGTTAAAGCCGCCGGTGAAATTCACCACTTCGAACCACCTTTCGCCACTCCCCCTTGCCACAAGCTCCGCCCCATCCTTGCGCATAGGTTGAGCCCATTAGCGCTGCCTCCCCACCCGAGCCACCCGTGTGACACCTTCTTCTTCACGGACCGACAAACGCCGCCGCGAGCCGCCCCTCCCATCGACCCTCTCCGCTCCGTGAACCTCGAGCGGTTCTGATGCTAAATCTTAGCTTTGTCTCGTTCTTTGTGATCATGGTCGGCTCGTCGGTTTACCTGGCAGCGCATCCCCCTGGGACACCGAACGCCGTCGTTGTCACGGAGCGCCGCCCGCCCGCTATCATCGTCGTCGACCCAACTCCACCCCTCGTCCCCGACCCAACCACCTTGTCAATCGAGCCCGCTGTGAGCTTACGGACACGCCCATGCCATCCGCTTACCTTTTTCATGTATTAAGTTGGCCGGAACGCCCGGTCGCCGACGAGCTTGGTCCCGTCGCTCCGCCACGCGGCATCGTGCGACCCCAGCTAGGGGGCGGTTTGGTTCGATTAACTTAGGGGAAACGGTCGCCGGGTGTCCTCGACCGATGCCGTGCTCCTCGTCACCGGAAGAGCTCCGGGTGAGCTCCTCCTCCATCGCATGACCGCGCCGCCGTCCCGCCATGCCCGCCCGGTGGCGATGCCTCGGTGCCTTAGGTGTAGGATTTGGGTGTCGATATGCTTGCTGATGTCGAGACGATCGTGCAGTGCCAACCGCGTGGCGGAGACCTCGCCGCCCGACGAGTTCTCCGCCGGTCAACCGCCCACCGTCGGCGTGGTCGTGCCGCAGGGGCGGCGGGCTGGTCTACGGCTCTTACCGCTGCCGGTCGGCCTCGCGTCTTGGGCCGAGCCGGGCCGAATTGGCCCGATGGCCGATTTCTGATTTTATTTTGTTTTGCGTTTTTCTTTAGAAATAAATAGTGCCAAATTTTGCAAAATTCTTAGAAATTCGAAAATAGCTTCAAAATTTCAAACTTTTTGTAGAGCCTTCCTATGAGTATGTGTATCCATGAAAATTGTAAAACTTGAGTTTTGGATAGTTCTTGCATGTTTTAAAAAATACATTCTTTAATTGAAAAATGCATCTTCCATGTTTTTTTAGAAAATAAAATATATTTCCAAAATTCATGAAAATTTATTTGGTGTTGTTTTATGCTATTACCTTCTTGTATAAAAAGTTTGGAGTCATTTTGAAATGTTTAATTTATTTTCTATTTTATGTTTTATTTATTTATTAGAAAAAGGTTAGGTGTTTAGTAGATAATGACTTAGGTTTTGTGTGATTCTTGGGTTTGTTTGGTGAATCATGGATAATGACATATCAAATGGTCCTTGAGAACTCCTTAGACAATGGTGATGATATCTTGTAGAGTAGTTCAACAAGTTGGTTTTGTTGGGTTGCAACTTTATCGTGAAGGAAAGTTGTACTCCAGTTGTTTATCATTTCATGCATTCATCAAGCATCATGTTTACCATTCCATCATGCTAAGTCATGCATCATCATCTACGTGTAGAATATACGAGAGTGAGTCGGATCATATTGATGAAGCTTTGGAGAAGGTGTTGATATGGTTCGCGATGATCAAGCTTCGCAGAAGATCCGTCGGGCGGCAAAGGATAATGTCAAGTTTGATTTCGACAAACTTTCTACTGACTTTCCCTCGCAACACAGGCAAGCCCCGGTGCATAAACCTTTCTATGTTTTGAAAATCTTTATTACACCGTAAGTCTAGTGTAATGTGCATTAAGTTGATAGGTGTTGGTTGATACCGTTCTTTGCATGACTACCTTGATCTACAGTCATTCCAGATGTTAACCCACTAGTATGTGTAGGTCGATCTCTTATGCTTAGTAATGCTTAGACTTCGGTAGAAGTCGAGTGATGGGTTCATCATTCGCGAGATATAGGTTTACCGTTTTTCCTTCACCCCCGTTGGTGGACATAATTATGTTTTATATGAGACCGGACGGGACGTAAGTGATAAGCCGGCAGGATTTCATAGTCGTGCTTGTTCCGTCTGTGTCGATTAAGGACCGTCCATTGTAAGGCCTGAATGTAATCGGGACTATTGAACGCAAGCTGCGCCCGAGGCCTTCTGGGCGAGGGCACGGCTGCCTGGGCGTCACCCCAGGTCAGTCGAAACTAACTAGTCACATGCCCCAATGAATGGGAAAAGGGTAAGCCTGATCTTGGGGGTGTGCCAAATCAGGAATGGCAACCACGCACTGGGAGTGGAGAGATGGCGGGAGTACAAGATACCCTCAGTGGGTTAAAGTCCCAGGTTGGAGGTGTATCAGATTCTCGGGTGGCGCAGCCTCGTTCCCGTTTTGGACGAACTAAGTGAGGGTTGATATATGCAAGCTTAAGTGCTACATATGTCGTGTGGTTAGGGATCCCCAGCTGGGTTTTGAATCGATTCGCGGATCGCCGTTGCTTCTCGGAGAAGGAGACCCGGTTACCTGACCTTCATCGTAGATAACAATGTAACCTGGTGTTTATGGAAAAGAGAAGAAGGAATGTTTCTGAGATGTGTTGCTTACGAAGTGTTTGACTTAGAGCAGGTGCAAAGTGGATACTGGTAATAACTTAATTTGATGCTAAAACATTGAAAGTAAGGACCAACTATTAGTAAGCTTTTTCTGCAAAACTCCCCTTTTCTAGCTCTACTTCCCTTAAGCCAGCATATCCTTGGAGTCTTTTCTTTTTGTCGGGTAAGTCTTGCGGAGTACATTGTGTACTCAGGGTTTGTTAACCCTTGTTGCAGGTGCTGACTCGTGCTGCTAATCGAAGTTATGTCGGTGGGCTCGACATGATCTAGTTATCCCCTATAGTTCTGTTCTACTTCCGCAATTAAGTTAAGTTTACTCAAATGTAACTTACTCACATTTTATAAAAATTAATGTTATTATTCTTCCGCACTCTGATCTATATTTTTGTAACAAATGTTGTAATGTTGTAGCTACTCCTTTGTTGATCTCGGTATGAGGTGTAATCGGGGTTTCCGATGACACCGATGACAGTTTTAAGTTATTGGGTACATCCGCATAGGCGCCGAGGGTCTTTGAGACAATGACAAAAAGTGGGCCCAGTAATTAGGAGGTTCTGTCACAAGTGGGCGGCCCGTTCGGGCCGGTTTAGCTGCCCGAGATCCCCGATTTTCCTTCTAGAAATAGCGAGACATTACCTGTACGCCGGTTACGCTTTCCTTCTTCACCGCCTTCCCGGCCGATTCTTCACGGTTTTTCGGCCAGCAGCTCACAAGGAAACTTTGTTACCGTCATAGTGAGGTGGTTTGCATGGCTAGGAGGCGGCAGGAATTGTTTCCTTGTATTAGCCTTGCCTCTCCCCCTCTCTCCTATAAATAGAGGCCATTTCTTCATTGTAGAACACAACAATTCCAAGGAGAAACCAGTCCACTTGTGCAAGAGAGTAGAATTAGTTCTTCTTCTTCTACTTCTTCTTCTTCTTCTAAATTCTAGAGAGTGAGAGAGGGAAAAGCTAGAAAGAAGCTTTGTTCTTTCTACCGGAGTTGCGGTTAAGCCCCTCGGTGTTCAGCGGTTCCTAGGAGGGGCCAGTGCGGGACTTGTCGGTGCCCTTGGGCTTTGTACCTCTGCAAGCTACTTACACTTTGGTAAGAAGTCTTGTGATTATCTTGAAGCTATTTAATTTCCTCGTATATTTCTTAGCTGTTGTAGACTTGCGGGATTGGTAGATTGTCTCGTTAAGAGCGTTAGTTCTTGGTGAAGGAACTCTTTGACCGGGGGAACCTTGGCCAACATCAAGAATCGTGACCAATAGTGCAAACGTGGTGTTTGGACTAGCATTCACCTACCTTTTTGCGAAGCATCCCATGGTTGAGGGGGGTAGGCGGCTGGTCGTGACAAGCCTTGACCGTCCCTTGAAATCCCCCCCACATTCGGCCTGTGACGTAGAGCTAATTGTCGGAAGCTTCCCGGTTGGGCATTGGCCGGTGCCGAAGTGAGTAGACAAAGACTTTAGAAATCACCGCACGGAAAACTTAGCCTATAGATACCTCGCTACTCTTAGAAAACAAACCCTTGCCTTAGGTTGACCACGGACCCAGAGAAAAACTTCTTTGGCGACCGTCCTTGTGTAAAATATGATACCACAGCACCACCGGAAACACCAACAAGCATTTACGGCACCATTGCGGGAGGCGGTTGTCGTAGTTATATTTCAAGCCTAGTCGACTGTGTATTTGGTAGTATCCTTTTAAACAAAAATACCAAAAACAGCCCTCCCCATTGCTTATGGAGCAACCTACCCTACAAATCTGTCCGCTCTAAGGGCGAGCTCGTAGAACCACGCCAATCTGCGAAGCCAATCACAGCCTTCGAGTATGAGCTCCGCCACGGCTTTATAGCCATGGTTCGGGCCGAGCCTTTTTCGGGCTCGGAATATGAAAACCCCTACCATCACTTACGGGAGTTTGAGCAGCTCGGGTGGCTGCGACAGTGCGTGCATGACACACGACACACCGAGGTGGAAGTTGTTTCCGTTCTCTCTCACCGAGAGGGCGACTCAATGGTACGCCCATAACGTAGGGGCGGTAAAAGGAGAATGGGAAGAACTGGCAAAATGTGCATGTAGCGTTCTACCCTTTATCGAGAATCGCGGCCTGCGACAAGAGATACTCAACTTCCAACAAATAGAGGGTGAAACCTTAGGTGCAGCACAGGACCGGTTTATCACGCTTACACGATCCGCCCCGGACCTGTCCCATACCAAACCACGTGCTTTTTATAGCATTTACGGCTAGGGATCGACAGGCAACCGCCTGTCGCTTGACACAATCGCCGGAGGTCGTTTTCCCATAAAACACCAGCCCGAGAGGGGAAGCTATCTTAAACCGTATTCTTGAGAATACTCCCCGTTAGAACCCATCCGTGTAGAACCCAAGCGAGAAACCCGAGGAAGTCTCTTCGGCTAACGCCAACCTGTTAAACCTATAGAGACCCTCGCTGAACGAACTCAAGGAGACCGCATGCACGGATCTCCGTTCTTTGAGGTTGACCTTCTTGAACAATTCGGTGACACCTCAAGGTACGAACTATGGAAGAAACCACCGCCCCAGCTAGCCTGAACAACCCTTGGATAAACTATTTCTCCGAGGAGTCTATTAAGGGATTAATAAACTATAATGAGCATGGAATGGTTGCAAGAGGAAGGACCTTCTTTCGAAGAAATTCGGATAAATGGCCCCTCTACACCAATCCATTGCGAATATCGTGGAAACATGGTGGAAGTCATGTATAACCCTCTTTGTGGGGATAAACATAATGTCCAAAACCTTCGCACAAACTTGTGACGAGGAAGGCTGTTAGGACCCCCACAACACGGACCTGCTTGCGTAGCACCACGTACCACACCCCGAAAAACCATGAGGTTATACATGAACAAATCTTCCTATCTGGGGAATGTCAAGTTGTCTTTGGATTTTCATATCTTTGATATCCAAGAGTACGACATCCCTCGATCGGGCATCCCTTGGAGAAGATTATTGATTTATCGGCATCCGGGGATTTAGATGTCAAACTTCGGGAAGAAAAAGTTTTTCTATCCCGGTTACTCGAGCCAAAAACTTCGAATGAGAACCCTTCCTTGAGCATGACACGCCGAGGAGGTCATGGGAGTTATGCTATATGAGAACCCGAAACGGACCTAGAAAAAGACGCCCAATTCTTCATCGAAGAAGAGGGGCGATTGTGGGAAACCATAGAACTTCCCGAAGAGGAAGAGCTAACTTCGGGCTTCTAGTTGAGCTTAAACCCCTACCCCCAGCCCTACGCTATGTCTTCCTAGACGGCGATTCACAAGCCCCGTCATCATAAGCGATAAGCTTAGTGACCAAGAAACTACCCGGCTAATAATAGCCGTCTTAGAGAAACACTGGTCGGTCTTCGGGTATTCCCTTCAAGATCTAAAAGGGGTAAGCCCGACACTATGCACACATCGCATTCCTATTGACCCTGCCAGTACCCCATCACGTGAACCCCAAAGAAGGCTCAATAATGCGATGCGTGAAGTCATGAAGAAGGAAGTTCTCAAACTTCTTTGCTTGTAGGGATAATTTATCATGTACCACACAGCCGATTGGGTTAGCCCAATCCAAGTAGTAGGAATGATGGTCGTTGAGAACTCTAAGAACGAACCCATTCCACTGAGGCAAGTCACGGGGTGGAAGAATACCCGATTTCTATCCACCATGATGACCGAAACAAGACACCTTTCACATACCCATATGGGTCTCTAGAGCTTGTCTCGCCTCGCCCACGTGCTCCCTACGAGGGATCCCAACCTCCTCTTGGTCCATGTTCCACGAGACTCTTTAAGAGGATGGTTGTGTCTTCGTGTATCACAAGTTCTTACCGATCTCGTAGTAGCACGATGGCGCTAACCTTGCAAATTTTTGATCTTTAACGGTCATAGCTTAGTGGAGAAGTTTGGGAACTTCACCACCTTTGATAGCTGCAAGAAGAATTCCCACGGTCGAGCTTATGACCATAAACAAAGCACTGCCAGGAGATACCCCGGACTATCATAAAAAAAATAAAGCTCTTTCTCTTATTAATAAAAGTAAGAACATATTATCAAGTTAGTATGCACCTTCGAGTATTCTTGTTGCTAACCATTTCGGTGGAGAACGACTACGAAAAACAAAGGGGCAAACGATGCTTGAAAAACATGAGGGCGACATCAACAAGAAACTTTGATGCCCATGGGTGATGGAACATGCTCAAGAGGAGACCCAAACCTTACACACTTGACTTTTGCACAAAAGTCTAAGTGTGGGGAAAAATGGTGACAATCTCAAGTTTCATCCACCAAGGGGTCATATAAAAAAAAAATGATGATGGAGAATAAAAGATGATGTCACCAACCTTGCTGAAAAAAAAGTAAAAAAAGAGAGAAAAGGATTGGAAAAAAAAAGAGAGAAAAGATAGAAAGAAAAAAAAAAGAGAAAAAAAAGGGAAAGAAAAAAAAAATATAAAGGGACAGATGAAGGTCCCACACACAAGAAAAAAAAAAAAAAAAAAAAAAAAGAGAAGAGAGGAGCAGGTTGGCCTCGCATGATTACAAAACATACTAGTGTGTTGCCCGACTCCACCCGTCATTGCCTCAACAAGCAAAGAAGGGCTCTCTTGATCCTTTGTCGCTACCAAGGCCCATGGTCCGTACACACAAAAGTTGTGTGTGTGAGTGTGTGGCCTAGCCTTGAGAAGCACCCGACCCGAGAGCCATCATGCAAACCGCAGCCCAAAACTTCAATGTTTTAGTCCATGGATGCCGCCGGTAAGTATAATCAGTATGCAAAGAAAATAAATATTCACCAAGTCTCTTCACTCATATTTTTTCGTCTCCATGGAAATAGAACTTTATGCTTTCCATATGTTGGTATTTCTTAGCGTAGCACAAAGTCCGCAAAAGCGCACGAAAGTACCGTTGTAGCACTTCACCTAGAAGTATTCTAGGTATCGAATTTCCACGAGGAACGGGTGCTAAGTCTGTTCTTCTAGATATCAAGGGTCAAGCATAGGAGGTGATCCTAGGAGCGTGTGTTCTTTCAAAGACTTAGACTAAGTCGGGCTACTCGTCTATTAATCGAGTATTACCGGGCATCCGGAGTGCACTTGGTCCGCTTAAGCGATGCCGGCCTCTTGCTCTACTCGCGCAACCAGATGTGGAGGAGTACAATGGGCGGATAGGGCTGTCACCACCTATCCCCCACCTCACTACCGTGGATTCGGAGCAAACGAGGGTGATTCATAACTTAGACACCACGCCTGCGTTACTTGTCACTACTCTAGAGTCGATCGAGGGATCCCGTCTCTATCGGGGGGCCCCCTACTAGAGCATTTACCACAAGGGCAAACAACGATCCCATAATTCTCGATATAATAAATGATAGCATGGAACTTAAGAATGATACGAAAGTAAGACACGAATAACTTCCGCCAATTCATAGAAGTTACCGTAGAGGTACAAGGTAGGGAGGCGGGGCCCGACGGATCCGCACTGACGACAGACAAATTAAAGATCTGGGGGTCGCTACTCCTCTCTTCCTCTCTACCTTGCACTCTCTCTCACTCCCACCGAGTGTCTTGGCACTCTCTAAACCACCCTATATGTGAGGCGTGGGGTGTAATTCCCGAAGGAATGTGGGGCGAGTGATGGATCACATGGTGAAGGAATGTGGGATTCCTTTATTGAATGTGACTTGTGTGAATGAATGAGGGATGATGCTCTATGGAGGTGGGGGTGACCCTCCTTTTATACACAAGTGAAAGGTGGTTTTGGCAGAAAGTTTGGCGGAAAGCGGTGAAAAACACCTCCATGCACCGCCTCTACTCCTCCGGCGGGACACCGTCCAAAGGCGCTGGCGGGATCGGGCACCGAGGCCGCGGGCGGGCGCCACACTGGGGCGTCGGCCCGGTTTGGCCCGCTGGTGCCGTGCCTTCGCCTTCGTGGGGCGGTGGCCTGCTCTACATGCTCTTCCCCAGAGGTGCTTGCTTGGGTCGGATTCGGTGCAGTTACGGCCCGCCACGTTCCCCTTAGCCAAAGCGTATTTCCCGAGTTATGTATTGCTCTTTATTTGGCGTACTTTCACTTTTTCCCGTTGTTCCCCGCAAAACAAATATTCTCGAATACAAGTGGAACTAGGTGAGTAGTAAATGTTTAGTTACCTTAAATGGGTTTTATCTTTCTTAATTAGAGTTAAGTTGGCGGTATAAAGTATGTGATAGTGGCCGCCAACAACTCCCCCACACTTAGTCTTTACTCGTCCTCGAGTAAAGTGCAAGACTAGGTGGGTTTACCTCCAGTGAAATAAAATCTGCATACAAGTTATTCCAAGCTTCACCAGCACTTGTGAAATTTTGATGTGTCTACCATATTAATCTTGGGTAATTGATTTATGGAACAACATGGATTCAAATCCCCTTGCTTCGGATAAGTGCGGGGAACTTGGGTTTTCATATGATTTTGAAAATGTAAATATAGCGTTGCTCCTCGAATGATTCACTCGGATCACTCAAATATTTGTGTATGGTTCCTCACCGAGGCATATCAGAGTTTTGCCTTCTTTCTTTTCTACTTCTAAAAAGCTTATATGGATCTTTGGGTAGGGAAAAGATATGAGGGCATACTTACTCTGCATATATTGCTAGGTCAAAGCTTGGATCCAAGGAGAATGATGGCATACCCCTAGATCAAGAAGTGCATGTGTGTGGATATGATATAGTGGAACCTATACTATATATACTATACTCCTTGATATGAGTGATCTCTCTCTTATGAAAACTTTATTCTTGAGAACATGGCTATCTTTTTTTGCATGAGCCTTCATGTGCTCATTTTTTTTCGATGGACTCTTGGACCTTCATGTGTCCAACTCTTTTTTTTTTTTCATGGGACCTTCATGTGTCCCTATATTTTTTTTTTCTCATAGCCATGTCTCTTTGAATTATTAAATTAAAGAGAGATCACTATCTTTTAGAACATGGAGTATTCATTTCTAAGATGTCTCTTTTTTTTTTTCTTTTCTTTTGTCTACTCCCAATGTAGGAGTAGAGCTTTTTTGTATGGTGGATGGAAGCATGTTTTAGTGTATTCCCAGTGTAGGAATAGGCTGATATATGTGGCGTGTGCGTGATCTTGATCTTGGGGGCATGACAACTATCTCAACAAGGGTCAACAAGACTTGACACAAGCTCAATGCAAAGATAAGTAGCATATATATATATATAGGTTTTTGCGTTTGATAAACTTCGGTATGGCTCTAGGTAGGAATTTGCATATCATTGAGGAGCATGCTATTTGAATTTTGAATTTTGAAAACAAATCCCAAGTTCATATAAAAGAGCAAGGTTCAAATCATCCGGCTATATCACATATCCCAATTACATAGATAACATGGGGTCCCTATGATAGATTTTTCACAAGGCATAGGAATATTAGCAAGGAATAAAAGAGTATGCAAGTTTTATCAAAGGATAGCATGGAGATGGAGCCTCAAAAGTTTTGTTTATCTTTTAGTGAGGAATAATATATGTTGACTAAAAGATATTGAGGGATTTTAACGAGGTGGAGTTCAAGGATGATTAAATCATTTTAATGATCATACATTTTAATCTTGTTCAAAGGGGAAGGTAAAGGATTTCAATTTTTTACCTTGTGCGGTCTCCTCCCCACACTTGTTCCTTTGACAAATTATATAGATAGAAAGACAAAAGGAACAAGTGTGCATCCAAAAGGTTTTGTCTTGTTGATATGTTCAAAATTAAACTTCAAAACATTTTTGGAAGATGTGAGAGAGAGTTTTGCACAAACCACCGTTTGAAGATGAAGGAGTTAATGATAGTCGTTCATCCCGTCCTTCTCCATCGTGAGTTGCTTTCGATGATTGTGCATTGTGTTGGGGAGATCTCGAAGTTTGTTCATTGTGTTTGGGAGATCTCCCCCACACTTGGTCTTGTACACAGGTTTTATTCGGACAAACAAAACAAAACAAAACAAACATATGGCTCTACCCCAAGCGAACACCGTGGAGCCTTTATTGAGACTTTTATTATTATTATTATTATTATTATTTTATTTTATTTTATTTTGTTTGTTCACTTCAACATCACTCAAGCAAGGCTAATATAAAGAAGTGGTGTAAACATAGCCTTAATTCATCTCCAACATAAGATATATTCCCATAGATCATGACGACCAAACTCTAAGTTCATTAACCAACCTTTGACACCATGTCAAAGTTTGATTAAAGAAAATCATTTTACCCTAAGCACCATGCTCAATGTAAAAGACTTATGGATGTACTACATGTGAATGCATCAAACTCAAAGCATATGCCATAACAAGGGAAGTATGAACTTGTATAACCTTATGGAGATGAATAATGAGTATGAGATTTGGTGAGCGTTACCTTTGCGTGCACTGGATAAATTTATCGGCAACACTTTTGGATGAAGTGTGGAAGTTGTTGCCATGGTTTGCATGATGTCCATGTCTAGGCGGTTCTCAAGGCTAGGCCACACACACATTAGTGTGTAGGACCATGGGTCTTGATGATAGCCGCAAAGGGCGAGAGCAAACCCTTCTTGCTTGTTGAAGTGATGAAGGGTGGAGTTAGGTGGCACATTGTATTCATCTTGATCATGTGGTGCCAAACTCCTCCCGTTCTCTTCTACATTTTTTTTTCTATATATATTTTTTTTTTTCTTTTTGACAACTCTCTTTCTCTTCTTTTCGAAATATATTCTCTCTTTTTTTTTATATATTTCTATCACACCTCTTTTTTTTTTTTTTTTCTTCATCGTATTCTTCCTTTTTTTTATAATTCTTTTCTCTCTCTTTTTTTTTTCTTTTCTTTCTTCTCCCTTTTTTTTTTTCTTGACAAGGCGGGGTGACATCATCTTTTTTTTTTTTTTTTTATGACCCCTTGGTGGATGGAACTTGAGATTCTCACCATCTTCCCGCCCACACTTGGACTTTTGTGTAAAAGTCAAGTGTGCAAAAATCCGTCTCCCTTTGAGCATGTCTCATTATCCCTGAGCATCAAAGTTTCTTGTTGATGTGGACCCTATGTTCTCAAGCATTACGTGCCTCTTTTTTGATCTTCTTAATCGATCTCCACCTGAAATGGTTAGCGACAAGAATACCCGAAGGTGCACGCTAATCGACAACAAGCTCTTGCTTTTTATTAATCGAGAGAAAAATATTAAGAGAGATAAAAAATAAATGTAACGATTTTTTTTTGATAGTCCGGGTATCTCCGGCAAAGTGCTTTGATTATGGTCATAAAGCTTGACCCGCGGGAATTCTTCTTGCGGCTATCAAGGGTGGTGAAGTTCCCAACTTCTCCACTAAGCATTGATCGTTTAAGATCAAGCTGCAAGGTTAGTGCCATCGTGCTACTACAAGATCAATGAAGACATACACAACCATCCTCTTAGAGAGTTTGTAAACGAGGATCAAGAGGAAGTTGTGATCCTAGTAGGAGCACGTGGTTACAAGTGAGACAAGCGCTAAAGATCCAAAGAAGTGAGCATGAAACATGAGGAATCTTAAAGGAAGATTGTTCATGCTCATTAGCGATTTCTATCTTGGTCTCTAGAGTTGGTGCCTCGGGCATGTCCATGGCGCATGAGTTCTTATCCTCAAAAGGTATGTCATGAAGGACAAGCTGTTGCATCTTGACCATTGTTAAGAATAACGTTTTGTTGGCCAGAGGGACATGGCTTATGTTCGAGTGAGGGCGACAGGTGTTTCGTTTCACAAAGATGCGAGAGCAACTTAAGTGAATCGAATGGAGTTATTAACCGCCTCCTCGAACATGTCATGGTTGGGATGTTGCTTTGCCACTAGACTTTTTGGATATGGGTTTGGGGTGGCACAAACAACTTCTCCCAATTTTCATCAAGGCTCCCATGGGTACTTTTTATGAACAAGGTCTTTGAGTGGGTAGCCTATCAAAAGTTTGAAGTTGAGGATGGGAAAGATATAGGGATTTAAGAACACCTCGTCTTTGTCAATCTCTAATGGCACGGCCCTCACGATCCCACAACACTCAAAGATAAGTCTGACGGATTTTTTTAAGAGTTTGTCAGTCGGGACTAGCGGTATGTTTCCCAAAAGGGTTTCCGCTGAGAATTGGAACATGATATTAGTCCTGACTGTGTGAAGTTGTGTGCGGCTTCCACCAAAAAGTTCCCTTTAACAAACAAGTAATGATGTTGGAAGGTGAAAGAATCTGAATTGCTTCAGAAGAACGTTTCACTTCAAGGACCATTTGTTGATGGTTTAGCTCTAGGGAAAACTTAATTTGTTGTGGGGTTTTACGTGCCAAGAGAGGTTCGAGTATTGCCATAATCCTCGAATTCAATTAGAAACTTCGAAGGATGAATTTTCCTTTGGTGTTCGTGATGTCTCAACAGTCGATCCTAAGGATGGTAAGGGTGCAGTTTCGGTGATGAGGGCTTCTCAAAGCTTGTCATGCCCATTTGGAATTTCAATTTTTTTTTTTTTGAATATCAAAAATGTAAAAATCTTTTTTTTACATTCTTGTGCAGAAGAATTCGGTCATGTATGGTCTCTTGGCAAAAAAAACCCGTGTTGTTTGGGTTCTAAAGGATTCCTTGTCACATTTTAGTGCAAAGGGATTTGCATGTTTATACCCATAGCGAGGATTATACATGACCTCCACCAATCCTCAATAGAGTCATAGAGAAAAGTTCATTGAGGTTTTTTTTTTTTTTTTTCAAGGTCGGCTGGGATTGGTGGTTTCTTCTATTGTTCGTATTTCGAGGTGTTACTAAATCCCTCGGCAAGGTCAACCTCGAAAAACAGGGGAGATCCTACCATGCGGTCCCCTTGGGTTTTTGGTTTAGGCAAGGGTCTCTCTATAGGTGTATCGGGTTCGAGCAAAAGAAAAGACTTCCCTTTGATCGGCTTGGGTTCTACTCGGATGGGTTCTAGCGGGAGAGTATTCTCAAAAATATGGTTTAGAAAAGCTCCTCCTTCATTTGGGTTTTTATGTGAAAATGACCCTCCCAGTTATATCTCAAGCGATAGGACAGAATCTGGGCTAGAATTGGTAAGAGTGGTAAAAAAGCGGTCCCAGCTGTTCCTATAGTTTCATTTCCTAATTGTTGGAAGTTGAGTGTCTTTTGTCGTAGGGAGTGGTAAGGGATAGAGCGCGCAAGGATTCTGCAGTTCTTCCTATTTACCACCCTACATTTTTGAAAGTGAGCATAGAGCTGCTCAAACTCCCTTAGGTGATGACATGGGTTTTCCTATTCCAAGCCGAAAATGTTTGGACCGAACCATGGCTATAAAGCCGGGCGGAGCTCAAATCTTGAAGGCGTGATTGGCTTTGAAGATTGAAAATGTTTGAAGCTTCGCCCTAGGAGCAAAAGGTTTAGAGATGGTTGCTCCATAATTAAAAAGAAAATAAAAATAAAAAGAATGGCGAGGGGGTAGGGGCTCACACCGATAACTAGGTTTCACAAACTTTAACGACAACCGTTCCCCGACAACGGCGCCGAAATGCTTGTTGGTATTTCTTAGCGTAAGCGACAAAGTCATAAGCGCCGCGGAAAAGTACCGTTGTAGCACTTCACCTAGAAGTATTCTAGGTATCGAATTTCCACGAGGAACGGGTGCTAAGTCTGTTCTTCTAGATATCAAGGGTTAGCATAGGAGGTGATCCTAGGAGCGTGTGTTCTTTTCGGCACTTAGACTAAGTCGGGGCTACTCTTCTGTTAATCGAGTATTGCCGGGCATCCGGAGTGCACTTGGTCCGCCCAGCGATGCCGGCCCTCTTGCCTCTCTTGCGCATAACCGGACGTGGAGGAGTACAATGGGCGGATAGGGCTGTCACCACCTATCCCCTACCTCACTACCGTGGATTGCGGAGCAAGCGAGGGTGATTCATAACTTAGACACCACGTCTACGTTACTTGTCACTACTCTAGCATCGATCAAGGGATCCGTCTCTATCGGGGGCCCTCTACTAGAGCATTTACCACGAGGGGCAAACAACGATCCCATAATTCTCGATATAATAAATGATAGCATGGAACTTAAGAATGATACTGAAAGTAAGACACGAATAACTTCCGCCAATTAGGTAGAAGTTACCCGTAGAGGTACAAGGTAGGGAGGCGGGAGCCGAAAGGATCCGGCACTCCGAACGGTAGAAAGATCATGGGGTCGCTACTCCTCTCTTCCTCTCTACCTTGCACTCTCTCTCTCCCCACTTGAGTGTCTTGGCACTCTCTAAACCACCCTATATGTGAGGCGTGGCGTGTAATTCCCGAAGGAATGTGGGGCGAAAGTGATGGATCACATGGTGAAGGAATGTGGGATTCCTTTATTGAATGTGACTTGTGTGAATGAATGAGGGATGATGCTCTATGGAGGTAGGGGTGACCCTCCTTTTATACACAAGTGAAAGGTGGTTTTGGCGGGGAAAGTTTGGCGAAACGGTGAAAAACACCTCCATGCACCGCCTCTACTCCTCCGCTTCGGGACCGTCCAAAGGCGGCGGGATCGGGCACCGGGGCAGCGGCCCGGGCGCCAACCTGCGGCGGCCGGCCCGTGTTTGGCCCGCTGGTGCCGTGCCTTCTCCAGGCTGGTGGCCTGCTCTACATTGCTCTTCCGTAGGTGCTTCGGTCGGATTCGATGCAGTTACGGCCTGCCATGTTCCCCTTAGCCAAAAGCGTATTTCCCGAGTTACGTATTGCTCTTTATTTGGCGTACTTTCACCTGTTTCCGTGTTTGTTCCTACAAAACAAATATTCTCGAATACAAGTGGAACTAGGTGAGTAGTAAATGTTTAGTTACCTTAAATGGGTTTTATCTTTCTTAATTAGAGTTAAGTTGGCGGTATAAAGTATGTGATAGTGGCGCCAACACCATACCATGTCACATGCTTCAAGTTTGGGTGTACCTACATGGATACATGTAATACATTCATAGGTCTTTTAAATTAAGCATGGTGCTTAGGTTAAAAAATGATCTTCTTTAATCAAACTTTGACATGGTGTCGAGTTTGGTTAATGAACTTAGAGCTTTGTTGTCATGATCTATGGAAATATCTTATCTTTGGATGAATCAAGGCTATGCTTCCAATACTTCACTTATGTTAGCCTTGCTTGAGTAATTGATGCTATGGTGAACAAAACAAAATAAAATAAAATAAAGGCCCCACGGTATTCATGCCGCTGGAGCCATGTGTTTGTTTTTGTTTTCTTTTCTTTGTTCAAATAAACAGGTACAAGAATATGTGTGGGGGAGATCTCTCAAGCATTCAATCACACTTATCTGGGATCTCCCCAACACAATTACACAAAACACCGAGAGCAATTCACGATAAAAAGAAGGACAAGATGAATGACTACCATTACTCCTTCTTCAAAAAGCGGTGGTTTGCACAACTCTCTCTCTCTCTCTCTTGCTCGCTCTCTTGCTCTCACATGTGCTAAAAGTTTTGAAGTTTAATTTTGAACATATCAAAAAGACAAAACTTTTGATGCTCCATCTCTAGTCTACCAATTGATACATGGCATGCATACATTTTATTCCTCGCCAAAAACCAGACTTTTGTTGAGCAACTATCCATTAGGGACCCCATGCTTATCTAAATAATTGATCTTTGTGATATGGTAGAATGACTTGACGCTTGCTCTCTTTTGCAATAAGACTTGGTTTTATCTTCGAAAATTTAAAATAAAAGCATGCTCATGGTTTGACTTAGCCAAATCCTACCAAAGCCCGAATAATGACATGATTATCCACTATAGCTACTTCCTACTTTGCATTGAGTTTTGTCGGGGCTCCGTTGATCCGCATTGAGAGAGGCTCATACTCCCAAGATCGAAAAACACGTACACCCACATATACACGCCCGGTTCTCACAATGAGAATTGCGCACAACATGCATCTTTACCATCCACCAAATAAATACTCCGGTCTTTTATACCATGATCATCTCCCCTTTATCAAGAAAAAAATGCGAGAGAAAGATACAAAGGCTCTGAAAAAAAAAAGAATAAGAGATGAAAAATGGACACGTGTCCGGGGTGAGTAGAGCCCACATCTCCAAAAAAAAAAAGAAGAAGAAAGAGAAGAAAAAACGAGAAAGAAAAGTAGCCTTTATCTCTCTAGAAGCATACAAAAAGAAGGGAAGAGGATCATGAGTCAAGGAGTAACCACAAAGAAAATATATATCATCAATATTTTTCCACACACTTTTGCGCGTTTCGATCTAAGGGTATGGCACCTCCCTCCAATGATCCGGAGCTTGACCCGACAAAACATACAAAGGTACATATGCATCACTCCACTCAAAGATCCACAAAACCACGCAAAAGATAGGATGAGTGTGAGCGAGAGTGCTTTGGTAAGGAAACACAAAATGAGTGACTATGTGAGAATCAACCATGGAGCATTGCTATTTTATCTTTAAAAATTCAAAAAAAAATTAACCAAGTCTTTGCACATGAGTAGTAGCAAGGAGATACGATTTCATGACCGTTCCATTGCTCAATCGTCCAAGATAACATGGTAGCCACTCTTGAATGCTCACAAAAGCGGGTGAGGCCGAAATAACTTGCACGCAGGTCTACATCTTGGAGATTGAACCACTTTAGTCCCTATGCCTTCACTCGAGGGGCGAGTAAAGGGCTAAGTGTGGGGGGTTTGTTGGCGGTCGTTAACTACCTATTTTATACCGTCAACACCTGCATAAAATGCTCTCTTTTGACCACCAAACTTAGTGGTAGGGTTTAAATCTAACAAGTTCCACAAGTTTTGGTATTTCAAAGTGCAATGCAGGATTCTCCAATTTATCGTCATGAAAAAGTATCTTTTATGGTAAAACAAAGTACACCATCGGAGGAGAGCTCGTCCACGCTGATCGAAATGGATATATTACTTGATATATTTGGACTCGGATGGAAAAAGATATTGTACAAACAAGAATCACATGAAATAATGGATCCCACGTATCGCGTTACGGTACCATGCGGGGCCATTCATCGGTGACACGTGGCAACTAATCGGCCAAATGCGGCGGCGAAATGCCTCCCCACGCGGTGACACGCGGGCCCCGCTCGGCGGGCTCTGTCCCGGCCCGAGGAAACGGGCGACCGCGGGCGCCATTCGGAATCTTTGCCCGGCGTGGCGGTGGTCGCCCACACGGCGCGCCGCCGGAGCAACGAGGGGCGCGTTCACAATTCAAACGGACGAATGGAGCCGGGCCACGTGGCGGCTGGTGGAACGACGCAGCGCCGCCACGCTGCGTGGGCGGCAGCGCCTGCCGCGATGCGGTTTACCCGGCGGGAGGGCCCACCTGTCGGCGCTTCGTTTCCGCTTCAGCGCTTCAGCGCGCGTAGCGGTTCGCCCCGACCGCGTGACACGTGGCGCCGCGCCCGGAGGCGGGGCGGCGGGTGGCGCGGTTGGCGCTCAAGGCCCGAAGTGGGCGGCCGGTTCGGCCGGTTTAGCTGCCCGAGATCACGATTTTCCTTCGAAAATAGCGAAAAGTGCACAAGCGCCCGGTTACGCTCGGTTCACCGCCTACGGCGATTCTTCACCGGTTTTCGGCCCGACTCACAAGGAAACTTTGTTACCGTCATAGTGAGGTCGGTTTGCATGGCTAGGAGGCGGCGAGAATTGTTTCCTTGTATTAGCCTTGCCTCTCTCCCCTCTCTCCTATAAATAGAGGCCATTTCTTCATTGTAGAACACAACAATTCCAAGGAGAAACCAGTCCACTTGTGCACGAGTAGAATTAGTTCTTCTTCTTCTACTACTTCTTCTTCTTCTAAATTCTAGAGAGTGAGAGAGGGAAAAAGCTAGAAAGAAGCTTTGTTCTTTCTACCCAGGAGTTGCTTAGTTAAGCCCCTCGGTGTTCCTTGGGTTCCTAGGAGGGGCGGAGTCTTGGGACTTGTCGGTACCCCGGAAAATACCTCTGCAAGCTACTTACACTTTGGTAAGAAGTCTTGTGATTATCTTGAAGCTATTTAATTTCCTCGTATATTTCTTAGGCTGTTTGTAGACTTGCGGGATTGGTAGATTGTCTCGTTAAGAGCGTTAGTTCTTGGTGAAGGAACTCTTTGACCGGGGAACCTTGGCCAACATCAAGAAGCTGTGACCAATAGTGCAAACATGGTGTTTGGACTAGCGTTCACCTACCTTTTTGCGAAGCATCCCACGGTTGAGGGGGGTATGTGGCTAGGTCATGACAAGCCTTGACCGTCCTTGAAATCCCCCCCCACGTTAGGGTTTGTGACGTAGAGCTAATTGCGGAAGCTTCCCGGTTGGGCGTTGGCGGTGCCCGAAGTGAGTAGACAACGGACTTTAGAAATCACTTTGCTGAAAACTTAGCCTATAGATACCTCGCTACTCTTAGAAAACAAACCCTTGCCTTAGGTTGACCTGAGACCCGAGAAAAAGCTTCTTTGCGTGACCGTCCTTGTGTAAAATCACGATACCACAGCACCACCGGGTGAAGTGCTACAACGGTATTTCCGTGCGCTTGCGGATTTCTCTGTGCGTTAAGAAACACCAACGATACCGCCTAAACCCGCTCATCCGATAGCAAAGATAGGAACGCTTGGTTCTCACGGGGATCATGGTGGTGGTCCTCCCGTCGCTAGAGGCCTCATCTCCGGTGACATCCATGCACGTCGGTGTGCCGCCATGTCGGAGACCTCCGGGCTCAAGAACCCTAATTTTTCTTTTTCTTTTTATTAATCTATGGTTACAACTTGTAAACGGGTCTTTCTCCCTCATCGTAACTCCGGATGTGATGATTTTTCTTTCTACGATTTTGTAAAATAATGATGTGTCAACTTTGTTGTATTCTTCTTGCTAATCCATTCCAAATTGTAGGTCGTTTTACTTTTCAACCCTAACTTTGACCACTCGTCTTATTCAAAATTTTATGCAAAATATCACTTCTTTTGTTATGGCATGCTTTATTATCAAATGTTCTTTAAGAATGACTTAAACTTGGATTTGTTTTTGCACAAATTTTTTTGAATAAGACGAGTGGTCGAACTTGAGGTAAAAAAGTCAAACAAACTATAATTTGAAACGGAGTACTACTTTTGTCACGTTTGGTGGATATTATTTGAAAGTTGAATTTCAAATATTTGAAGAGTTAACATTTGAAATTTGAAGTACTAGTATGGAGATAAGTAAGATGCAAAACCATGGGGCCATGGGGCCATGGAGTACATTATTAACCTAGGGCGGGTGCCCATGGGGCCATATGGTGTCTCGAACACTTTCTGCGGTAGTAGTACTACTACTAGTACACATATTGTCTCTCTGTTTCTCTCGTAGTCTCTCGGCCTCTTCCTTCTCTCATACTCCAACTATAGTACTAGTAGTAGTACTACTACTCTTCTCCCCTCTTACGCTCACTTCCAAACTCTTCGAGGACCAAACAAGAGTAGAGAGCGGTCCGACACAGTGTCCGCCTCGCCTTCGCCGTCTCCATCCGGGTGCACCTCTTTTATCACATCCATTTAGCTAGATTTGGTTTTCCTGTGGTTCTAGAAACAACAAATATAGAAGTTTTTGTTCGGTGGTTGCAGATCAGGGGTCCTTCGCGGGGCCTCACGGTGGCGGCTACGGCGAGCGCCATCGTCTTGACTTCCTGACCGGGGATCCCGACCGGCGGGGCGCGGCGGTGAGCGAGGCGTTTATCGCGGCGTTCGGCCGCTCGATCTCTTGGTGTTACGCGGAGGCGAAAAAAAGATGTTGCAAGAGAAGCACATCTTCTTGGGTAAGCACCGAAATCTAGATTGTAAAGTGCATTATCCTTCCTTTTTTTGAAGGTTTTTTGAATGGCTCTAAAAGGTTTTGTTTTGTCCTCGCATATCTATGTGACTCGTGCTATCTAACCTTGTACAACATTGCTCAATAATTTTGTTGTCTTATACCTTTTCCCGATTCATCCTAGGACACCTAGGTACAAACACAAAAGACCTCTGGCAGGAGATTATAAAAGGATGGGGAGGAGGCCGAAGAAAATGTCCACATCATCTGGTTTTGGGAAGGGGGATTCAAGGGGGTGCTACATCTATGGTGTGGAGGAGCTGTGCTAGGCCTACAGGCGTATTGCCTCCCGGTATGGTTCCTCTACGGTGAAGCAGTTCTACATATAACTAAAGCTTTTTAGTTATTAGATTGCATTTCTGTTGTCTTTTTTTAAATTTTAGTTGAGTTATTTTTCGGTTAGCCTGGTTGGTTAGGTATTGTAAATTGGGTTCAAGTTAGTTTTTGTTTGTTGCGAAGGGGAATAGTTACATTGGATGGATTTGGTTATGTTTATGCCAATTAGTTTTATTTTTACGACCCTCTTGGTAAATTTACCACTAAGCTTATGAAAATGGCTTAATTTCAGAGTTGCAAAAATTCAGCGGTGACAAAATTATAGTCCTTTCACATGGGCGGTTTTGGCTTTTGCTTGCGATTTTTTTGTTGGGCCGGTAAAAGTATTAGCAAGGCGAGGTTTAGCAATAGCAGCAAGGAGGTGTTTGGGCCGTGCTAGCAAAGCAATTAAAGTCATCTGCATTGTTTATTGAGATGGAATAGTAGCAAGGTAGGTTAACTATAGCGGCAAGAAGTGGGTTTAATAGCACAATGACTATTATAAGTTTATTTTGCTATACTTCATACATAATGATTTACATACATGGAAATTTGTCGAAATTGCATTTTTTGACAATATTCAGGTGTTGCATAGATAAACTATGTCTTTGATGCTAATTGAGACACTAGGTCCTCAATTTTAAGACATCTGTTTTACTCGTGTGTGGCTTTCCTTTTTACAACAATTTGTGAGCATTAGATTCACAGACAACAGGTAAAAGCCATATGGTTGAACCTCTCTTGCCCAGTGTATATTTGCGAGAATTAGCTTTTCACATATATATATAAGTATCCATGCGTTAGTTACATGTCTTCTCTAGAGGTAGTCAAACCTTTTTTTATTCCATTTATTTCCAACCAATCGATAATTTTGGTGAGCCGATCCCTCGTTGCTTGTGTTTGTGTTATGCATTCTCTTGTTGCAAAAATAGAATCTTGTGTTTCCGCGGCGCACGGGACACAAATAGCTATATTTAATTCTATTGTTGCATACATGCCTTTTCTTGTTTTTACATCAGCCCAAATCTGCATCATGCATGTTAAAATGAAAATTATTTACATACCATTTATAACATACTTTTAATTTGGTTCTATGCGGGTAGATCCGTTGCTTGGTACTTGAAAAAATGGCTCTCGGTGCAATGCGGTATGGTAAAGAGATAGCTAAAAAAATCCCCGGAAGTGTTTAGTCTCCATTTGTGAACTTGCGCGGTCGGGTTATGTGGGTGTGGGATGCTTCATGGTCTACTTTTTGTATGCCTGAGAAGAAAAATTGGGCCCTAGATTTGTTTTTTTCAAGGACTTGATTACGTACTCGCCTAGCGACACTTGCTTCATCTTCCGCGACTACTACCTAACACGCTCCCTAAACCGAAGATTACATTTGCATCGAGTTGTCATGTGAGGGATGCCCCATGAATATGAACAATGGTATATTCTTTGCTTCTTCGAGATCAATGTATCTGTAATGTATTATATTTTGTATCAAGTTGGTCGTATCCATCCCGGCATTACCAATTGGAGTTGCAATGATTTCATGCCCGCATGACTTTATCCTTGTTGTGGTTCGCTAGATTTAGGTTATGCAAGAACAAAATGTTGTATCATCATGCGCCGCGGGGGTGTGCCTAAACATTGTTGTGTTGAGGTGAAACGACTTAGCCCTTACGTATGATAGTTGTGTTACGGCGTTTCGGGACCTTAGCGATCACGGTTTGTATTTTTATGTATGCATAATATCAATGCTTTTGGTGGCACCCGGCTCTATCACAAACCCGGTAAGTTCATGTTATGCAAGAACAAGAACTACTATGACTATCTCATGACTCTGATTGCCATTACACACCTATCGGTCCATTGTTTCCCGCAGGCGCGCAGCGCGCGCCCTAGCACTAGTGTATATATATATATATATATATATATATATATATATATATATATATATATATATATATATATACGCCTATTATTTCCTATCTTCCAGCTCCTTCACTCCGCCTCTCCACTCTTCTACGCACATGAGCCTTCCCCGCGTCGTGCGCCGCCATCGCGCTCTAGCCTCTTCCCGCCATGCGCGTCGCCACCTCCATTCCTCCTCGCCCTCTCCCCTCCCACCGCCGCCGTCGAAGATGAATACGGGGAGGTTCGCCCCCGGTTCCTCGTCCCGGGTGGAAACGGTGGTGAGGACTTCGTAAGGTTCAACAAGGGCATCCCTGGCCCGCCTCCATTTGGGTACAAGAAGCAAGGCATCTCGGCCGCCTCCACGGGTACAAGAAGCAAGGCATCCAGGGCCGCCTCGTTGGGGAGGAAGACGGAATCGCCTCGCTCACTAGTAACTTGGAAACCCTAGCGACGGTGGCCGCAGAGGGGTATCATCGGGAGGTTAGCGATGGAGGAAAGAGGACATGCCCCCTTCCCGCCTTCAACGACGCTGTCGTCGAGTCCTCCTTCCTTGCCCTCAAAATGCGGCGTCGTTGAGTCCCTGCTTCCTCGCGCTCGGGGAAGGCGTCGTCTATTTTATCTCCGGCCCGGGGCCATCTCGGCGGACGCGGGCGAAGGAAGGATCCTCGGCCGGCGGCGTCGGGAAAGGAGCCGGGGCGGGAGCGGAGGCGGAGCGGGGGAAGGAGGATCCTCGGCGGCGGTCGAGGCAGAGAGCTAGGAAGGCTGGAGGCGGCGGCAAAGGAGATGGAAGCAAGATCGTCGTTGGCGGTATTAATGCCATATGAAGACCAATTTTAGTACTCCCTCCGTTCCACAATACTTGCAATTCTTTGACTCATATAAAGCGTATTTATTTTCGTCTTATTCAAATTTTTTATGTAAATTATAAAACAAACAAAACGTCATTACAATATCTTTAGTCATGTAAGAAGTCATAACAAAAGTGGTAATATTTATTAAAAAAGTTGAATAAGATGAGAGGTCAAACTACGGTTTTATATGAGTCAAAAGAATTAAAGTATTGTGGAACGGAGGAAATATACCAATAACCGGTTATACTACTAGTTTCGAGTTTTAGTAGCGGCAGAATTGAAAAAATCCATTTTGGCTTGGCCAAGGCCAAGCTGTTTTTGGCATACTTAAAGAGAATAATGGTAGTTACGGCCCAGCAGTTTTTGCCGGTTTTGGCATAGTTCACTTACATGCATGCTTTGTTTAAATTGAGAAAACCAATTTTGGCCATTGTTTTGGCATAGATCTATGAATATAATGGTAGTTCTCGGCCACCAGTTTTGGCATAGTTCACTTTGCATGCATTCATGCTTTATTTCACTACAGCGGTTTCTCAATGACCAAATATATGAGCGATGCTTGTGATTTGGCGATTTGTGACTTGTTTTTTTGTCGGAATGATCTCATCTGGATCCCTCATATATATGTTCATCGCGAAAGCTCTTTGAAGTTGTTTGGGCTGTTGAGGATCTCATCAAGAGGAAGGCTGAGGCGAGCGAGAGGCTCATGATGCATAGGCTCGCTTGCGGTTTGTTGAGGCTAGTGTTGAGTACACGAGCGGGGTGGCATGCCTACGATGCCGACAACACACTAAATAATGTGATTGATGTTATGCTATCTTGACTTACTTTTGGTGATCATGTACTAGCTAGGGTAGTATTAAAACAATGTGATGATGCAAACTCGATGGTAGGTTGTTCGGTTTGAGAAAATATATGATGACTAGAAGCTTTGACTTACTTTTGGTGATCATGTACTAGCTAGGGTAGTATTAAAGCAATGTGATGATGCAAACTTCGATGGTAGGTTGTTCAATTTAAGAAAATATATGATGACTAGAAGCTTGTGCGTACAACTTGTTAACCACACATACATATGCATATGTAGGCAACTAATAAAACGGTTTTGCACAACGCGATTTTTTTTTTTTTGAGAAGGAAAATGTATTTTATCTCAGCGCATTACACGGCCCATTTACAAGCGGGATCCACAAAAAAAGAAAAATTATAGAAGTAGAAAGCTCACATTCATCTTCCTCGCAGACCTTGAGGAGATCCGTTCGTTTACGCCGTCGAAGCCACTTTCAATGCGTCGTCGGGCACGAGGCCAAACTCCACCGGTGGAGGCCGCGGAGGGAGGAGGCTTACTTCTAGGCAACACTACCTCCCTCCCGGGCGCATCGGCCAACTCTCGTACCCACGACGCATCCACACAAAACCACGTCGAACTTCGAAAAACGGATGCACCATTGCATCAATCCGTCATTGAACTTCCACAACGATTAATGGATTGTTCACAAGTTCCAACGGGCGCAACCATTCGCGGCCCGGCAAGCGCCGTTCGAGACCCCATCTACTTAAGAAGCGCCTTGTTTCTTCCCTCGGCAAAAAAACACGAGAGAAATGGAGTCATCTCCGCGGCAAGCGGCGGCCGCGATGCCCGAGAGCCAGCGCACTTGCCGCCCGAGATGTGGTCGTCGCCGGCGGCGGATACCCGGTTTGTCGACCACGGCGATCCGCGTGCGATGCCGCGATCGTGGAGGACTTCATCAACGAAATCGAGGTAACCGTGTCCAAAGTCCAAGCGGTGCGGGTATGCTCGTTGGCCTCGACTTCGGGTGGAGGATTCTTCCTCCCAACGAGTTTGGCAAAATCACGATTCGGGATCGCGATGTTACGGTACGTGTGTTGGCCATCGATGCCTTGTATATCAAGTGCACCGGTGGGGGCGGTTACCCCAGGTTTTGAACCACTTTCTTCAAGATGAGGGCCATGTGTTCCTTTGGGGCGACCATAGGCAGGGCGTGGAAATGCCTTGAAGTTGGCTAGCGGGGTCGCCTCTCCAATCCACAGCGACTTACAACTTATTGTGCTGCTCTTGATGTTACTTGAGTACAAGAATGCAGCGAGAACAGTGTCTCCTGCCTCGTTTGGATACTCTAGCGTCGGCGGTTCTCTCAATTCCTCGTCGAAAGAAGAAGAAGAAGAAGCGGCGAGAAGAAGGCGACTTCATCGATCACCACCGATGGGGGACTTTTCGGTTGTCGGCGAATCGGATTAACTATGCCCGGCATAGATGCCTTCTGTCCTTTGAGATTGCTAATCGAGGTTCGGATCAAGCATGGTTATGACTTCCTTCACGAATGCTAATGTACCATAAATCGTAAATGTCGTTGTGCTATAAAAAAGAACATTCGGCTTTGGGTAATGTATTATATAGAACTTTTTGTCTTTATCAATATGCGTAGGTGAGATACTCTGAATTCCGACACATACCACTACCAATAAATGCACTCATACAAGCGTCGGGGATCAGAGCGGGCATACGGTCCAATAAATGCGTAACAATCCGTATATGTAGACACACATTTGCTATAAACCGTCTCGACAAGCGTCGCCCCGTAATGGGCGTGATAGTTCTGGCGCTGTACACATAGCGTCTATATATTGACACCGCGTGCGCAATATTTTCCGAACATTACGGACACACAATCGGTTCGCCGCGTCTCTACATTATCGCAGCGTCACGTAAAAGCGGTTAGGTATGTCCGCGAACACACAGTGATACAAATCGTCTCTAACAAAAGCAGCGGCCCCGTATCGCTGTGCGAGTTATGAACACGTGCACCCGCCAGCGTCTGTTTACGGTCAATATGCGCAATAGTTTCAAAAGCGGTATAGGCGGTTTGTTTTGATAAGCAGCGTCACGTAATTCGCCCCGCAGCGTCGTAGCGATGCGGATGCAGCGAGGGGGCGCCTTACGGTAAAAAGCAGCGTCTGAATCTAAGCGTGTGACTTTAATACCGTGACGTTCGCGGACCCTTTCGCACATTCCAGCGTGCGTGAAGGCGATGATGTGCAGCAACACTCATAGCGCGTGAGGTGGTGGCACCAAAGAGTGTGCAGTATACAAACACAGCGTGCGAATTAGTATTCGTATCCGCAGGCGACCGGCTCAGAGAATGCGTCGTGCCTAGCGTGTCTAAGATATGGTGAATCCTGCGGACACTTGGTTTTGAAAAAGGCGTGCATGCAATTGCGTCTGTATCCAGGAAACAAAAAGCAGCGTCACGAGCGGGAAAATGCGGGCCTTCGGTTAGATCTTGCGTCTATAATTACCCTTATTTCAGAGCGTGTTTTTGGCTAGGTGGGGCCCGTAGGCACCTGTGCCCGGCCTTCGCCCAAACCGCGCGTCGATAATATAACGTCTGAGCGCATGTTATAAGCGGCGTCTCTGCGGGCGCAGCGGCGGTTATTAGCCCTTTTTACATAGTGTAGCTTGTCTCCGATGAGCACATAGTTCTTGCTTCTTCTCAAGATCCTTGTTGCTTCAGCTTTGTCATCGGGTAGCGTCTTGTTCTTGATGAAGTTTATGATGTCTTCGATCCAGGGAGTTGTTCTTCGACACGGAGAGATTATCATTACTACGTTTAGAGCTGATTGCTCCATGTTGTCTTCTTCTTACGGGTTCTCCTTGATGGATGGTTTCAAGAGTTCTTAACGAATACTCACGGTGGTACTTGGGCTCTGTCGGATCCGAGTTTGGCTATACGTCTGCCGCCCGCGTTCGCATCTCTGAGCACGTGTAGGATTTCTAGGCCTTGGAAGTTCTTTTCCAACTTGCGTACTTCTGCGCAATAGAGGCCCATGTTGTCCTTTGTGCAGTCCCAGTCCTTGTTGACTTGGTTGATGACAACAGCAGAGTCGCCGTATACTTGTAGTCTCTTGATTCCCGAGTTCTTGCTATCTTGAGGCCATGGATGAGTGCTTCATATTACGCCTCATTGTTTGTAGCTTGCCACATGATTTGCGGCACGTGCTTGAGTTGTCTTCCTTACGGAGATATGAATAAAATCCGGCTCCTGCTCCCCTAGCTTCAACGATCCATCGAAGTACATGTTCTGATGCTTCTTGATGTCGTCGGGTATGGAGTTGTTGGAGTTACGTCCGTGCATATATGAAATGCGGAAGTGCACGGGATTTGATTGCTCTTCTTGGGGTGAACTCTAGATTCAATGCTCCGAGTTCTACGCCCACTTTGATATGCGGCTGTTGAATCTACGTTCCTTGGGATGTAAGCCTAATGGTGAGTCGATCACCAGCGTAATCTTGTATTTGTCAGTAGTGTCGTAACTTCCTTGATGTGATCGATAAGGAGTAGAGTAGTTTTTTTGTGCGTGAGGGTATCGAGCCTTGGACTCACGATAGTGTGGATACGGGATCACTAAAGAACTCTACCGAGTTGTTCGCGAGGGTTCTATCTAGCTGCGACCCACAACAACTCGAGAAGGCAATGGAAGCATAGCTACGGTGACTTACATTGTAATTAGGATAGAACACTAGTCGGGTTACCTTGTTTAGAGTTCGGTGTTCGGTTCCTCTACGAACAACCCTCTACGTATCCGACTAGGATCGTAGCGAGTTCCTTGGCCCCTTGGACTATAAAAGGCGGCCAAGGAGCACCTAAAATAGAGGAGCATCGAACATACGAGGGACACGAGCTTGGCCATGACCAAGCGTATGTAAGCTTCATAGCCCGATTCGGCTAACCCCATCAATCAAAAAACAGGCTCCGCGGCTGGGCGTAAAGGTCTTTACTCGATCCTTGATCGAGGGCCAGGCTGATATAAAAACCCGCTCTCCATGTCAATTTCGCAACAAACCGCCCGGGCTTCGGGTTCGTCGAGGCCCGAACAAACTGCCGGTTCACCCGTGGCACGCTCTCGGTCATAAAACATCGGCCAGTGGTGCCCGCGGTAGGGGCTCTCGTCGAATTTCAGCCGCAAAGAGTCGGGGACCACGACATCATGAGTACATCGGCGAGGGAGGACAATCATCTTGGGTCATGGACTTGCGAGATCGGCGGCGGCGGCAAGACTTCGAAGCTACATCATCGAGGACTCGGGGCCGACAAACAAAAAACTTCGCCGAAAGCTCCGACAAGCGACAATTGTCGAAGCCGCCTCGAAAGCGGAGAACAAGCTCGAAGCTTGCTTTCGGGAACCAACACGGAAGGACCCAAACCCGAAACCAACTCGGGGAAGGTGGACAACCCGGGGCTCAAGTGTGGATTCGAAGGCAACTCGAAGTACAACTCCAACTCCGACTTGGATAAAGGGAAGCTACTCCGGCTCGGAAACTTTTTCAGCCAACACTACTCCAACTCGGAGAAAGAAGGCGAGTCGGATATAACCACGGACACCAGTCAGATTACCTTTCGGTTTCCTACGGGACTACGGAGCGGCGTTGGCGTATTCAAGGAGCGCCCGGGGACAACTCGAAGAAGATTGGAGATTCCTTTGGAGGCGCCAAAGAGGGCTCATATTAACAAGAACCCCGGAGGAGTGCATCATCCAGCGGCCAGAACCCTCAAACGAAGCCGATCGTCAAGCAACAAGGGCAACTAGGGAGGACCAACATCATAAGGCCTACCCCCGGCGGAAGGAGTGGTGGCCAAAAGCACACTGCTAAGGAAGTCTTTATGGTGGCTACGGCTTCGCACCCACTTACCCGACCAGGAAGCCCCAAACATCAGGTCCAGCGGCGAAGGCCTATCAACATCTCGTGGATGAAAGAACCCTTGAAGGCGAAGGGAGAACACCAACGTCAAGAAAGGCTGAAAAGGAACAAGCTAAAGGGAGGGCCCTTGAATCGGGGCAAACTCACGCATGCAAGCCACGAACAAATATCAAGCCGATCTACATGAGTGCGAAGGCTAAAATCGAAAGAGAAAGGCGAGAGCGATCAACGAGCAACCGGGAAGGCTACAAGGGTTGATTGACCTTTGAAAGCTGCTACGAGACTTAAATGACGAAGAAAGGCTCATCAAGGGAGCGTTACGAAGGCTACCGAAAGAGATCCCCGAGCGTCACGGTCAAAGGCGAACGACTCTCATGCTCCAAAATTGATCCAACGTCTTTGAGAGGCTAGGAAGGCGAGAGGGTTCCAACAACTCCGAGCCACCAGGAGGATGGTAAAAGCGATACCGAGACCCCCGAGGAGAAAGCCCGCTCCAAGACCAAGCCGACGGAGAAGTCGCGGAGTCAACATATCGACCTCTTGGAACTCATCCAAGAGGAGGAAGAACCTCGGGGAGGACTTGAAAAAAAAAAGAGCGACGGAAAAGCTTCGACGGGTTTCCTTGCTTGTGCGGAAAGATTGCGAGGAAGTCAAGCTACCTCAAAGTTCAAGCCTTCAAACCACTCAAAAATACGATGGGAAAACAAAGCCCGGACAATGGCTCGAGTCTACTCACAATCCATTGAGCTGCGGAGGAGATGATGGCGTGAAAGCCGTCTTCTTTCCCATGGCCCTAGAGCTCTACTGCTCCAATGGTTCGACAAGATCGAAGAAGGCTCAATCCGATCTTTGGGAAGACTTCTGAGAGAGGCGTTAAGTAGCAACCGCGGGAATCATCACCCATCCTATTACTCGGTGAGTTGAGAAGCCTTAGCGAGAAGCGGAGAGAATCACGAGATTACTACCGAAGATTTGGGGAGATGAGATCCCAAGTACATGACATCATCAGAGAGAGTGATAGGCGCCCAGCCGGCAGCGGGATTTTCTCAAGATGGCGGTTCTCGATTTCTACAAAGACAACCCGAGGACAAGCGAGCGGTTCAAGCTTACTATTGAGAAGATGATCGGAGCTGAAGAAAGAACTTCGAGACCGCTTTCCAAAAAGAAAGAACTTCGAGAAGGCCCAAGAAGGATCGAGAACAACTCTTAACGACAAAAAGAGCGAGGACCGGATAATCTTGTCGCAATGGCGGAGAAGTCAAAGAAACCCTACAAGCAATGGTTCAACAACAACAATAATGGCGGCAGGAGCGAGAAGCAATATCAAGCTAGAAGACCTACCTGCATCTACCACCACAGGCTCCGCTGCGCTCGGAAGCGTACCACATTCTAGGAGAAGTACAAGGGAGGGAACAACTACGCTTTCGGAGAGAGAAACAATCAAGAGGAACGAGAGAAAAAGCCAGCGAAGAGCCAAAGGCGGGGGGATTTCGAGAAGCAACGAGATCCTTGAGCGTCATATTCTCTGGGTACCGGTTCAAAGAGAAAGAGACAAGATAAACTAGAACAACTCTCAACGACAAAAGAAGCGAGGACCGGATAATGCGTCGTAATGGCGGAGGAGGAGTCAAAGAAACCCTACAAGCAGCGGTTCAACAACAACAACAATGGCGACATGAGCGAAGCAATATCAAGCTAGAAGACCTACCACATCTACCACCACTGGAGCTCCGCTGCAGCTCGGAAACTGTTCCACATTCGGGGAGAAGTACAAGGGAGGGAACAACTACGCTCGGAAAGGGGAACAATCAAGAGAGCAGAGAGAAGAAGCCAGCGAAGAGCCAAAGATAAGGGATTTCAAAAGCAGCGAGATCCTTGAGCGTCATATTCTGCGGAGTATCCGGTTCAAAGAGCAAGAGACAAGATAAACTAGCACTCAGATCAATCATGGCAGCGAGAACCCGCAATACCACGCTACCTCAATTGGTCTCAATACCCGGTTCGAGTTCACGGGGGAGGATCAATGGGCAGGTGTGGACAACGCCGGCCTATATCCTGCGGTACTAGAACCTCACCACGATAGCGGGTGTTGTTGCCAAAGTATTGATCGACGGAGGAGCGAGGATTGAACATCATATTTTTAGAAACAACTGGACAAGATGGGACTAGACCTCTCGGACTAATCGCTCCTTCAAGCACTCCCTTCTATGGAATAGTACCGGGACGAGCAGCCATACCCGGTTGGACAAGTCACCTTGCCGATTACATTCGGATCTCCGTCAAATTACGGACGGAGTACATCAAGTTCGAGTGGCAAATCTCGAGTCACCATACCACGCCATTATGGGGAGACACGCTGTTGCAAAATTCATGGCTATTCCACACTACCCGTATCTTCTACTAAAGATGCCGGCACCTTTTGGGGTTCTTTCAATCAAAGGGAGACCTCAAAGAAAGCTTTTCGAGTGTGACGTACAAGCCGTGGAAATCGCAAACAAGGCAGGGGAGAGCTCTTGGAGAAAAAGAACTCAATCGAGATGGCGAGAGGATACGAATCCAAAAGAACTTCGAGATACACGCCAAGAAGCAAGCAATTCTGATTCCACGGAGAAGAAGCCGGCGTCAAGCACATTGATCTACAGACGAGGCGATCCATCCAAGGCAGCGATCATCGGCGCCCACCTATCTCCAAAATAGGAACTCGCGCTCACCCGGCTTCCTAAGGCAACACAAAGATATATTTGCACGGAAACCGGCCGATATGCAGGCGTACCAAGGGGCTGGTGAGCCGCGAATTGACATCAATATGGGATCCAAACCCATCAAGCAAAGACTAAGGAGGTTCTCACGAGAAAAAGAAGGAGGCCATCAAAAGGAGATTGCAAAACTACTCGCGGCCGGTATTCATCGGAGAAATCCTACATCTGGCTGGCTAGCCAACCCGGTTAACGGTTCGGAAAGAAGAACACCTCGGTGGCGAATGTGTGTGGACTACCGCAGACCTGAATAAGCATTGCCCAAAAGATCCCCGGGCTACCAAGGATCGACCAAATAGTAGACTCTCTGGCGGGATCAGCTCTACTATCGTTCTTGGATTGCTACTCGGGATATCACGGTTGCATTGAAGAAAGAAGATCGAGCAAGACCTCTTTTATCACCCCCTTGGTGCCTCTTGCTACAAAACAATGTCCTTGGATTGAAGAACGCCCGAACAACGTATCAAAAGAGCGTCTGAGACTTGTTTTGGAGAACAGTTAACAAAAACGCCCGAAAGCATCACGTGAACGGCGTGGTGGTGAAGACCAAAGAACGAAACTCGATTCAAGACACGGAAGAGACTTTCAAGAACCTCAACAAGTGGAAATGGAAGCTCAATCCAACAAAATCGTCTTTGGAGTACCTTCGGGACATTCTTGGGGTTTCTTGGTCGACAACGAGAGGCATTGAAGCCAGCACCAAGCAAATCAATGCAATCACCGAGATGACACGGCCCGAAGCGTCAAGGGCGTCCGAGGAAGCTCACATGGTGCATGGCGGCACTCAAGCGATTCATATCAAGCTTGGAGAGAAAGGGCTACCTTTCTTCAAACTCATCAAGACCAAAGGAGAATTCAAGTGGGGCGGATGAAGTGGACAAGGCGTTTGAAGAACTCAAGCAATACCTTACAACAGCTCTAGTCCTAACACCTCCAAAGGACCAAGAAGAACTCCTGCTATACATAGCAGCAACAAATACAGTAGTCAGCTCAGCAATCATCGTGGAAAGAGAAGAGCCCAAACAACCGAACAAGGTCCAGAGGCCGGTTTACTACGTAAGCGAGGTTCTATCTGAGTCCAAGGCTCGATATCCTCACGTACAAAAACTACTCTACTCCATACTGATCACATCAAGGAAGCTACGACACTACTTCGGCCGGTCACAAGATCACGGTGGTAGCGACTCACCACTAGGCGACATCACGAGAGCAGAGATTCAACGGGCCGCATATCAAAATGGGCGGTGGAACTCGGACATTGAATCTAGAGTTCACCCCAAGAAGAGCAATCAAATCCCAAAGCGCTACGGATTTCATAGCGGAATGGACGAGCTCCAACAACCCATATCGGCGACATCAAGAAACATTAGAACATGTACTTGATGGATCGTTGAAGCTAGGGAAGCGAGGAGCCGGGATTTTATTCATATCTCGGAAGGAAGACAACTCAAATACGTCTTTTGCAAATCATGTGGCAAGCTACAAACAATGAGGCGAGTATGAAGCACTCATCCATGGCCTCAAGATAGCAAGAACTCTAGGAATCAAGAGACTACAAGTATCACGGCGACTCCATGAGGTTGTCATCAATCAAGTCAACAAGGACTAGGACTACACAAAAAGGACAACATGGGCCTCTATTGCGCGAAATGCATAAGTGGAAAAAGAACTTCAAGGCCTAGAGATCCTACACGTGCTCGAGATGCGCGAGCGTGGCGGCGACGCGTGCTAGCCAAACTCGGATCGGCCCCCAAGTCCCACCGGGGAGTATTCGTCGAAGAACTCTTGAAACCATCCATCAAGGAGAACCCGGAAGAAGACAACATGGAGCAATCAGCTCTAAGCGGATAATGATAATCTCTCGAGTCGAAGAACAACTCCACGGATCGAAGACATCATAAACTTCATCAAGAACAAGACACTACCGAGAAGACAAAGTTGAAGCAACCGGGATCTTGAGAAGAAGCAAGAACTACGTGCTCATCAAAGACAAGCTTTACAAAGAGCAGCATCATCGGGGAGTACTACTCAAATGCATAAGCTCTGAAGAAGGAAAAAGACATCCTCAAAAGAAATCCACTCGGATCTTTGTGGAAACCACGCGGCGTCAAGAACCCTCGTGGGAAAAAGCATTGAGCGAGGATACTCTTGGCCAACAGCCCTCAAAGATCTGAGAAGGAACTCGTCAAAACATGCAAGGGATGCCCGGATGTTTTGCAAGACAAGCACATGTGCCGACACACAACCCAATCTGCATACCACCGTCATGGCCCTTCGTCTTTGAGGGATTGGATCAAGTCGGACCACTTAAAAAAGAGCCAAAAGGAGGATACGAATATATCTTAGTCGCCATCGACAAATTCACCAAATGGATAGGGTACAAGGCATTGGTCACCTACAGCTCCAACAAAGGCGTCGAGTTCATCAAAGAGATCATGCACGAATTTGGGATACCGCGGGGATCATCAGCGACCTCGGATCACCATTCACGGCGGCGAGTTCAAAGATTGGGCACAAGGCGTGGCATACGGATAGACTATGCCTGCAGTAGCACACCCTCAAGATAACGAACAAGTCAAAAAGAGCAAACGGACTCATCCTTGCCGGGTTGAAGCCAAGATTATCACGAAGAACTCAAAGACTACGGAGCCAAGTGGATTGAAGAACTCCCAAAAGTTATGCAGGGCCCTAAGAACTCAAATCGGTGAGAGCAACGAGGCTACTCGCCCTTCTTCACGACCTATGGATCGAGAAAGCGTTCTACCAGCCGACCTCATATGGAGCTCTCCAAGGATCGAGCAATTTGAAGAAGGAGAAGGAGAGAAGCAGGACAAGAAGACTAGAAATCGGCGTGCGCGGAAGAAGTCGAGAACAAACGCCATCCTCGAGCGCAAGATATACGCAGGGGGCGAGAAGGCACTACGACAAACACACGTCCAAGAAAACTTAACCCGGGAGATCAAGTACTCAAGAGAAATCAAAAGACGGAAGGCAAGCACAAAGCTGCTTTCGGCCCATGGGAAGGACCATATATCGTCAAAGGATGCGGGACCGGGAACCTACAAAGGCGATGACAATGCAAGGAGAAGAAATCGAAACTCTTGGCACATAAACCAGCTCGAGAAGGTTCTATCCATATCGAGAGGATCTCAAGGCGCGAGAAGAGAGCCGAGCATAAAAACAACTCTCCGATACTTCAAGAAGAAGAAGATCAAGCACTGAAAAGAACTACGGACCATCAAAAGGGTCACCAAATACGCGACCACCGGGCACCTCAACGAAACAAGCTGCCCGAGTAAAAGCTGCATGCCTCTAAGGGAGAAGAACAAAACAGCCCGAATTTGGCACTTCACAAGAAGAAGTCGACCAAAAGAAGGCAAACCCGACCACTAGAGCGGAGGTCAAATTCAAAGGGTGGAACCACGCGAAGTCTAGCTGCGGAATAAGCGTCCACACCTTAAATCCTAGCGGAAGATCGTGAACTTCGACCCTTGAAAAAAGAAGGACGTTGGGATCGGCCCGTTTAGGTCGTAGAGGCCATCAAGGGTCGAGAAGCGCCACTATGTCCAATGGCGGCGGACGGCCTTTTCGAATCGGGCGTGAAACGGTGTAGTGTTGTGAAATAGAAACCCATCGTCTCACACAAGTCTCTCGAAGCGAGCAGCCCAAACCGGGCAAGGTGGATTGTAGTGTTATGAAATAGGAACCCAACCATCTTGACCTTCATCCCGCATTGCACTTAAATGGGCCGGGGCGAGAACCCTTCAAGGGGCGTCATGCGATAGTCCAGCGGACGGCATGGGAGAGCCTAGCCCGAGAAGAGGCAACCTTGAGTTAGAATAACTCTTTTAGGAGCACGACTCCACCAAAATACACTAGCATGTCCAAAAGGACAAGCGCTAGAGGGGCCTAAATGGAGAAACCTAACGGCTGGGTAACCCTCAGAACAATCGTGACAAGTCTCGGAAAGAAGACGCCAAGTCACACGCCCCGAAGAAAACAACCATGGAAAAATGGGGGACACCCCAACCACCATCGGCAAGTCTACGAGAAAGGGCGAGCTGAATCTTGAAAGAACAACCACGAAGACCAAAGAGCAAGACTCTATCACCTTGGCAAGTCTACGAGAAAGGACAAGCTGAATCTTGAGGAAGAACAACCCTAAAGATCGGGGAGCAAGACTCTACAACTATCTTCCAGCCAATCTACAGAGAAGACAAGTTGATACTCGAGAAAGAAGAACTCTGGAATTCAAGAGCAAGACTCCACTCATCATGACAAGTCTCAAGAAGAAGAAGCAGTCATTTGTCGGGGAGAAAACAACCACGACAAACGAGCAAGACTCTCTGACTACCTTCGACCAAGTATACGAAAAAAGACGGGTGACACTCCGGAAGAAAACACTGGACTCCATTAGAAGAACTTGAGAACTACCCTCGGCTAAGTCTACGAGAAAAGGGCAAGGCTGATTCCTTGAGAAAAAGAAAGAACTGCGAAATGCGAAGCAAGACTCAATCTACTACGGAAAGGCTAGCCAGCGTCAAGGGAGAAACAACCCAAAAGGCGCACAAGGACAAGATCCTACGCTACCCTCGGCGGATCTACAAGAAGACAAGGCGACCCGGTCGGGAGAAAGGTCTTGACAACTTCGAAGCGAGGACTTCAACACTATGAGCAGACCAAGTCTGAGATAGGCAAAAGGCTGGATCATCGGCCCGAAACAACACTTGTTATAGAGCGTGACCCCAAACAACTCGGCACGAACCTACAAGAAGGACATAAGAGCGGGAAGCCTAAGGAAGAACTCTAAAGGCACAATCTCAACAAGTCATCCGAAGAAGAAGAACTCGGAAGACCACGCAAAAAACAAGCGAAAGACAAAGCGCAACAAGTCTACGCGAAGGCGGTCGAAGTCATACAAAAAGTACAAGTACAAAATGGATAAAGGGACGAATATCTTTATTCAACATCTTGAAAAAAATACAAGTTACATGGGAAACAACTCCTACAAGATACAAAGAAGACTTCAGATGCACGGGGAGCCCAACAAGAACTCCGCGTACAAGATACAAAAAGACACAGGGACCTATAATCCTAAAGAATACAACACCGCGGGCGGGAGAAACCGGCATCCAACGGCGAAGAAGGCGGAGCGCCGGGACCAATATCTGAACCCCAAGAGCACGAGTCTCAACAACTCGGGACTACTTCGAAGTCAAGACCCTTGCGCCCAAGTCCATAAACACCTAGAACTTGAAGAACCCCGGCGGCGGCGGCGAATGAACCCGGGATCAAGATAAGCGACACGGCGAAGAAAAACCCCCTACTTGAAGGCTCAGGAGTTCACCATGTCGCGGCGGGGCGAAAAGAGCCCCGAAGGAAGCGCTCAACTCCACAAAGAGTAGAAGGAAGCGCCTCCAAAGAGCACCATCTTCAGCAATTCCTCAAAAGGCACAACCTTCCCGAAGGCGGCGGCGACCAATGCCGGTTGGGAAGCCGGCATATGTCTACCCAAGCGGTGAGGAAGTAGACCAAAGAGGATCAAAGGGTAACGGAAAGAACACGGATCCGAAGCTCGAGAATGAAGCTTTTTTCTACGAGAGAGAGATAGCCCGGGAGGAAGAAGAAGCAGAGAGAAGAAGAAAAGACACTCACGGATCCTCACGAAAGCAAAGCGGGCCATATTTATAGGCGGAACCAGCACGCCCTATAGACCAAGTCCACGAAGACAAGGCAACCACCAAAAGGCGGTCACCTCAAATCACGTAGAAGGGAATTTATGGCAATGACTGCCCATCCACGGCGTTTCAAAAACGGAGCCTTGATAAAAGCGCCTTTGTGACTCCGTGGCTGCGGAAAAAAAAACGGTCAAAATCCCGGGAAAAATGAAGAACCTCTAAGAGCTCTATCTACAAAAGAACTCTTAGGCGCTCGGGAACTCACTGAGGATACTTTCGGGGCACGATTTTTCGAGAAAAGGCTCCGACGACGGGGCGAACTTCGAAGACGGAAGAGAAGAACTTCGAAGACCTTCCGGCTCTGTACCAAAAGCAAGAAGCTGGGGCTACACCCTACGGGTGCACTTTTTTTCAGCAAAGTGCACACCGTATGAAGACAACAAGGACCACATCAAGGCGCACCGAGAAAAGCGGGCGGCTCTCATGACTCAAACCTGAGATGCTCGAGAGCTAGCGGAGCAAAAACTCTCCTTTCAAAAAAGAAGAACTCCGGCGATGGGAAGAACTCGAAGGCGGAGGAGAACAACTCAAAAGACCTTCCGGCTCTTTGTGCCAAAAAGCAAGAAGCTCGAGGGGCTACACCCCTACGGGTGCACTTTTTTTTTAAAATTGCACTCCGTAAGATGATCTTGAAGACCATATCAAGGCCTCGCCCGAGAAGAGCAAAACAACTCTCATGACTCGACCTTGAGATGCTCGGGGGGCTTGTGGATCGAGGATCACTAAAGAACTCTACCGAGTTGTTCGCGGGGTTCTATCTAGCCTGCGGCCACGAACAACTCGAGAAGGCAATGGAAGCATAGCTACGGTGACTTACATTTGTAGTTAGGATAGAACACTAGTCGGGGTTACCTTGTTTAGAGTTCGGGTGTTCGGTTCCTCTACGAACAACCCTCTACGTATCCGACTAGGATCGTGGCGAGTTCCTTGGCCCCTTGGACTATAAAGGCGGCCAAGGAGCACCTCGTGAAAGGAGAGCATCGAACATACGGAGGACCGCGAGCTTGGCCGCGACCAAGCGGCGTAAGCTTCATAGCCGATTCGGCTAACCCCATCAATCAAAAAGCAGGCTCACGCCCGGCGGGCGTAAAGGTCTTTACTCGATCCTTGATCGAGGGCCGGGCTCCGATAAAAAACCCCGCTTTCCATGTCATTTGCGCAACAAACCGCCGGGCTCCGGGTTCGTCGAGGCCGAACAAACTGCGGTTCACCCGTGTGGCGGGCTCTCGGTCGTAAAACATCGGCAGATAGAACCTCGCTCACGTAGTAAAGCGGCCTCTGGACCTTGTTGGGTTGCCGGGCTCTTCTCTCTCCACGATAATTCTTTGAGCCCGACCCTTTGTATTTGTTCTTTGCTATGTATAGCGAGGAGTTCTTCTTGATCCTTTGGAGGTGTTAGGGCTTGGGCTGTTGTAAGGTCTTGTTTCAGTTCTTCAAATGCCTTATGCGCATTATCTGTCCATTTAAATTCTCCTTTGGTCTTGATGAGTTTGAAGAAGGGTAGCCCTTTCTCTCCAAGCTTGGATATGAATCTGTTGAGTGCCGCCATGCACCCTGTGAATTTCTGGACGTCCTTGATGCTTCGGGGTTGTGTCATTTCAGTGATTGCTTTGATTTGCTTGGTGCTGGCTTCAATGCCTCATTCTTGACCAAGAAACCCGGTAGCTGTCGATGGTACTCCAAAGGCGCATTTTGTTGGATTGAGCTTCCATTTCCACTTGTTGAGGTTCTTGAAAGTCTCTTACGAGGTCTTGAATCGAGTTTTTTTTCTCTGTCTTCACCACTACGTTGTCTCACGTATGCTTGGCATTTTTGCCAATCTACTCTCCCAAACAAGTGCATGTATCGCTCTTTGATACGTTGCTCTGGCGTTTTTCAATCCGAAGGACATTGTTTTGTAGCAGTAGGCACCGAAGGGAGTGATGAAAGAGGTCTTGCTCTGATCTTCTTCCTTTAGTGCGATCTGGTGGTATCCCGAGTAGCAATCCAAGAATGATAGTAGAGCTGATCCTGCCGTGGAGTCCACTATTTGATCAATCCTTGGTAGCCCGAAGGGGGTCCTTTGAGCCTTTGTTTGTTCAGTGCATTGTAGTCCACGCATTCGCCAATCTCGAGGTGTTCTTCTTCGAACGGAGAACCGGGTTGGTGAGCTAGTCGGGATGTAGGATCTCTTTGATGAACCTTAGCTGCGAGTAGTTTCGCGATCTCCTTCTTGATGGCTTCTTTCTTTTACGGTGAGAACCTCCTTAGTCTTTGCTTGATGGGTTTGGATCCCATGTTGATGTCGATTACGTACTTTCGGCCCGGCTCCCTTGGGACACCGGGCATGTCTGCGGTTTCGGGCGAATATTTCTTTGTGTTGCCTTAGGAAGGCGGTGGCCTTGAATTCCTATTTTGGAGATAGGTGGGCGGCGATGATCGCCGTCTTGGATGGATCGCTTTGTCACGTAGGTCGATTTGCTTGGCGTCGGCTTCCTCACGGTGGAATCAAGATTGCTTGCTTCTTGGTTGATATCTCGAGTTCTTACGGATTTGTCTCCTCGTCATTTGGTTGAGTTCCTTTTTCTCCAAGAGCTCTCTGTCTTGTTTGCAATCTCCAAAGCTTATGCGTCACACTTTCGAAAGCTTTCTTGAGGTCTCCTTTGATGGAAGGACCCCAAATGGTGCCGGCATCTTTAGCGAAGATACGGGTAGTGTGGAATAACCATGAATTTTGCAATGGCGGGTCTTCCCATGATGGCGTGATATGGTGACTCGAGATCTGCCGCCGAACTTGATGTATTCCGTCCGGTGGTGGTTGGAGATCAAATGTAGCGGCAAGGTGACTTGTCCAAGCGGGTATGGCTGCTCGTCCGGTACTATCCCATAGAAGGGAGTGCTTGAAGGAGCGATTAATCCGGAGAGGTCTAGTCCCATCTTGTCCAGTGTCTCTGAGAATATGATGTTCAGTCCTGCTCCTCCATCGATCAACACCTTGGTAACGGTTACTCCGGCTATCGTGGGTTCCAGTACCAAAGGATACAGGCCGGCGTTGCCCACACTTGTCCATTGATCTTCCCTGGTAAACTGAATCGGGTATTGGGACCAATTAAGGTAGCGTGGTGTTGCGGGTTCTGCTGCCATGATCGATCGGAGTGCTAGCTTATCTTGTCTCTTGCTCTTTGAATCGGGCACTCCAGAGAATATGACGTTCAAGGATCTCGTTGCTTTCTGGAAATCCCCAGTCTTTGGCTCTTCGTTGGCTTCTTCTCTGTTTTCTTGATTGTTTCCCTTCTGAGCAGAGTTGTTTCCTCCCTTGTACTTTTCCTAGAATGTAGTGCAGTTTCCGAGCGTGTGCGGAGCTCCAGGATGATAGATGCAGGGCAGGTCTTCTAGCTTGATATTGCTTTTGTTCCTGTCGCCGTTGTTGTTGTTGTTGAACCTTTGTTTGTAAGGCTTCTTCGACTTCTCCACCATTGCGACAGTGTTATCTGGACCTCGCTTCTTTTGATGCTAAGAGTTCTTCTGATCCCTCTTCGGGCCTTACGAGTTCTTTCTTTACGGAAGCGGTCTCGAGTTCTTTCTTCGGCCCGATCATCTTCTCAACGATAAGCTTGAACTGTTAGTTCGTCCTTGGGTTGTCTTTGTAGAAATCACGAAAGCGCCATCTTGAGAAAATCCCATTGCGAGCAGCGTCTATCACTTCTCTCTCGGTGATATCATGCACTTGGGATCTCATCTCCCCAAATCTTCGGTAGTAATCTCTTAGGGATTCTCCTGGCTTCTGCTTGAGGCTTTTCAACTCAGCCTGAGTGTTAGGATGGGTGATGATTCCTGCGAAGTTGCTATAGAATGCTCTCTGTAAGTCTTCCCGATGTCGGATTGAGCCCTCTTCGATCTTGTCGAACCATTGGAAGCGGTAGAGCCTCTGGGGCCATGGGAAAGAAGGCGGCTTTTGCGTCATCATCTCCTCCGGCCAGACTCAATGGATTGCGGTAGACTTCGAGCCATTGTCTTGGCTCTGCCTTCCCATCGTATTTGTTCGTGGTTCGAAGGTTTGAACTTTGGGGGTAGCTTGACCTCCTGCAATCTTTCAGCGAAGCAAGGAAATCTGTCGTAACTTCCCGTCGTCCTTTCTTCAAGTCCTCCTGAGGTTCTTCCTCCTCTTGGATGAGATCCAGTAGGTTGATATGTTGACTCTGCAACTTCTTCTTGTCGGCTTGGTCTTGGAGCGGGGCTTTCCCTCGGGGGTCTCTGGTATTGTCTGCCATCCCTCGGGGTGGCACGGAGTTGTTGGAACCCTCTCGGCCTTCCCAGCCTCTCGAAGGCGTTGGATCGACTTCTTGGAGCATGAGAGCTGTTTGCCTTTGGCGTGGCGTCACGGGGTCTCTTTCACGGGTAGCCTTTTGCAATGCCTCCTTGATGAGTCTCTCCCTCGTCATTCGAGGGTCCATAGCGGTCTTTAGGCGGTCAATCAACCCTTGTAGCCTCTCGGGGGTTGCTCGTTGATCGTCTTGGCTTCTCTTTTCGGATTTTAGCCTCTCGTATTCATGTAGATCGGCGATATTTGTTTAGGGCTTGCATGCGTGCATTAATACGATTTGGCGTCCTTCCTTCACTTGTTTCTTCTTAGCCTTTCTTGGCGTTGGTGTTCTCCTTCGTGCGTCGAGGGTTCTTTTAGTCGCCGAGATGTTGGGCGGGGCCTTCGTCGATGGGCGATGTCGGGGGCATCACAGTGGGGTTAAACGAGGAGGCCTTGGCTGTAGCCACCATAAAGATCTCTTGGGCGGATGTAGCCTTGGGCGCCACTCCTTCCGTGCAGGGGCAGGTCTGCGATGTCGGTCCTCCCGGGTTGTCCTGGCGCGATGATTGGCTTTGTTGAGGGTTCTTGGCGGTGGATGATGCACTCCTCTAGGGTTCTTGTCAATATGAGCCCTCTTTGCGGCGCCCTCAAAGGAATCTCAATCTTCTCTTTAGAGTTGTCTGGCGCTCCTTGAATATGTGAGCGCTGCGTTGCGTAGTCTTGTAGGAAGCGAAAGGTAATGCGGGTGGTGTCGGGGGTTATATCTGGTCGCCTTCTTTCTCAGAGTCGGATAGTGTTGGCTGAAAAAGTTTCGAGTTGAAGTAGCTTCCCTTATCAAGCCGGGTTGGAGTTGCGCCGAGTTGCTTCGAGTCCGTGCCAGGCCACAGTTGTCCACCTTAAAGCGAGTCGGTTTGGGTTCGAGTCCTTCGGTGCTGGTCCCGAGCAAGCTTCGAATTCATTCTCCGTCTTTGAGGCGGTTTAAACTATCGTCAGTCTTTGGAGCTTTTCGGCGAGTTACGGTTCCTCGGTCTTGGTTTCATCGATGATGCGGCGAGTTTTCTTTGTGGTTGTCGATCTCGCAAGCCATGATCGAAGATGATCGTCCTCCTCGCCGATGTGCTCATGATGTCGTGATCTGCGGGACTCGTGCTGAAGTCGGCGAGAGCCCCTACACGTGGCGCCACCGCCGATGTTTTCTGACCGAGAGCCTGCCCGCGGGGGTGAACCGGGCGGTTTGTTCGAACCTCGATGAACTGGAGCCCAGCGGTTTGTTCTTGCGCGTGACATTGAGCGGGGGTTTTATATTAGTTCGGGCCCTCGATCGGGGATCGGTAAAGACCTTTACGTCCGGCTGCGTGAGCTGTTTTTCGATTGATGGGGTTAGCGGGGGGCGGCTATGGGAAACTACTGGCGCTTGGTGGCCAAGCTTGTGTCCTATGCGTTCGTGCTCTCCTCTACGAGGTGTTCCTTGGCCGCCTTTTATAGTCTAAGGAGCCAAGGAACTTCGCTACGATCCTAGTCGGATCTGAGAGGGGTTGTCAAGTAGAGGAACCGAACACCCGAACTCTAAACAAGGTAATCGACTAATGTTCTATCCTAATTACAATGAAGTCACCGTAGCTATGCTTCCATTGCCTTCTGGAGTTGTTTGTGGCGGGCTAGGATAGAACCCTGCGAACAACACATTAGAGTTCTTTGGTGATCCACAGTATCCACACCCACTTGGAGGGGATGACATTGTTCTTGTCGACTTCCTCGGGCATGTTGTCTTGACCTTGAGTGGTCCCCGCACGCCGTGCGTGCCAAAAAGTGTGTTGACACAAAAACGACTCTGCGCCGCACACAGCGACAAGCGGAATAGGCGGGCTTTACTCGGCTTGCTGAGTGTCTTGATCCGAGAAGGCGTGCGATCAATTTGACACATTAATTGACAAGGGAGGTAAGCGTGAGATCACGGAACATGCACGGTGTGACCAAGGCAGTTCCACATGTATGGCTCTAAGGGCGGATGTAACGACATATAGCTATGAGAGCTATCTATCGACAAATAATGAGTGCATTCGGTAAGCATATACAAAGATGTAACATAATACCGGTTGCAATGATCATAGAAGACATGTTTGAACAAGTAAAGTCGATCATCATGATATGACATCATAAAGCTCTATTGCATAGATCGAATTAATTAACAACATGGAACAAAAGCGGGTAACTCATAAATGTAAACCTAATCTAAATGACACATGCATAGGTCTCATCCAACTAGTTGCGCGCCGTCTAGCCTTCCTAAACCCGTCAAGCTTAAACCCTTGCAAGCTAATCCACGCATGATACCACTTGCTATAGATCTAAACCACTTACCACAACTAGATCAATCCACCGCATGATACAATCTAACCATGATAAGCTAAAAACACGCATACATCTAAATAGATCTATAAATACTCATTACTCGTTGAGGCGTGTTTGCATAGACAAGTAAAATCACGTATGCAAACCTAATCTAAAAGCAAAGCGGAGATTTATCCCGATCGGTCCCTAACAGCAATCCACCGCATGATACACTACAACAAGCTAATCCACCGCATGATACCACTTGCGGACTTAACCGTTCTAAACCCTCTTCGTCCTAACAGCTATCCACGCGCATGATACAACGCAACAAGCTAATCCACCGCATGATATGGCTTGCCGGACTAGACTCTAACGATAGGTAGATTCACACATGCAAGATCACGAGTAGATACATAAGCGTATTCGGCAAGCTTACCGAATCGGGGTCCATGAAGAAGGAACTCACACGCAAAAACCTTAGCACCGCCGCGACTCATGACTAAACGTATGCGAACCCAAGAACATGTAACAACTTAGATTGATCTAAGCTCGGCCATGATAAGCGAGATAGATCTAATGACAAACTAATGATGAACATTAAAAGCATTGATGACATCTAAATCTAACAAAAGATAAAGCCAAACCATATCAATCTAAATTGGGCAAAAGTGTGTGCAATCATAATAAAGATAATAAATACATGAAAACATGCACCACTTGGCAACTTAATGAATTCACGGATTGCCAAATCAATGAAGCCGATAACTAGCCCCAAGCTAGACCTTAGCCTGCCGCCGCGACTCATGATCTAACAAAAGAACCCTCTTGCTCCATAGCCTAAATCCGCCGCCGCGATACTAAGCATGGTAACAAGACTACTTGCAACATAATCTAAATCCACATACGCGATACTAGACATGGTACAAGGTTGCGGTACTACGGAGGTCGATGGGTCGATGTATCCCCTCGCATGTAGATCGGCGACACGGCCCGGACTCGAAGGGTGGCCGGAGCCAATGGCGCGGGCGGGTTGGTTGTATTTGATTTGGTAGATCATTTTACGATTCTTGGGGGGTCACATATTTATACCACGGGCTTGGCCGAGTCCTAACTAACTACGAATAAAATAACAGAAATATCTAGCTAAGATACATTGTCCTCCAAGTCTTCTCGGAGTCTTGAAGCCGCCGTGACACGGGCACTTGTCCCCGAATATCTTCCTTGATGCCCCACGCTTGCGAACCATCTCGCCTCAAACTTCCTTCGGACTTGGACTTCCTAGCGAGCGGTGACTTCGAGCGCTTCTGATTACCATGGGCTGTGTCTTGCTAGCGAATGACCTCTTTACGAATTATCATGTGCGGTCCACTCATCATTCAAGCCTTACCAAATTTTGGTGTTAACTTTTGTGTCCCCGGTAGCACCTCCACCACGACCCCGAATTATCATGTGCGGTCCACTCATCATTCCCTTACCAAATTTTGGTGTTAACATGTGTGTCCCGGTAGCCCTCCCACCTCAGCGACCCCGCGGCGATTCCCACCTCACATTCTCATTTCAAGAAGATGAGCGATGTCGATAAACTCAAAACACTCCAAATCGAGATCCAAATCGACTACATTGGAAGTCAAAGGGTAGCGAATCAACAGATCTATGAGGAACATACCTCTCCACGATCGGTGGTGGCTCAATCCGGCGGCGCGATGGCAAACCCTAGCTGGTGCTTACTGTAGCGGGAGGGAGAAGAAGAGACTTGCGAAGACGAAGGGGCGTCGGGCGGATGAGGCGAGGAGGTAATGGGCTCGGTTTTATAGCCCCGACCGCCCCTAGGGTTAATGCATGGGTAACCCGCGTCTTGTTGTGGGCCGCTCCTCCCCATTTCACAGGTTGAGTGTGTGCGCGGCGGCGGCGTCGATTGCCATCATTGCCCTTTCGGTCTTGTAGCGTGTTGTGGCGTTGCCACGCGTTCTATCCCCTCGATTCTCGCGCGGTTTGTTCCCCCTACACAATGCAGGATATTAATTGACCCGATCACGTTGCCTTCCCGATTTTTTGGGACCGCGAGCGGCCAATCTTCTCGGCGAAGATTCATCGATATCTGGGATGTACAGATTTACATTCAACTTTCCCTTAAACCCTGGGCTATTGAGATCCGTTGCCATTATAATGCGGCTGGGATATTCTCGGGGTTGGTGCGGTCGTACCTTGGCCCATGCATGGTGCATTGGCAACCCGTCGAGCGGAAAGCGATTGCTTTCGGGGGACTCCGCGTATGGGCTCCATCACGGAGTTTGGTCTATCGCGCCCGATTAGGTTTCCGATTACTGGGGACTATAGTTCGATTTTTTTTTCTCGTGACCCTAGCGATGCGTGATAACTCACCTACTCCTAGGCTCGGGGACTAAGTGGGCACACTTCACCTACGGTGATTAGTGCTCATTTCATTGTCTATATTCTGAGTGTTTTCTCACTCTCACGTGGGCACACTTCGCCGAAAAAGAAAAAGATTTTTTTCATTGGAGCACCCGGCATCCAGCGAAGCGGATTCATTAAGACTAGGCGGTGGGAAGCAATGGAAAGAAGCCACGAGAATACTGATTTGGTCAAGAGTTGTCCCGGGCTAGTCGGCGTTTAACTAGTGCAGTGCGACAATCGTATGAAGGCTGGTCGACAACACCTCCCAATGATCGGGCGTCAAGACTCTTTCACTGCGGCATACGGTGTGCTCGGGGGACTAGGCGTGGGGATGAACCCCTATCCCCTCCGCGGGTCACCGGGCTAGGCCTCCCGGGGCGGCCGGAGACGGCGGCGGATTTGAAGCCCTCGGCGGTGGAAGACCGCAATCATCGGGGATCCGCGGCCTAAACGTGGTGCGCCAAGATAGTTTCCTAGTGTAACTCTATCGTAATCACTACATACTTTCCTATTGTAACCCGATCGGGATAGATCTTGCCGGACCACGATCCGACACAGTAACCCTACTCCCGGACTATATAAGGAGGCGGGGATCCCCGAGGGACATGATATTCTCAATCAATCAATACAAACTAAGCGGGGCGTAGGTTTTCACGCCATCAAGGCGGCCGAACACAGGTAAAACCCGTGTGTTTGTCGCCGGCTCGTTACGCAATGTCTCGTTAGCCGTCTAAGCGCACCTCTACCGCTCAATCTACTAGCGGGCATACCCTTTGCTAGACTATACCATAGATAAACCGGCGGCGGCAATGGTTGGGCCCCGGCCGGGGGGCGGTTTGTTACCTTCCATACAAGGCACTACCGGCGTTGGATGGTCGATTTAGCAGATTTGGAAGGTGTTCCTAGGTCGGTTTTGGTGTTTTTAGCACTTAGGCCCCTCTCCCTTATGTATAAATAGCTCCCTCTTTCACCTCTCTCAACAACAATTCCAAGGAGAAACCAGTCCACTTGTGCAAGAGAGTAGAATTAGTTCTTCTTCTTCTACTTCTTCTTCTTCTTCTAAATTCTAGAGAGTGAGAGAGGGAAAAGCTAGAAAGAAGCTTTGTTCCTTCTACCCGGGAATTGCGGTTTGCCCTCGGTGTTCTGGTTCCTAGGAGGGGCCAGTGCGGGCTTGTCGGTACCCACCGGCTTGTACCCTCTGCAAACTACTTACACTTTGGTAAGAAGTCTTGTGATTATCTTTCAGCTATTTAATTTTCCGTATATTTCTTAGGCTGTTGTAGACTTGCGGGATTGGTAGATTGTCTTGTTAAGGCGTTAGTTCTTGGTGAAGGAACTCTTTGACCAGGGAACCTTGGCCAACATCAAGAATCGTGACCAATAGTGCAAGCGTAGTGTTTGGACTAGCGTTCACCTACCTTTTCTGCGAAGCATCCACGGTTGAGGGGTAGGCGGCTGGGTCGTGACAAGCCTTGACCGTCCCTCGAAATCCCCCCACGTTCGGGCCGTGGCGTAGACCTAATTGCGGGAAGCTTTGCCCGGTTGGTGCGTTGGCGATGCCCGAAGTGAGTAGACAACAGACTTTAGAAATAACCGCTTGGAAAACTTAGCCCGTAGATACCTCGCTACTCTTAAAACAAACCCTTGCCTTAGGTTGACCGCTGACCGGATAAGCCCTCTGCGCGACCGTCCTTGTGTAAAATACGATACCACAGCACCACCGGGTGAAGTGCTACAACGGTATTTCCGTGCGCTTGCGGATTTCTCTGTGTAATGCGTTAAAAACACCACCGGCAGCAATCAAGGAACCGGAGAGGATAAAGAGGTAAGGAGATTTCTATGGTTGTCTAGTTCTTATCCTTGTCGGCGATGTTGATATTGTCTTAAGGGGCGTACTTTGAGGCCTATGACATGTGATTCTTAGAAAAACTCTCTAATGGTCCACTTCCTCAAATTTAGGTTATCTAGGGTGAGGCATTTGATTCCACAACCCTTGAAAAAGTCTAGGTCGATTCGATAGCGCATTGGAATCTTCTCTTTGTTTTGAGTTAGCGTTGAAATCAAGCGCCAACAGTCCCCAATGTCACATCTAGAAACATATATTAACGGTTGGGGAACGCAATGTAATTGATCCTACCATCATCTAACCTATCCACCCTAACTTCCTATGTACCTTTAGGTATCGTTTGTTGGTATTTGATAAGCCTACTGAAATATTTATAGTTTGTATAATCCGTAAGCGAACGGATACCGGTGAGCACTTCACCCGAGAGAGGGTTTTAATATCGAATCCACAGGGAGGATGGAGTGAAGATAACTGAGACATATAACTAATCCACTGAGTAGCAATCAAAGGAACTGGAGAGGATAAAGAGGTAAGGAGATTTCTATGGTTGTCTAGTTCTTATCCTTGTCGTGATGTTGATATTGTCTTAAGGGGCGTACTTTGAGGCCTATGACATGTGATTCTTAGAAAAACTCTCTAATGGTCCACTTCCTCAAATTTAGGTTATCTAGGGTGAGGCATTTGATTCCACAACCGCCAAAAAGTCTAGGCTGATTCGATAGCGCATTGGAATCTTCTCTTTGTTTTGAGTTCGCGTTGAAATCAGCGCAATGATCCCAATGTCACATCCGAAACATATATTAACGGTTGGGGAACGCAATGTAATTGATCCTACCATCATCTAACCTATCCACCTAACTTTCTATGTACCTTTTAGGTGGTCGTTTTTTGGTATTTGATAAGCCTCTGAAATATTTATAGTTTGTATAATCCATAGCGAACGGATACGGTGAGCACTTCACCCGAGAGGGGTTTTAATATCGAATCCACGGGGGAGGATGGAGTGAAGATAAGCGAGACATATAACTAATCCCCTGAGTAGCAATCAAAGGAACTAGAGAGGATAAAGAGGTAAGGAGATTTCTATGGTTGTCTAGTTCTTATCCTTGTCGTGATGTTGATATTGTCTTAAGGGGCGTACTTTGAGGCCTATGACATGTGATTCTTAGAAAAACTCTCTAATGGTCCACTTCCTCAAATTTAGGTTATCTAGGGTGAGGCATTTGATTCCACAACCCAAAAAAAGTCTAGGTCAATTCGATAGCCGCATTGGAATCTTCTCTTTGTTTTTGAGTTCGCGTTGAAATCAGCCTTGACAGTCCCCAATGTCACATCGAAAACATATATTAACGGGGTTGGGGAACGCAATGTAATTGATCCTACCATCATTCTAACCTATCCACCCTAACTTTCTATGTACCTTTAAATTATGGTTTGTTGGTATTTGATAAGCCTCTTTGAAATATTTATAGTTTGTATAATCCATAGCGAGCGGATCTTTAGGTGAGCACTTCACCCGAGAGAGGGTTTTAATATCGAATCCACAGGGAGGATGGAGTGAAGATAACTGAGACATATAACTAATCCCTGAGTAGCAATCAAGGAACTGGAGAGGATAAAGAGGTAAGAAGATATTTATGGTTGTCTAGTTCTTATCCTTGTCGGCCGATGTTGATATTGTCGTAAGGGGGCGTACTTTGGCGCCTATGACATGTGATTCTTAGAAAAAACCCCTAATGGTCCACTTGTTCAAATTTAGGTTCTCTAGGGTGTGGCATTTGATTCCACAACCGCCGAAAAAAATCTAGCTTCGATTCTATAGCGGATTGGAAACTTCTCTTTGTTTTGAGGTCGCGTTGAAATGAGCCCGATGAGTCCCTAATGTCACATCCGAAAAACATATATTAACGGTTGGGGAACGCAATGTAATTGATCCTACCATCATGTAACCTATCCACCCAAACTTCCTATGTACCTTTCATGCCATTCCCCTTCTTGTTTTGGGTGAGATGCGTAGGTCAACACGAGATTTTCTATAGAATTCCAAGATTTAAGCTCTAAACAAGTGGTATGTTGAGGCCTATGACAAGTGATTCTTAGAAAAACCTCTCTAATGGTCCACTTCCTCAAATTTAGGTTATCTAGGGTGAGGCATTTGATTCGACAAATCAGCGAAAAAGTCTAGGGCGATTCGATAGCGCGTTGAAAACTTCTCTTTGTTACGAGTTCGTGCTGAAATCAGCGTCGGCGATCCCGATGTCATATCGAGGAAACATATATTAACGGTTTGGAAAACGTATTGTAATTGATCCTACCATCTGTAAGGTCCTAGATGGCTAGATGGGGGTGAATAGCCTATAAAAATTTCTACAAACTCAATTTAACAAACCGATTTGTATAACAACAAAGCGTAATCGCGGTTTGCACTAGCTCTATTGTCTTGCAAGCCTCTAGTGACAATTCTAACTATATGCTATGATCTCTATATCAGTCAAAGGCTATGTCACTACTCTAACTAGTGAGCAATCCTAAATATGGTCCTTAGGCTAGCAAGAACAACTACACAAGCAAGGCTAGCTCTCTACACAAAATAAGCTAGGAAAGTAAATTCAAGGGATCAAGCTTGTTGTACCGACTTGTAGAGGCAAGGAACCAATCACCGAGGAGAGGATGAGCAATCAATCACAATATGATGATGAGCCAATCAATGAGACAAAGACACGCCGATGTGTTGACCGGAGTTCACTTGTACACCGACAAGCTATTCTCGGTTGCCGACCAACACAAGGATGGTGCTTGAGCTAGGCATTGCACTTGCTAGCCCCAAGCCACCACTCACAAGTGAGGTACCCAAAGCACGAGCAATGTATTCCTTGCACTTTGTCTTCCCGACGAGGGAGTGTGTAATCCTCTCACAAATCACCGGGAGGTGGCCAAGAACAATCACCTTCTCTTGCCAACGCCTCCACCAAATCACCAAGCGGCTAGGGCGGTGTCTCCAAGAGAAACAAGAAACCGATGGGCTCACAACGATCCCCAAGTGCCTCTAGATGCAAGAACTCGATGCAAATGTACTTGGATCACCTCTTCTCTAAAGAATGAAGCTCACAAGCAAGAATGAGAGAGAAGGAGAGTTGTTGCTCAGCTCTAGGAAGTTAGGAGTGATTCAAATGACCAAGAGAGAGCAAGAGGCAGCCAACCATGTATATATAGCCCCCATCATGAAATCAAACCGTTGGGGGGGGGGGCGAAAACCGCCCGGTTTAGCGCGGGGTGACGGGCCGCGCCGGCCGGACTCGCCCGGTGAGTCCGGTCGATGGGTCCCGATCTGACCGACGACCGATCGGCAGGCTGAGTGCGTCCGGTTGAGGTGTGACGCATCCGGTCACTTTGCATCCGGTGCATCGTCCCGGTCGGTCCAGGCAACCGAACCAGAAAAACATGCTACTTTGGAACCTCGACCGGACTCACCCACGGGCGTCGGTCAAAGACCGCGGCATCCGGTCCACGGGTCCGATCCTTTTGGTCCGGGCGGACTTGAGCTGCGAATTTTTTGTCGTTGTGTTGCCGTTTCTTCACCTTTGCTCCAAACCGACTTCCGTCACTTGATTCTTGTTGCCAACACGTCGAAGAACACCCGACACCAAGTGTTAGCATTTTTCAAAACATTTTTCATCAAGTACGGAGTTAGCTCTTTAGGTTAGAATGCATGCATATGAATTTTGAACCTAAAGGCACTTTGGAGGACCGATATATGCGATAAGTTTCCCTCTTTATAGTACGGCTTATCGATCCTATAATCACTCACACCCTCTATGGTGTCTTGAGTGTAAAATCGAAAGGACCTATTGTGGGGGGATAAACCCCTATCCCCTCATGGCACTTGCATGGGCCGCACCGTCGAAGGAGGCCCGGCCCAAGATGAGAAAGGCGTGCGGCACACGCCGCTAAGATATTATACCACATTGCTTACCAAAGCATGTAACCCCATCTACCGTACTATATAAGGTGGGCAGGGGATCCCCTAATCTCAACAAGTTAGATCACCCGATCTATCATGTAACACGATATTCTCAATCAATCAATACAAACTAAGCGGGGCGTAGGTTTTACGCCATCAAGGCGGCGAACTGGGTAAAACCGTGTGTTTTGTCGCCGCTCGTTACGCTTAACGTCTCGTTAGTCGTCTATCGCACCTCTACCGCTCAATCTACTAGCCGGGCATACCCTGCTAGACTATAGCCGATAAACCGGCGGCGGTTGGCGCGCCAAGTAGGGGGTGTGCACTCGGACTCCATGGCTAGCAAGATGGAGATCTTTTCAAGCTTCATGGTCGTCGACCCGACGCTCCTCAGTTCGGGACGACGCCACGGATCAACGGCGCCGACCGCGGCGTCGACAACCTCGAGTCAGCGCAGATCCAATCTGCGTGGACCAAATCTTCACCAACATCGGCTGCGGCGACTAGACAACCTCCACGTCAAGTCGGCAACGGCGGAACTCATCTACAACGACAACCAGCTATTGAAGAATCCAAGACGTACACGTTCCTTGCATCAAGCGTATACATGATGACATCATGATTCAAGGTCACACGTACAAGTCCAAGCGCATGTACTACAAACTACAAAGTTCGAAGCGCAAATTGATCTTTGCTCGTGGACGACGTCCGGATCGGCATCGGAAAGCTAAGTCAAAACTTTTAATCTTTAATCTAATATATGTCCTGTGATATGGTATATGTTCCGATGTCTACATATACACACAAATATTTTAGCAGGACCCCGGGGCCACGTTCGTCGTTGTTCTGTATCGTCTCTCATCGGCAACGCGGGTCTCATCGGCAAGCCTCCGGATCGTTCGTGAGAGTGTTGAAATCAATTCGAACAAGCACAGGACGATCGAAAGCAGAGACAGACAAGGACGATTTCACGTGACGTGCAAGTCAAACCAATCTTGGTTTCTTGTATCAACATAAAGCTGACGCAAGCAAGCAAGCCCAAGTTGGCCGACTTCCACGGCGACACGACTGGCGGCAACAAAACACGTACGCGCCACGACCAACCGGAGCCCGGAGAGGAGGCGGTGCACAAGCACAGGGACGTCAAGGTCGACTACAAGTCCTGCTTATGGCGCACTTGCGAGCAACCACGTCGCGCCCTCAAGCGAGCCGCCTTGAGCCCTCGGCAGTGTCGCCGGGAGAGTCGTGTCGGGACCTCGAGAGCGCCGCCGAGCAAGTTGCGTTGAGTAATTGAGCGCGCCGCCAAGCGAAGCGTCTCGAGCAATCGAGTGCGCCGCCCGGCGAGCTGCGTCGGTAATCGGCCCGGCGCTGCCAAGCGGCGTCTCGAAACAGCAATCGGCGCCACCACGCGGTTGTGTCGAGCCCTCGAGCGCCGCTGAAGCGAGCCACGTAGAGCCATCGCAAAGGCGCAACAAGCCCGCGGACGACCACGTTCCTGGGCTGGCGGACACTAGCTCCGTCAACCCGCCAACTACTCCATCATCGACAAACAAGCTAAGTCACGCTTTAATTTTTTTTTTCATAAATACTCGTTCATCTTCGCATATCTTCAGATGTTCTTCGCTTTACAAGTAATCATCACTTTATAAGTAATCAGCCATACAGTTTCTGTCTCCCCCAAGTACCTCTAGAATTGACCCCCTTTGCTTTGCGTGCATGCCGCGTCGGCCGCAGTCCCTGCGTCCACGGGTGGTCGGAATGGTCTCTCTGGTCGGATAAGTGTTCGGGCGCGTGCACGAGCCCACGATGCCTCACCACCGGATAACTGGTCGGCCAGGGGCTGGAGTGCCGGCGGTGGAACTAAACTACATGCGCTAAGTGCTTGTAAATGCTCTACACATGCTTCTTCGAAAACCATGGCGACTAAGTCATCGGCTACAACTCAACGCTTTTGTCACACAGCTCTCTAGAGCCGGCCCCGTCGACTAATCCAATGCGTGCATGTGGTAAATCAGTCCCTGCATATTTGATAGTTGGCGGGGAGCTCCTTTGTGTGGTTGAACAACCCGGACTGCGTCAATTACGCAGCGGTTATACCGCCCACAAAGGCTAGATCGATGCTAAACGACACTCTAAAAAAAGAGAGCTAAAAATCTACAACAAAAACAAGCATCTTTGCGTACAAGCTTCTCCATCTCCGACCGGAGATCAAATATTTATTTTGTACATCACGTACTACCGAACTTCATATTTGTTTTTCAGGAACAAAGCTCAGTCCAGCGAGCTAATGCTCGGGGACTGCGTCTCCGACCACCTCGGACCTCGCCTCCGACATCATCACCATGCTCGGGGACTTGCCTCCGACCTCTCCGATTACTCAAGGATTGCGGGGCTGCACCTCCGACCACTGCTCGGAGTCCGCACGGAATTTGACTACGGTCACCGTCGCCCTGCGTCTTCCAGCCGTTCGTGAAAGCTTTGCCAAAAAGTAACCCACGATGATTGGAAGCAAAAACAAGGGCTAATTTGCATCGCGTATGTGCATGTGTGCTCAAACACATGCACATGCACACGCACACACATGCACCAACCAGAAGCTTACAACCAGATCGACAAGATGTACTGGACCAACAACAGCAACGTGCGAGTGCATTGAGCTGCAAACTCGGCGCTGAAGGGCATGCTGCAACATGACCACGACGGCATCTCCACCGCGTGCTGATCGATGACTACTCCGACTGCTCGGGGACTGCGCCTTCAACCTCGCGAAGCACGCCTCCGACCTCGCCGACTCCTCGGAGAGTGCGTCTTCGACCTCGACGATCGCTCGGGAACTGCGTCTCCGATCGACCTCGTCACGCTCTGGGAGTGCGTTTTCCGCTTGGGAGCAACGTCAACGGTGCGCAACACCCACGAGGATCGAGCAGGTCTCGACGACAACTTCAACCGAGAAGAATCGCTTACGCATACGGACGACCACAACAGACACAAGCTGCGCCGATCGATGAGCCATAGTCGCACAGCATGCAAGCCGTCAAACGAGCATCGTCGAACAGGAATCAGGATGCGGGCCGATCGAGCCACGTCCATCTACAATTCATACACAGGCTGAGTCAATATTTTATTCTTCATGATATGGTATATGTTCGATGTCTACATATACACATGATTAGTTTTGGCAGCCACCCAATCGGATACAAAGAACATGATGTTTACTCGACGGCTACGTCATCGTGCTCTGCGGCGGCGTTTGGCCCTGCATAACGTCGATGCTGGAGGGTTCAGAACACTCCCAACGGGCCAACATCAAGCTGTCAAACAGCGGCAAGCACGTGATGCAGGATCGAGGACTACTTCGGCTGCTTCGACCCCGCCAATTGCTCAGGGACGGTGACTTCGACCTCGCCGCGCTCGGGGACTCGTCTCCGGCCATGCTGACGTCTCATCGGTGTGCTACTAAAGTTCCTCAATGCTGTTCGGATCAGGGTGCTGATCTTGGGCAGCGGCGTCGAGGGGCTTGATAAGTACACTTTGGGCTCACTTTCTTTACCCTGCTACAAGACTTCTACGGCGTCTTCCAAAGAGGCTCGGGGACTACATGGATACATGTCATCTACTGACGACATTTATTCTCTTTTTCACTACATGGATACATGTCGGTGGTGAAACTTTTTTTCTGGAGCACCCAACATCATGCGGGCAAACCTCAAGACCGCGGTGGTCGAACAACAGCTAACTTGTCGGACGGCGCTCTCTCTCTTTGCTTGCGGCGTTGCTCCACACGGACGGAGGAGGCCAAGGCGGCGTTGCCAGCGGGATATAAGCGTGCTTTCGGGGGACTAGCTGTGGGGGATAAACCCCCTATCCCCTCATGGCACTACATGGGCCGCACCGTCGAAGGAGGCCCAGCCCAAGACGAGAAGGCGTGCGGCACACGCACGTCTAAGATATTATACCACATTGCTTACCAAAGCATGTAACCCTGTCTACCGGACTATATAAGGTGGGCAGGGATCCCCACAATCTCAACAAGTTAGATCACCCGATCTATCATGTAACACGATATTCTCAATCAATCAATACAAACTAAGCAGGACGTAGGTTTTACGCCACCAAGGCGGCCAAACCTGGGTAAAACCCGTGTGTTTTGTCCTTCGCTCGTTCTGCTTAACGTCTCGTTAGCCGTCTAGCGCACCTCTACCGCTCAATCTACTAGCCGGGCATACCCCTGCTAGACTATCGCCGATAAACCGACGACACCTATGGTTATACCTTTGCCTTGAACTCAAATGATCTCCAAACCCTCCAAGTTGGACACTTGATCACCATTTGGATCACCTCGATCCATCCTCCATGATCACCGTGCTCCAAGCTTGTCATGACCAATCTCCAATCTAGTCAAACACTTAGCATCGAGAGATTAGGTCTTAGGTGTCACTAATTAGCCAAAACCAAACTATAGATCTCCACCATCATCTAACCTATCCACCCTAACTTCGTATGTACCTTTCATGTCGTTTCCCTTCTTGTTTCGGTACGTAGGTCGACACAGAGATTTTCGATGGAATGCCAAGATTTCACTCTAAACAAGTGGTACTTTGAGGCCTATGACAAGTGATTCTTAGAAAAACTCTCTAATGGTTCACTTCCTCAAATTTAGGTTATCTAGGGTGAGGCATTTGATTCCACAACCACCGAAAAAGTCTAGGTCGATTCGATAGCCGCATTGGAATCTTCTCTTTGTTTTGAGTTCGCTACTGAAATCAGCGCCCGGCGATCCCTAATGTCACATCTAGAAACATATATTAACGGTTGGGGAAACGCAATGTAATTGATCCTACCATCATCTAACCTATCCACCCTAACTTCCTATGTACCTTTCGTGTCGCTCCCCTTCTTATTTCGGTAGATAGGTCGACACATAGATTTTCGATGGAATTCTAAGATTTCGCTCTAAACAAGTGCTACTTTGAGGCCTATGACATGTGATTCTTAGAAAAAAAAACCTAATGGTCCACTTGTTCAAATTTAGGTTCTCTAGGGTGTGGTATTTGATAAGCCTACTGAAATATTTATAGTTTGTATAATCCGCATGCGAATGGATACCGGTGAGCACTTCATCCGGAGAGGGTTTTAATATCGAATCCACGGGGAGGATGGTGTGAAGATAAGCGAGACATATAACTAATCCCCTGGCAAAGAATCAATTAGTTGGATCGTTGTTGTGAATTCTGTCCTTGTGATTGAGTTGATGTTGATTTATTAACAGCCAGGCTTGAATTTGATGCGGAATCAATGTAATCTTGTAAAGCCTATCGATCCTTCTTGTCATTGGCTCGTTGTTCAAGCCAATTCAATAACACATCCATCCGAGTTGATATTGCTTTTACTTCTTCTGGAACTTCTTCAATCTAATGGTAGTGTTGAGTGTCTTGAATCCAGCTTTGATTTTCTGATATTTTGTTCACGAGTGCTTCAGCTTTTGTCGAGGAGTGAGTGATAAAATGATCCTTCAAAGAGTGCATCTAGTTGCTCTTGTGCTCTTTGTGTTAATCCATGGTAGAATCCTTGCATGAGCAACCAATCTTCTATTCCATGATGAGGGCAATCTGATATGTATTCTTGTAAACGCTCCCAAGCACCTGGAATTGATTCTCCTTTCTGCTGTTGGAAGTTGGTGATTTTTCCTCGTAGGGCATTAGTTTTACCCGTAGGGAAGAACTTTGATAAGAAGGCTGTAGAACATTCATCCCATGTCTTGATTTCTACTTTGTTGGCGTAGAACCATAACCGCTTTTTCCTTCAATGAGAATGGGAATATGCGGAGTAATATGATATCTTAGGGAACATCCTTGGGTGAGAAGGTGTTGGCAATCTCCAGAAAGTTCTGTAGATGTAAGCGTGCATCTTCGTATATCCTTCCACTGAATGGAGTAGCTTGTACCATATTGATGAGGCTTGGCTTGAGCTCAAACTCAAGATTATTAAGTTGAAGTGTTGGTCCTGTACAAATGTTCTCATTGCTTGGAGCAGAGAACTCTCGTAGGGATTTTTCAGCCATAGCTTCAGGAACTGGTGTATGCTCTCTTGATTGATTTGATTCTGATGAATGAAGTGGAGTGAATCACAATCAATTTCCAATTTGATTAACCCTGTATAAAATAAACAAAAGACAAACAAGGGTAAGCCTACGCTAAAGCAAATGTTTCCTAGTTTGGATTCTCATCATAAGTTTCCATCTATCAAGATATCTAGCTAACTTCTATTTTCTCCCCACAAGAACGCCCGTAAATGCTTGTTGGTATTTCTAACGTCACTATAACAAAAGGTGGAGTTAATCTCACCTTAGGCTATATGCCGCCCGAGATACTCGGTGTGGTTCATCTCTTAGCACTACCTAATGCTAGGTTGTCATCCCCAGCAGCAATGCTAGGAAATGCATATGTGATACTTGAAATGTGTTGTTTGCAATCTATAAGAAATAAATATAAAAAGGTCTATCCCCAAGCGCACAGATATAAATACCACTTGTAGCATTTCACCAGGAGTAATCCAGGTTTGTCATTTATATTCTACCACAGGGAGGAATAATTAAAGATGCACTATGTAAAAAAAGGCTTCTACAAATGCCGGCGTTGAGGGCTTCTGATAGCCAAGCTGCCCCCGCCCATTAGGGTCTCTAAATGTCGACTTCTGAGACATGTCCGAGAGAGCGTCTGCAATGTGGTTAATACTGACGGGATTTAGTGCGCCTCAAACTTCCCGTCTATAGTGAGCCCTTGTTACACACGCACCGCGGAACGAGCGTCGTCCCCCGGGTTTTGCTCGACCGTGGTCTACGGTATCTACGCACATTATTGTCTAAGATGCGATTTGTACCTCTAGAAACCTCACAGACCAGCGGCATCGATGTCGACTATACCGCATCCAAAAGTAGTGACGCACGAAGCCGGTATGCGACTCAATAGTTTCAATGTGCGACGCGCGTGCACAAGAAGGCGCCCCGCGCCGCTTAACGCACACCGACGGGCGGCTTGTCCGCATCGCGCGCCTAACTCGCTATCCATTCACGCACACCCGATCACTATAAGGGTCGTAAACCGTTATTCAAATACGGACCCTGTGGAAAGGAGCAGACTATGATATCTTCGTACTTATAGACGCCTTGGTACATATGTGACCGTATTAACCCGCAGGCTACTGACGCAGCTTAGATTGCTCGACCGTAACTACACCCAGTTCACGGGCGCTTGTTTTGTACTACCGTCTGTGAAACTTAATGCACTTTCGACGCTTACGAGGTCGCTCGATCAGAAACTCATCTGAGAACTACTGATCGCATGTTTAAAACGATCGTCCGCAATGTGTTCCATGTTACGCACGGTTGTTCGCGAACACGTGTCGAAGTATCGCACGAGCTACGCACGCGTTTTAGTAAGCTCGTCTATGTTCCTTCCCATCTTTTACGAGGCGCTCTTTTGTAGGCTCGTCGTGGGATTTAGTCGCTTTTACAAACGACCGTTTTGATTCGGCGGTACAGAAACGTTTCAGATCTTCGGATGCTTGTTCGGTGTTTCGACATTTCTTCGATTCTGCGACAAACATTTAGTACAAAACCTACAGGCCAAGCATCAGCAGCTGTACATTTAGTACGAAACATTTAGATAATAGACCGTTTCGGCTACGCGGCGAAAATTGAAAATGGTAGACAGCGGCAAACACAAATAATACAGATGCAAGTCCGATCACAAACAAATGGCGACGCCAAAGAAAGATTACAAATTCAGGTGTATCTCGATTGTTCACACAGATGTACCCGGTTCTTCAGGGCATGCCATAGATTGTTCACAACACAAATAACACAGTTCACATGCATGTATCCAGGCTTTGATCGTCATGCGGCAAGGGAAACAAGAAACATAGTTCACATGCATGTACCCACCGATCGTCATGCGGCAAGGGAAACGAATCAACTCACGGTTTTAAAACGAAATGCTTGCCTTCGGGGTTGATGACATGTTCCATAAGAAACTTGGCCATCTTCTCTCTAATATCCTCCAAATTGATCGAATCTCTGTCAAGTCAAAATCCTAATACAAAGAAAGGTAGGCGTAAGTGTTTGTTGTACACATGGTCTATACTAGAAAATAACGCGGCTTTGCCGCTCTAAAATGATTTTGGGCCAAGTATTTGGTGACCACGTGATGGAATGTGCAAACGTATTCTTCACTTATTAATTCTTAGCTGAAACCTTCTGATGGATATGCGGTTCTCAACGCGTGTTAGAGTGCTCAATACAAAGCTTGAAACCTGGAACATATTACGCATATATATAACATAGATCGGTTTTATACGGTTCTAATTTATCATCCCCGATTACCCTACCATAAATTGCACATTTTCGAAATGATATTGTTTCCTCGTCATCATGACAATCTTCAGTAGAAATCAATGCAACCCTGCAATTCAAATGTTCAACATCCACTTTGTACACTTACTATGAAAACCCACCAAGTAACGACAACTTTATGCATAAGTTACATTAATCTATTTAATATGGACCGAGATACCTCGGTACCAATAGGTGGAAGAAACCTTTAAGTTGATTTTACTCATAGGGCATCTTGCAACACTTTCAAATTTAAAAGGTAGCAATAAGTAAAATTGGTAGTTGTAGGATTATTACTTGAGAAACTATTATTTTTTTAGGTAATAATCTGTATGTGTTACCCGTATTAGTTTCCAAGTTGTTAGAAAAAGCTCAGAGCTCAACCGGTAGCAAAGTACAAAGCTAGATTTATTAAAAAAAAAATTGATGATTAGTCGGATACTAAAGCTTAGAACTGAAATCATATATCGGTGAGGTATCCATGTGAGGATAAGATATTTTAAAAAAGTGCATTTGACTTGTATCATCAATGCATATGATGGTGAATACTATGCATTCAATTGATCACAACAAAATCGGTGACTACAGTTCAAATCTAAGGTTCAATCTTTTGTTTTTACATAAACAAATACAACTATGCATTGATAATTCCAGCTCTAACACAAATTTATTGATATATTTATAGTGTCTTTGGCAATCCCTCGAATTCATAGGAATTGCTAACAATGAATATCGATCTTGTTGTTTATCTTAAGTACCCATCTATTCTTGTAAAAGTTGGGCTAACTTAAAAAAGTCATTATTGAAGTTGATTCATGATCGGTAATTATGCCTTTTTTATAAATGAAAATTTCAAAGTGGGATACTATACATAGGAAGCTCCTAATTAAATATCCCGAGGTTCATGAATCACATTTTTGAAGAAAAATAGTGTAAGGAAGCATGGTACTCTAGCTTCATTGAATTAATAGGATGCAACACATGGTAGAGGGTGCATTGTAACTTGTAAGATCTCCATGCAGCTAAAGCAGACATCGAAATGCTTGTTGATGATATTTCCATAGGTGGGGGACAACAACTTCAATAGCAATTGCAAACCAAATGTCCCTGAGTGCATTTGTAAGTGAATAAAAGGTAAGACAAAGTGAGCAACATATAATGACGAAAGTAGTTATAATTGGTGACTATTTCCAATTCTTGCACTCCATTCGCTAAAGCCAATTCAAATGGCCATATGAGATTGATGCTTTGGAATTTGCATTTAGCTAGAATTTCTTTTGAAGTACACACCGATTGACAAGTTAATTCCATGAATTTTTTGTTGGAAAATAATAGTATATGTAGTCTCTTGAAAAAATGAACCAAACTTTGTTTTCGAACACAAACTTTTTTGAAGAAATGGTAGCTCGAAATGGTTGTACTGTACCATGCTTATGTTGCTTTGGTTTTGCTAAAATGGACCCCATCTACCTGGCGAAGCTTGGTTAGAAAGGATAAAAAGCTAAGCACTAAAACTTGTTTGCATTTTATAAAAGCGGTTGGATCGATGCGTCCATCATGAGATCCGTCTTTGTCCTAATCAAATCAAAGCTATAGCAATATGGAAAATTACAAAACATGAATGGGTTGATCTTGATCTACTCAAGCGTTGTTGTTTTGAACTCGAAGATACAGCTTCAAAACGAGCGGACATTGCCCAAATGTGAAGCAAGCTCTTGAGTTCAAATCCACTAACACAAGGTTGGTTGTTTAGCATCACACGTACCTCTTCAAGTTTGTCTGCTATTGTCAAACTATTTAACATGACACAATGCAAAGCTAATATTTACACAATTTTTTTTTTGCAACATAAGGCAACTAAAGCATAAAAAAATTATAATGCAAAGATTGTTGTGTATATACATTTCTCCAGGTAAGGACAAATCACAACAGATCCAATAAAATTGTGTTGCTATTTGTAGAACCTTGGGGAATTTATTTTGCATTTATCAATTTATGCTCATTATAATAAATAAAGAAATTTTAGCTAGAGTAGCATATTATGCAAACATATTTTCCACAGGTAGAGGATTAAGTTATGAATCTAACAAAATTAATTTTACATTACTTGGATCTATAATTACTTTCCTAGGAGTTTTTCAAATCTCTGCACGCATTAGTACAATGTATAGTTCTTATTAGCATGTACTTTGTTCACCTTCTAGAGAACTCGTGCGCCTAAGGCCGCTAGCCTGCCTTGCATCCGCCGACCCGCCGCTTGCACCGTTGGTAGTCCCGTAGCGCCGCCTAGGGACGCCATGCCGGGGTCGCCGTGGGAGGGAGGCCCTCCGAGCGCCGGGCCGGGCGCGCCCGAGCCCTCTACGCCGCCGGGGTGGTCGCGGCTGCCGTGCTTGCGTCCCTAGCCGCTCGGGGTGGCGGGAGCAGCCACACCGCACCCTTCAAGGCCGAGGTCGCCGAGGTCGCCGCGCCCGCACCCCGCCCAGCGTCGGGTCGCCGAGCCGGGGGTGTGGCAGAGCCGACCAATTTATAAGAAATCAAGTATAATTCGCAATTACCGAAGCAATCGCAATCTACACTTGAGTCCATATAAACCCGGTATTCGAAATCTCGTGAGTGATTTCAAACTCATCAACAATACAACCAAGATCGTTGAGCTCGAGAGTTCCAATCCAAGGTATCTCAAACCAAATTCAATATATATTAATCGAGTGTGATGTACACATTTATTTCAAAATAATTCGTCACGGGAAGCAATAGCTTTCAAAGCAAAATAGTTGTACAAAAAATAAAATAAGATAGTGCCAACAATATGTCACCCCTCAGTAATAGCAAGAGACAGGGAAGTATGGAGACCGCCATGCCTAGGCATTATTCTTCACCCACGGCACATCGTAATTGGATCAATTCATGCTAGACGGAGTCACCCGCAACATCGAAATTAACCCGTGAGTACTCAATTGTACTCCGCAAGACTTACCCGCCTTAAACCGAAAAATAAGGAAAAGACTCCAAGGATTATGCTTGGCTTTATCCGAGCTGGGCCGACTCACATTTATTTTCGAAAAATAAGGTTGATTAGTGAGCCTACACCTACTACTTGAATTCTTCCAAGTTAAAAGGTTATTTATTACTTACATAACCATAAGTCCTGTATAGTCAAGATTAAAACATATGCTCACGATATATAAATAATAGTATAAGTAACTTGATCAACAATTTAACATCGGCAAAGAAGATGAACAAGAATAACCATTATTGTGATATTAAGACTACTGATTACCTGTGCGGGCGCACCCCGGTTCTTACTATCCGGGAGAGATGGCGATTCGAATCGACATCGACTAGGTGGCGAATACCCCATCATAAACCAGGTCTACGCCTCGACCGCAGACCCGATCACTCCCGGGACGTTAGGGGGCGTAAAGTCTCGGACCATGGGCAACCCCCTCCTCTCGAGCCACCAAGTGAGCGTGCAACGAGTACGACCCCTCGCGGCGCATCTTCTTGTGCCCGATTAACCTCACCAACCACGCCTAGGAGGGACGTTAAAAAGCGTGCAGTGCACCGGCCCCTAGCATTCCCACGAAGCCGTGGCTCACGACTCACGGAGCCTACTATATGAACAGGTACGTTCAACTTCCAACCACATTCCGGCAAAGTACAAGTCCTTACTCGATCAGATGGAAAGACCACAATATCCATCCGACCTTAACATGTTTTATTACTCAAGTTCTCTGCAACAGCTTGTTAGTCACCCATGTGACTAACCACAAACATCCTCTCGGTGACCGGAAATCACCGCTCACCGCAATCATTATAACTGAGCATTTTAACCTAGACTCTGCTAATAGGATAGGGTAACAACTTCAGCAAGGATATCTGTGCTTCATCGGTTTCAACCACTTCCTATACTTAATGCAGCATTCATAAAAGGACTTAACAAATTAATTGAGAAAGCATAGGAAAGTTCAGCATGCACCGGGGCTTGCCTTCAGAAAAGTAGTAGGAGGAAGTTAGAGTCTTCGGGAAGCCGGAGTCACGGTCCTCCTTCTCCCGTGGGGTCTTTCAAATGCACTCACCGGACGATAAAGGTTGACCTCCCCGCTCCTTGATCTCCTCCCGAACTAACTCCTCCGATCCTGATATGATGTATGCATATGCAAGACTAATTAATTACGAATGCACATAGATAACTTGCATATAATAAAGTAGGATGATGGATGAATGCATTATGATGGATGATACTAGTAAGTGGATATCTCTCTGTAAAAGCATGAATATAACTACACAAGAAACCCTAGTAATCTACATCAAGCAACACCCTAACTCTCTAATGCAATCGAAAATGGCAGCTAGACATGTTTGTCACTAAAACAATCACACAGGAGTTCTCAGAAACTCCAAATGCAGCAAACAAATACTGTTTGGAAAGCTAACGAAATTATCTACAAAACATTCCGTATCACCCTGACCTAATTCTGACATTAACAGCCTCGAAAACAGAGAAAATAGGCTCTCTGTTTCTAGCCTAACAAGTTACATGCAACACTAATAACTTGCAAACTAATTATGCAAAGCATACCAAAACCTACCAGCAAGCAAATAAGGTTATAAACTCCTAAATAAACCTACTGGTCAGGCCAAAGACTAAACTAAATCACATGAAATGATATTCCCTAAATATCCACTACACATGAACACTTTAAATCATATAAATGCTAGGAATAAAAAATCTGCCAAACTGTCAAGCTTATCAAACCAAGCATACCAACAGGTCCTATCCATGCTAGGAACAACTAATAAAATTATCAACTCACAACACCCTACTATAAACATGCATTTCTAGGCTAATTTCCATGCAACATAAATATGATAAACATGCAAACACCTTAGAAAATTCTACAAAAATTACAGGAGCATGCTACTGGTCTGACATGCCTACCATAAAATTTTTATAGCAAAAACATGCATATGCTAATCTACACAAAAATGGCAAACTAGCAATGAAACTAGGCATGAAAATACTTTGTACTATGAAACATGCAAAACCTCAGATCCATGAACATGAAAAGTTTCATAACAGTAACAAATGCATGTACAAAAATTATCATGGCAAAAACCCTAGTAATTATTTTTCTATGAATTTCCTAAGAAAACATGGTAAATAGCACATAAATCAAAAATCACACTTCTACAACAGAACATACCATGTCTAATATTTTTCCTGCACTCTACATCCAAAAACAGGAACATTTTATACAGGCACCACTATTTTATCATGCACCAAGAATTAGATATGCATTTTCCTATTTACATGACAATTAAAGCAATAAATCTAAATAAATATAAAAACTACCAGAAAACCACATCTCATAATTTTATCTTGTAGATCTAATGACAAGGATCACAGCAAAATTTGTTGCATCAAAAACCGAGCTAAAATGAGCGAGATATGGATTTTCTAAGACATGCATGCAAAACTCGAAATCGAAAAACATAAATTAAATCACGCCGACAACCGGGCCCGCGTCGGCCTCACACAACAGGGGAGCGGCGGTCCGGCGACGGATCTTCGCCGGGCGTTGATTCTCCGGCGACACCGAGGGCACCTCTGGACCGCCGAGACAAGATCTACCGATCTAGACCGTTTCCCCGAGCCGATGCGGGCCGAAAAGGGATCGACGGCGTGAGGCGCTGCCGCTACGGCGGCGGTCGTCGGCGATGTGGCGGTTTCCGTCGATGGCGAGGGCAGGCGGGGTGCGCACAAGCTTCAGGGTTCCTAGATGAACCTTCACCGCGCAAGACGGGCCGGCGGTTTTGGCGGCCGAGTGTCCCGGCGGCGCGCAGCTACGGGCGGTGGCCGTGGGACGCGCCCACGCGGCGGCCGTGGGGCGAGGGCGTGGTCCGGCCAAATGGAGGCACCTCAAGTCGATTCGTCCCGCACATGGATTGGACACGATGAGGTAACCCTAGAACACGAGGAAACGCAAGGAAAAAGGCGAAGAAGAGCGCGGCGTTGAGCTTCCATGCCGCGGCGTATGGCGGCGGCGATGGACGCCGCGACGGTGGCGGCGCCCGTTCGCGAACTGGGACCAAATGAGGCTCAACGGTTTACGGCTATACCTGCACGACTTCAAAGGCGAACATAGGGCGCTGGCTGGTGAGGCGGGAGCTGCCGGGATCTCTGGCCGCGGCGGGACGGCGAGGTTGCCGGCGTTTTCCGGCGGCGCGGCGACGGGATCGTCGATTGGGCCTGTTTTCTTGCTTGGCCGGGTGCGTCTAGCGGGTCGGGAGGTCGGCCGGAAAGACCATGAGGCCACTGGACAGGGTCGGGCGGGATACGACGGTGGTGGTGCTTGACGGCGGCAACGACGGCAATGGCCGCGGCGCTCTTGCTGCTGCTGCTGCTCGCTCGCGTGAGGGACAGAGGGGAGCAGGGGGATGGAGTGGCGAGCAAGGGACTGAGTTCCTCCTTCTTCACGGCACGGGGGGGGCGGGGGGGGTGCGGGGGATCGCGGCCACGCGTCGTCGTGCCTGGCCGGCGTCGGGACAAACCGGCCGCCCACGGTTCCTTCCCTTCCTCCTCTTTCTCTCTCTTTTTTTTTTTTTTTAATTTCAACCCCTAAACAAACTGTTTTGCTCTCCACCTCAAGATCCGTGTAGAACTAGTGAAAACTCTAATTGAACGAAATGTTCCTCGCGAAATTCGAAGCGTTTCACGTATAGAAAGTTTTGTCTAGTTTGGCTCGGATTTGAAACTGCGATAGGTCGAATCTAATCTACTCCGGGGTCAAAGTAAACCCTAATTCAAACAAACTTCGAACTTTCAAAACATGATCCACTCAAAATCACGCAACCGGCCTATAGAATCTTTTGCTCTACACGAAATTAGCTACACATTTCATGAAGGATTCACCCACATGCAAGGTCTCTAACTAGGACTTTAGAACAAAACAAAATAAATCATACTCAAAGTCAAACTAGGTCAAAAGAAGTCAAACTATCATTATAAAATCTAATCAATGAACATGGCCAACATCAACCTTGCTCTAAAACATCCTATAAACATTTCTAAGAATAAATAAAGAATAAACAACTAAATATGAAAGCATTTCATACATAAAATGATGAGGCAAAGCAAAGCAAGCAATTTGAATGCATTTAAACATGCAATTGACCTCTATCATTTCATGTGCATGAATGCATATGATTAAATGATGATTATGCTCATGAAATGCAGTTGCTAATGACATGCTTAAAACCAGGGTGTTACAAATCTACCCCCCTTAAAGAAATCTCGTCCCGAGATTTGTGGTTACTAAGCACTAGTTAAACTTTATTAGGGGATAACATTACGAAAACACTTTTCTACTCTCCCATAGGGCATCTTCTCACTACGGTTACTCTAGAAACTTGGTACCACTGGACAATCTAATATGAGTTGCTCTTCCTTTGTGATCCAAGATTCTAGTTGGCTCTTCAAAATAGAATCGAAGCAATTTCAATCCCCATATCTCCGGCTTGAAATGGGTCCTCCACGTGCTCTCAACATTTCTTCGGTTGTGGTGCATGAAAGAAACTGAAGCTTGCCTTCATTAATCTAAATAACTGTACTTACTAAACTATTACCTAGATAAGGACCTACAATTCTTGGTAACTCCAAAGCATTGGACTTCTCTTCATGAATGACACTTGAAATATCATACCCATCGACCTAGACTTCCAAGGGCCATTGGTGCTTGTAAGCGTAGCTTGTTCAGACGTACTTGAATTGCATTCTAGCTTTGTCTTCAAGGCTTCTTGTAACCATTCCCAAACATCCATTGGTCCATTGAGATCCTTGGTCAGACGCTATGGTTTTGGGTACTCCATGCATTTTTACTTAGGACGAGGAATGCAGATCTCTACATACTGGTGAGGTTCATATCCATGGTTCACAGGAATGAAAGGTGCTACTTTGGTTGGGGTGATCCATAATTATGTGACCACATTTCCCATCGGCAATGGTTGTGGCAACCTAGCAGGTCTCATGTGAATGGCCTTGACTCTGCAACAATTGTCACACTTCGCTACACGAGCTACACTTTCTCTCCTTACCTAAGTTCACCAAAACGTGACCTCAGACCTCAGTACATTTTGTTGAACTTGAGCGACTTGTAACTAGTATCTGATGGCACTAGATAACACTGATCCTTGTTTGTCCGGCCAACTATGTAGCCATGAGGGTCGTATGCTCATTTTGATCTAATTAGGTTGACACATCTACCCAATCCAAGACAACACTACCCATTGAGGGGGTAGCAAAGTCACTTGTCTACTTCTTCTTGTAGTCTGTTAATGTTGATGTCAGTGACCTGTTCTTCCCAAATCATCTCATTTTCCACTCCAAGGCAAAGCTCAAAGATAAAGATGGTGTAAAGATCTTGAAATGTTTTTCTCATTACTCCTTTGAGTTTCTATTTGACGAAAACAACACTTTTGTCCGTTTTGCTATCCCTCGATTATCCAACTTTCAAGGGAATGTTTAACAAGTTATTATGTAAAACTGTACATGCACCGGGGCTTGCCTTCAGAAAAGTAGTAGCAGGAAGTTAGAGTCTTCTGGAAGCTGGAGTCACGGTCCTCCTTCTCCTGTGGGGTCTTTCAGCTGCACTCCGGGACGATGAAGATTGACCTCCTGCTCCTTGATCTCCTTCCGAACTAACTCCTCCGATCCTGATATGATGCATGCATATGCAAGACTAATTAATTACGAATGCACATAGATAACTTGCATATAATAAAGTAGGATGATGGATGAATGCATTATGATGGATGATACTAGTAAGTGGATATCTCTCCTGTAAAAGCATGAATATAACTACACAAGAAACCCTAGTAATCTACATCAAGCAACACCCTAACTCTCTAATGCACCAAATGGCAGCTAGACATGTTTGTCACTAAAACAATCACACAGGGGAGTTCTCAGAACTCCAAATGCAGCAAACAAATACTCGTTGGAAAGCTAACGAAATTATCTACAAAACATTCCATATCACCCTGACCTAATTCTGACATTAACAGCCTCGAAAACAGAGAAAAACAGAGGCTCTGTTCTAGCCTAACAAGTTACATGCAACACTAATAACTTGCAAACTAATTATGCAAAGCATACCAAAACCTACCAGCAAGCAAATAAGGTTATAAACTCCTAAATAAACCTACTGGTCAGGCCAAAGACTAAACTAAATCACATGAAATGATATTCCCTAAATATCCACTACACATGAACACTTTAAATCATATAAATGCTAGGAATAAAAATCTGCCAAACTATCAAGCTTATCAAACCAAGCATACCAACAGGTCCTATCCATGCTAGGAACAACTAATAAAATTATCAACTCACAACACCCTACTATAAACATGCATTTCTAGGCTAATTTCCATGCAACATAAATATGATAAACATGCAAACACCTTAGAAAATTCTACAAAAATTACAGGAGCATCCTACTGGTCTGACATGCCTACCATAAAATTTTTATAGCAAAAACATGCATATGCTAATCTACACAAAAATGGCAAACTAGCAATGAAACTAGGCATGAAAATACTTTGTACTATGAAACATGCACAACCTCAAATCCATGAACATGAAAAGTTTCATAACAGTAACAAATGCATGTACAAAAATTATCATGGCAAAAACCCTAGTAATTATTTTTCTATGAATTTCCTAAGAAAGCATGGTAAATAGCACATAAATCAAAAATCACACTTCTACAACAGAACATACCATGTCTAATATTTTTCCTGCACTCTACATCCAAAAAAACAGGAACATTTTATACAGGCACCACTATTTTATCATGCACCAAGAATTAGATATGCATTTTCCTATTTACATGACAATTAAAGCAATAAATCTAAATAAATATAAAAACTACCAGAAAACCACATCTCATAATTTTATCTTGTAGATCTAATGACAAGGATCACAACAAAATTTGTTGCATCGAAAACCGAGCTAAAATGAGCGAGATATGGATTTTCTAAGACATGCATGCAAAACTAAAATTAGAAAAACATAAATTAAATCACGCCGACAAATGGGGCCCCACGCGTCAGCCTCACACAGAGCAGGGGAGCGGCGGTCCGGCGACGGATCTTCGCTGGCGTTGATTCTTCGGCGACACCGAGGGCACCTACGGACTGCTCGAGACAAGATCTACCGATCTAGACCGTTTCCCCCAAGCCGATGCGGCCGAAAAAGGATCGACGGGCGTGAGGCGGCCGCGCGGCGGCGGTCGTCGGCGATGTGGCGGTTTCCGTCGATGGCGAGGGCGGCGGGTGCGCACAAGCTTCGGGGTTCCTAGATGAACCTTCGACCGCACGGGGACCGACGGTTTTCGCGGCCGAGAGTCCCGGCGGCGTCTTGCTACGCGGGCGGTGGCGTGGACGCGCCACGCGGCGGGCCGTGGCGGGGCGTGGTCCGGCCAAATGGAGGCACCTCAAGTCGATTCGTCCTGCACACAGATTGGACACGATGAGGTAACCCTAGAACACGAGGAAACGCAAGGAAAAAGGCGAAGAAGAGCGCGGCGTTGAGCTTCCATGCTACGCGGCAGCCATGGCGGCGGCGATGGACGCCAAGACAATGAGCGCGCCCGTTCCGGCGAACCGACCAAACGAGGCTCAACGGTTTATGGCTATACCTGCACAAGTTCAAGGGCGAACACAGGGGCACTCGGGCTGGTGAGGCGGAGCTGCTCGGGATCGGCGGGCCGCGCGACGGTGAGGTTGCCGACGTTTTCCGGCGGCCGGTGCGACGGGATCGCCGATTGGGCCCATTTTCTTGCTTGGCTGGGTGCGTCCTAGCGGGTCGTGGAGGTCACTGGAAAGACCACGAGGCTACTGGACAGCTAGGCCGGGCGGGATACGACGGTGGTGGTGCTTGATGGCGGCAACGACGCAATGGCGCGGCGCTCTTGCCTGCTTCTTTGCCGCCGCCGCATGAGGGGGAGGGGAGCGGGGGGGATGGAGTGGCGAGCAAGGGACCGAGTTCCTCCTTCTTCACGGCACGGGAGCGGGGCGGGGTGTAGGGGATCGCGGCCACGCGTCGTCTTGCGGATCGGCCTTGTCGGGACAAACCGGCCGGCCACGGTTCCTTCCCTTCCTCCTCTTTCTCTCTCTTTTTTTAATTTCAACCCCTAAACAAACTGTTTTGCTCTCCACCTCGAGATCCATGCAGAACTAGCGAAAACTCTAATCGAACGAAATGTTCCTCGTGAAATTCTGAAAGTCTCACGTATAGAAAGTTTTGTCTAGTTTGGCTCGGATTTGAAACTGCGATAGGTCGAATCTAATCTACTCCGGGGTCAAAGTAAACCCTAATTCAAACAAACTTCGAACTTTCAAAACATGATCCACTCAAAATCACGCAACCGGCCTATAGAATCTTTTGCTCTACATGAAATTAGCTACACATTTCATGAAGGATTCACCCACATGCAAGGTCTCTAACTAGGACTTTAGAACAAAACAAAATAAATCATACTCAAAGTCAAACTAGGTCAAAAGAAGTCAAACTATCATTATAAAATCTAATCAATGAACATGGCCAACATCAACCTTGCTCTAAAACATCCTATAAACATTTCTAAGAATAAATAAAGAATAAACAACTAAATATGAAAGCATTTCATACATAAAATGATGAGGCAAAGCAAAGCAAGCAATTTGAATGCATTTAAACAATGAATTGACCTCTATCATTTCATGTGCATGAATGCATATGATTAAATGATGATTATGCTCATGAAATGCAGTTGCTAATGACATGCTTAAAACCGGGGTGTTACACTTTGGGACCCCACTCACGCCGGGATGAGGGAAGTGGAGGAGTCGAGGGTGAAGGCCGAGGGGAGCGGTGAAATGATCGGCCCGTGAATGGCTCGGGACGACGATGAAGCGGGTACGAGACCCGAACCAATCCGCATTGGACGGACCAGATCGTATGATGACTCGATCCAACGGCTAGTGAGTAGCGGGTGACGTGGCCTGATCTGTTAGCCCGCTTTTGGTGCAGAGATCGTATGTAGAAGATTGCCAAACAAAGGTAGGCACAAGATGGAGCTGCACTTAGAGTTACCTCGTGACGATCCAAATGAACTTGTTTCATCGCAGCCATCAAGTGGTGCGCCGTGTAGAACCCACATGTCTTGTTATCAGTTTGCAACAGGCACTGCAATCATATTAAGAAATTCTGATAAATCTCAAAGGTAGGCACAATCATATGTAGAACCCACATGTCTTGCGCTTAATTCTAGATTTCACCATTACCAAAGGTTCTAAGTGTCATAATTGTGTGTAATCTAAGCAACCTCCAAAGCCTCACAAGGCAAGGCAGGGAGAGACTCTTGGCACCTCTAGAACTCATACATTCTCGATCTATGTGAGATGAATGGTGTGTGCAAAGAGATATTTGATGACGTTGATTCATGATGCTTCTAGATTTTGCTATATTTACTTGCTTTGAAAACTAAAGATGAGGCATTAGCATTAGACTACTTTAAAATCTTTAAGGCTGAAGTTGAAAATTAACTAGACGAGAAAGATTAAACATCTAAGGTCGATATGGTTGTAAACCAATTGGATGTAAGTGGATATTCAAGAAGAAGCTTAGACCGATGGTGCTATTGACAAGTACAAGGCTCGGCTTGTGGCTAAGGGTTATACTCAAAAGGAGGGTTTCTTTGATACTGATTCACCTGTTGCTAGAATGACCACTATTCAAACACTACTCTCCTTGGGTGCCTCATATGGTCTGATCATTCATCAAATGGATGTGAAGACAAACTTTTCTTAAAGGAGAGTTGGATGAGGAGATTTACATGGATCGGCCTGATGGGTTTGTAGTAAAAGGTGAAGAGCAAAAGGTGTGGAAGAGAGTGGGATTACTTTATCACAATCTCACTATGTTGAGAAGGTCCTAAGCCGATTTGGCTATATGGATAGAAAGTCTTCTCCAAAGACCTTATGATCCTAGTGTGACATTGCAAAAAGAATAAGAAGTGTACCGAGAGATCAATTGAAGTTCGTACTCTGAAATTGTTGGTTCACTCATGTATCTAGCTAGTGCAACCAGACCAGAAAGGACCTTGTGCTATCTTAAAGGTACAATGAGTTATGGGATTCACTATTCCGGGCACCTAGCTATGCTAGAGGGATATAGTGATGCGAACCGGATTTCGATATTGATCAAATCTACGCCACTAGTGGGTATGTTTTTACTCTTGGGGGGTGGTGCGGTGTCATGGAGGTCTAGTAAACAAACTATTTTGACTAAATCAACCGTAGAGGCAGAACTTACTTTGCTTTGGATACAGCTATGCTTTGTTATATGATGCTAAGTCATGCTAGTATGATACACATGTTTGGACTAGTTGTTATGATCATGTTATGCTATATGATGTTGAATCATGCTATGATCTTGATAAGAAAAAAAAATGCATGGGTCGGTTGTAGGTTAGGAAACACTCACTGTTTTATTGCGGTTTTCAACGGAAGCGTATCGACTTCAAAATTTGGGCTATGGTTGTGGAGGTTTGTTTCGCCTAAGTTTGGCGGCGATTTTTGTAATAAGTCGATGAATCGATATGTGGCACAATTAATGATAATTCGAAAGTGTTTGGCATTCTCGTTTATGTCATGTGAATTTTGGTGTCACATCTATCTAGCTTGCGGCTAAAAATGTTTTGGATTATTGTTGGCTTGCCCGAGGGAAATATCTCCGGAGAGAAGATTCCGGGGGCAACACTATCAACCGAATGCAACCATCGATATATATTCTAAGTTGTAGATTATGGAGAGCTTTCATGACTACAAGATGGTTGCTAACCGATCTATAGTCAAGCAAGCTCATGAGGTTCAAAGACATGGCAAAAGAACTTGAACTCCTTAAGTGTGTCATACCCGACGAGTTTGTAGCCGTATGCATTAATGCTAAGTTGCCTTCTTCATAGAAGAGCTAGAAAATATCGCTTGAAAACCCTGATAGCATCTCTTGATGTTGAGGAAAAGATTCGGGCAAAGAACACTATTGAGAAGGGGAACCAGAGCCATTCTGGCACGAATTTGGTGCAGGAAAACCCACATGGCAAGACCAAAGGAAGGAATAAATCTTCCAATGCCAAATTAACAACTACCACCGAGAAGAAGAAAAACAATGATGATGTGCCCTTCTAGATATGTAATGCCCATGCTGCGAGGCCCGCCGGTCAGCCCTTCAAAGGTCAATGGTTCAGGATCAAGAAAGCCAACTGACAAAGATATGACCCTAGCTTCCCTGAGCAGGCATCTAGGAATACAGGCATGCAAGGAAATTTAGCAAGCAAATTGAAACGGAGGAAGTAGTTCAGGAATAGAGGAATATAAACAAACTGTAGTTTAGCAACAGTTCGTTTAGTAGGAAATTTTTTGTAAGACAAGATAGCAAAGAGTACTTTCGATAGAGCGTCGGTGTTCTTGAGCTTGTGTATTCATCTATGAAGAAAATAAGCAGCAGAATTATCACCTTTCCTCACTTCCTGGCAACTGAAAAATTCTGGCGACACTAGATGACGCGTTGATGCCTGCTGTTGGATGGAAATCACTGAAGTAGCTTCGTCGCCTGAACAGATTTGAAAATTTCAGTCACCTGGATATTAGGAAGGCCTTAATATACAATTCTGTAATAGGAAGTCTATGGGGACTACACAATCCACAGAGGCACAGATTACAAAAAATTGCACTCTCCATTAACAAGAACACAGTTCACATGTATGTATCCAAATGGTCATCATGCAGCAAGGGAAACAGAAGAAACTCACGGTTTACTAAACAAAATACTTGCCTTCAGGGCTGATGATCTGTTCCATAAGAAACTTGGCGATCTTCTCTCTAATATCCTCCAAATTGATCGAATTTCCGGACAAGTTAAATTCCTAATACAAAATACGGTAGGCATAAGTGTTTGTTGTACACATGGTCTTTATTGCCAAACAAAGGTAGGCACAAGATGGAGCTGCACTTCGAGTTACCTCAGGACAATCCAAATGAACTTGTTTCATCGCAGCCATCATGTGGTGGGCCATGTAGAACCCACATGTCTTTTCATCGGTTTGCGGCGAGCACCGCAAACATATGAAACACAAAGGTACGTTAGGAAACACTCACCGGTCTATTGCACTTTTCACCGCACCCGATTTTTGACTTTAAGCGGAGCGCAGAGTCAACCAAATAAGCCTTCCCAAATTTAGCAAGCAAATAGATGAAGAGGCATCCCGAATGAGTCCGAATAGAAGAAATTGTACTCACAAAGGTCATGCAAAAAGGATGGCCATATCCAATACATCCAATGCCATGAGGTCAAACAAGTCGTCGAAACCCACATTGATCATAGCCTCTTCGTCTGTGTCATGCCAAAAGGCCTCTTTCCCCGCGATGCAATAAATGCCACCGATTGCTTGTTTGCATTTGCTTGCATGTACCACTCTTGAAGAGCAAAGACAAGAAGGCCCCCGCCTTATGAAGCTCTTCGGGTGATAGTATTGAGATCCATGCCGGTACTTAGGGTTGGCCTATGCGAACTGAAGGGTATTCGAAGCCACTCTGGTGAAATGGGGCGAGCCACTCTCTGCATTCTCACCACCTACAGGGCTAGGGGTGTTGGCAGGCAGTGAACGATGTCCTCGTGATTCCATCTCAATCTGCAAAGATCCGGTCCGGGCCGCGTCGATTCCATCTTAACTGCAGCATCCGGTCCGTCTGCATCCGTGGCTAAGGCGTATCTGCTATCCAGACCACCTACAAGGCTACAAGTGTTGGCAGGCGTAGAACAATGTCCTTGCGATTTTATCGCCTCCAACTCAGCCCTGAGCTCATCTATTGCAGCTGCAAGCTCTGCTTAAAGTGCTTCGACCTTCGGTCGCCTCCCCTCGAGCTTCCTCTTTACGTACATGTCGGGCGCACTCCAGCCAAGCCTTCCAACGAGATGAACTAGACACCCCACACATGCCCTACCTGTTCTGAGATGCCAGGACGTCTCGTGAGCATATCTCTTTCCCTTACACCAGTGCTCTCGGAAGGACGGGCTGCCTTCTCTAAAACCTTCTCTCTGGCAAGACCGAGCCCCTCGTGCGTTACGTGGTGGTGCCTGGGGCCTCTGTGAGCTCATACCTTTCCTTCCCTTCTATGCAACAAAAGCGCCCAATCGTCCGACACCTATATCAAAAAAAAAAGTTACATAGAGAAGTCAACAAATAGCACTCAAAAATCTAACAATAAGTAGGGTTCATATATCTCGCAGGCACGATATCACAAAAAAAATGTAGTTCAGAACGGAGGAACATAAACAAACTATTGTTTAGCAACAGTTCATTTAATATGCACATTTTTTAAGACAAGATAGTTGTAGTACTCTACAAAGCGTCATTCATCTTCATCAGCATGTAATTCATCTCAGAAGAAAATATGAAACAAGAGTTGCGGTTTCCTATGACAAAAACACACGATACAAGAACAACATTATAGTAGCGGTCGGGTTCAAGTTCAGCAAGATCCACAACTCAAAATATCCATGTGAGGATAAAATTATACAGATTAAATTCTGTAATAGGCGGTTTATGAGGACTATACAAACCGCCGAGGCAGAGAACAAAAAATGTAGTTGAGGAATAGATGAATATAAACAAACCGGCCGTTCAAGAATATCCATTTAATAGGCACATTTTTGTAAGCCAAGATAGTAGTACTCTACAAAGCACTCGTGATTCTTGAGCACGCATATATATTCATCTATAAAGAAAAAAAAAAAAAGCAGTGAGTGCGGTTTCCTACGACAAAAACACACACGATATCAACATTGTAGCAAATGGTGTCAAGTTTAGTATCTACAACTCGATATATCCCTCTAAGGATAAAATTATACTAGGTGAATAAGGTTTTTGGGAAGTGTTCTTCGCGCCGACCGCTTCCCGATCTTCGCCACGGCTCGTCTACCTTCAAGTCCCGGAGGCGCTACATCTTGGTGTCTTCAACGTCGGCTTCGCCGAGCTCTCTCCGCCGTTGATCAACGGCGGCGACAATGACAAATGACCTGAAGACCTCGCTTTTCGGGAACCTCTCCATCACGCTGTCATCTACGTCTAGTAGGTATTACTCCCGAGATCTAATCTCAGTGTTAGTCAAGTCCAATCTGTTCAATCTATCTGGTGTGCTAGTTGTGCTTACACCTGTTGCTATGATCATGCTATGCTATATGCCGTTGAATCTTGCTATGCTCGTGATATGATTTTGAGTCATGCAAGTTTGCCGCACATGCTTATTGCTTAATCTAGTTGTTCGGGCCACATGATTTATATTATGGATTTAATCTGGGGAAATTGCCTAATATCTTTCTTTTTTTACAACAAAAACTATGGGGGAGAACCCCACAAAGGCGGCCATTTTCATTAATTTTTAAACGAGGAAGAAATATAATTGCCTAATATCTTAACAATCCAAAAACTTTGAAGATTTTAAAGTAGTCGAATGCCTCATCTTTATACAAGACAATTCTATAATAGGCGTGCTATGAGGACAGTCCATTTATAGGTACATTTTTGTAAGCCAAGATAGTAGTAATCTACGAGCACTCGTGTTTCTTGAGAGTAACATCCATTAAATAGGCACATTTTTGTAAGCCAAGATAGTAGTAGTACTCTACAAAGACAGAGCAGTCATTGTTCTTGAGCATGTATATTCATCTATAAAGAAAATATGCAGCAAGAAGCTGCAGTTTTCTATGACTAAAACACACAGTAACAACATTACAAGATAGCGGTCGGTGTCAAGTTCAAGTACCTACAACTCGATATTTCTATCCGAGGATAAAATTATACGATTCAATTCTGTAATAGGCGTCTATGAGGACTAAACAAACCAAAGAGGCACGGTCGCAAAAAAAATATGTAGTTGAGGAATAGAGAGGAATATAAACCGTAGTTTAGCAACAGTTCATTTAATAGGAACTTTTTATAAAGAAAATAAGCGGCAGAGTTGCGCTTTCCTATGACAAAAACACATAGATAACAACATTATAGTTATAGTAGCGGTCAGTGTATTGTTCAAGATCTACAACTCTAGATATCCATCTCGATAAAGGTACCACCTTCCCTCACTTACATTGTAGCGGTCGGTGTCGGGTTCAAGATCTAACAACTCGATATATCCATCTTAGGATAAAGTTATCACCTTCACTTTCGATTCTGAGCGACTAAAAAAATCAGCGACAATCGCTGCGTGCTCTCTATCTCTTCCCGCCGATGGTCCGTGAAGAAAATAAGCGGCGAGTAGTTGTAGCTTCCTATGACAAAAACACACGATAACAACATTATAGTAGCGGTCGGCGTCAAGTTCAAGATCTACAGCTCTATATATCAATCTGAGCACAAAATTATCACTTTTCCTTAGAGGCGACCGAAAAATTCAGGCGACACTTTGTGGTGCTCGCTATCTCTTCCCCGCATGATGATGCATTGATGGTCAGCCGTTGGATGGAAATCACCGAAGCACCTTCGTTGCCTAAAAATGGCGTACCCGTCGCCGTAGGCTCCCCGCACCGCGTGGGATCCGGGGTAGGGTATTTTAGCGCTAAGCCTTACCCGCACCATGTGCAATATGCGGAGGCTAGGGCTTGAACCCGGGACCTTCCGTTTACAGCGCGGTAGAGCACTACCACCTTCGTCGCTGAAACAGATTTCAAAATTTCACGCTGAAAATTAGCGGGGCCTAATACTATATAGTTCAATTCTTAGGCGCTTTATGAGGACTACACAAACCGCTACTTGTCGAGATGACGGCGGCGCCGCCAAGGCCGCTCGGGTGGAGGATGAAGCCGTCGTAGGTGTTGACGGTAACCAACGACATATATTTTTCCCGCCAACTTACTACCATAAAAGGAGTAAAACTATACCTTTTTATACTCATATACATTTATCACTAATAAAATTCCACTTGTAGTGTCTAGTATTTTATTTTGCAGATTTATAATAAATACAGGTGGAAATACGACCAAAGTATGCCATTCGGGGAAGCGCATTATTGCAAAACACAAGCCCAGGAGCAAATCGACCCAAAATATCAAAATTGGGCCGAGCCAAGCCCGGCCCACAACTTTTCAAGACGAAGGAAGCCAACCCACGAGACCCGGCCAAAGCCGAGCCTGGGGGTGCTTGTAGCACCACCCTGTGCGGCCGCCCCCTCCCTAAGGCGGTTTCGCCCAGCCTCGGGGAGGCGGTTCATGAACCTGCCAAATGGGGATTACCGACGTGGGATGGTCGGTTTGCTCTGATTAGGAAGGTTTACCAGGTCGGTTTTGGTGTAAATTAGCATTTAGGCCCCTCCTCCAAGTGTATAAGTAGTCTCCCTCTCTTCCTCTCTCAACACACACCACTTGGAGTCCAGCAAACCAGCATTCTTCCTCTCTCTCTACCACCTCTACCTCTCTCTCTTCTTCTACTTCTTCTTTCTTCTTCTTCTTAGTTCTTGGTTAGCACTTGGAGTAGAAGAGCTACAAGGAGGGCTTGTCTCCTAGAAGAAAGTGCCTTGGTAATATATCTTCTCAATGGAGCATTCTTCTATTTGCAAGTCTTATATCTATGTTCTTGGCCTAACTTATGAACTAGAGTATAGTCTTGTTCATGCTCTTGTATATGAATCTTAACGATATTACCAGAAATAGATAATAACCCATTTTCGGTAACGGCACCAGAAATGCTTGTTGGCACTTCATAGTGCAATCTCTAAGAATAATATTCTCGGAGATCACGTTAAGAGATATCAGATGATCTACAAGCAAGGATAAAGGTAAACCCGAAGGTACACCAAACCATCATAATCTACATAAACCGACCACTCTCTAGCGAGTCGACACATGACGGTTAATTCTATAATTAGCCAAGTTCTATCTACTAATATGTCAACTAATTCATAGTTCACACATTAATAAGATAACATGAGGGTAACTATACTCTAGTTCGAACGCATTGCAATATGAATATAAAGACTTGAATATTGAAAGGAACTCCATAATAATATTAATATTACCAAAAGATCCTTCCAAGGAGACAAGCCCTCCTTGAAGCTCAACCTTGCTCAAAACTACAACTAGGACTAAAGAAAGTGAGTGAAGTGCTCAAGGGTGTGTGTTGTGTGTTTGGAAGGGGGGGTGTGGCCTCTTATTTATAGGAGAATGAAAGTGGTTTTTGGGGGAGTTTTGGCGCCAAATCCCCTAAAAGCACCGCCATGCACCGCCTCGGCTCCTCCCGGCCGGACACGGAGACAAGGCGCGGCGGGGATCGGGCACGGCTGCGGCGGCGCCGCCGCACCGCGGGGCGGTCGGCCCAGTTTGGCCCGCCCCGCCATCCATCCTTCGCGTGTGGGCTGGTGGCCCGGTGTAGGTCGCCTTTTCCTGAGGTGTTTCGGTCCGTTTTGCTTCGGTTCGCCTGCCACGCGTTCCCCTTGGTCAAAGCGCATTTCCTGAGTTTGCACTTTACTCTTTATTTGGCGTACTCTCACCACTTTACGTGTTTGTTCCTGCAAAACAATTATTCTCGAATACAAGTGGAACTAGGTGAGTAGTAACCGTTTATTTGACATAAGTGTGTTCCATCTCTCTTAATTAGAGCTAAGTTGGCGGTATAAGATGTATGATAGTGACCGCCAACAATGAACTAGCATATAGTTTACATATCATAATCTTGACATGTTCATCTCAGTTCTTCATCGATCATCATGTGCCTAACTTGATTAGAGGTGGGATATCGGTTCGTTGTTCCTTCGGGTTTGCTCTTGTTCTAGTCCGTCCATTCGACGAGTGGGGATCCTGGGGGGACAAGAGTAGTGCTCTGATATGCGGGCATGGTGCCCGGGTATTACGACACCTGCGAATATGAGAGCATGCCACGGTTGAGGGGGTAGGCGGCCGGGTCGTGACAAGCCTTGACCGTCCATTTGAAATCCCCCACGCTCGTATGTCTTTGTAGGAGTTAAGAAATGCCTCGGTGGGAAGCGAGACTTCTGGTGGGGTCTCCCCAGATCCTAGACCTAACCATGCTTAAATCATGTTTGCATATGATCCTAACTATTCATTTGTATGGCCATGACTAGATACATTAGAATTACTCCATTAGGTTATTCATTTATTCTTATTCTATTTTTCTTTATCCTTTGCTGGTGGATTCTTAAGTGTGTGTCACACTATCCATAAACCGTTATTGCTTACCCCTGTTATGAACAATTTGGTCTAAGCAAACACATGTTCCTCTATTCAGATGCCATGCTAATAAAACACATGCATTCCTTTGGGAAAATATAAATAACGATACCCTGAATACTTCCGGGTGAAATGCTACAATGATAGATCCGTGCGCTTGCGGATGAAATATCTAAAATGGCAAGATCTATCCCATTGACGTTCCCGTTCGGATCACCGACATGGTGGTTTCACTGGGATGTCGGGCGCGCATTTCTCGGGCGCCGTTATTGGGGATGGGTTTTATACTGTTTCCTTTGATTGCGCTAAGAAATGTTAACAAGCATTTCGGCGCCGTTCTTGAGGGGAAGGCATTGTGAAAAAAAATATATAAAATAGCTAGGCTATGAATATGAACTGTGTGGGTGGCTACCATTTGCTCATACAAAGCTAATCTTTTATGTTTTCTCCTGTTGTGGATGAAAAAACAGGATAATGTATGTCGCTTCCTACCGCCGAAAAACTTCATCTCCGATCCGGAGGCACTCCTAAGGAAGAACAGGTCTCGTGCCGCTTCTTCTTCGGCCGGAACCCCCGACGGTCGAGACCGACATCCCCGCACCAACCGCATCTCAAGCTATGGCCCGAAAGTCGCCAAGCGCGATTTCTCTACTCCCCGCCACCACCAACGTGCCCACCGGGCCGGTGGTGAATGTGGCGACAAGAACTTTGAATCTGCGACTGGCCGATCACCATGGTGCAGGCCAGTCCATTCTGTGGACTGCCTAGCGAGGACGCCAACGCTCATCTCCAACACTTCCTTGAGCTGTGCGACACAATCGTTATCAAGGACGTCGAACCAGACGTTATCAGGCTCCGCCTGTTTCCTTTCTCCCTCGTGGGGAAGGCGAAACAATGGTTCTACAAGGACAAGGAAGTAGTCAGCACGTGGGCCAAGTGCTCCGCGGCGTTCCTGGCTAAGTTCTTCCCCATGGGCAAAACCAATGCCCTGAGGGGAAGGATCGCCAATTTCCAGCAGACATCAATGGAACCCATTCCGGAGGCGTGGGAGAGGCTGCAAGAATACATTCTAGCATGCCCGCACCACGGGATGGAGAATTGGCTGGTGCTCCAGAACTTCTACAATGGTCTCACGGCCATATCGAAGGGGCACCTCGACGCCGCTGCTGGTGGCGCATTCTTATCGCTCACCATAGATCAGGCAACAGCCCTGATTGATAAAATGGTGGCAAACCGTAGCCGGGGAAGACAAAACCCTAGCCAAAACACAAAAAGGCATGCATACCGTGAAGGAGGCGGATATGCTTGCCGCAAAAATGGATCTTCTGCTGAAGAAGCTGGAGGAGCGCAGCATAGACTCTACTACCCAGCAGCGCCCAGTTTATGCCATAGATGCTCACATGACCTGTGAGACATGTGGTGGAGTTGGCCACTCAGGGGATAATTGCCCTGAGACCCGTGAAGAAGCTGCCTTCATCAACAACAGCAACGGGTATCGCCAACCTCAGCAAGGCTGGAACAACCAGTCCAGGCCACGATTCCAAGGTAACCAGGGCTACAACTCCAATTATAACCCTGGTCAACCATCATTGAAGGACCTGGTACTAGGCCAAGCCAAGATTAACGAAAATCTCACCAAAAAGATGAGCCATCAAGACAAAATCCTTGAAGGAGTGAATAATAAGCTCGAAGGGTTGACATCAGCTGTGAAGAATCAACTCAGCTTCAATAAGATGATAGAAACACAGCTGACCCAGATTGCTGCCCAAGTACCGGTTAACGACTCGGGTAGGATCCTAGGGCAACCTGAGGTCCCGCACGAGTCGGTTAACATGATATCTCTGAGGCTCAGTCAACCCAATGAGCTAAAGAAGATCCCTGTGAGCTCGCCATTCATTGCCAAGAAGGGCAACCCTGGACGTCCGCTTATCAGCTGCGCTGTTGGCCCCCACACCTTCGTCAATGCATTCTGTGACCTAGGGGCCAGTATCAATGTGATGTCCAAGGCCACCTTCAAATGTAATCCATGGAGGAACACTTACTCCCCGCCAATTTCGTCCTCCAAATGGCGGATCAATCAACAAGGCGGCCGGAGGAATACTCGAAGACGTGCTAGTCAAAATACGCACGGAGTATATCCCCGCGCAGATTTTGTGATCCTGGATATGGGCCCATCAGAGGATACGTCTCTCCTCCTGGGGAGACCGTTTCTCTATACGGCCAAAGCTGATATCTGCATGGGGAAAGGCTTCATAGTCTTCCACGTCGAGAGTAAGGCGGTAAAGTGCCCATTCATCGGGTACAAACAACAACACCCCCGGATACCATCATCATCGAAACCGGTGTGGACTGTTGAAGGATCGACTCGAGACCCCCCTGAGCGAGAGCTTCCCGCCAATGCGGGGGAGAGTCGACAGTGACTATAAATAACTTGCCCCTAAAAAAAATGGGGTATATTTAAAAAAAAAGAAATATTTGTAAACATAAAATCTATAAGTAAATATTTTTGAAAACTAAAATAAAAAAGTCTTTATAAATAAAATAAATTCTTTCATGGAAAATAAAGAAAAATATTTCCTACATAAAAAGTATATACAAAAATATTTTTAAATAATTTTTCTATTTTAAAAAATAAATTTATATTTGAAATTTTTGGAGAAATTCAAAGAGGAGAGAAAAAACGGTCGAACCGGTCTTGAGCAAACAACCCCACGAACTTTTCATGACCGTTGAGCACGCCCGGCCAAAAGCACAAAGGCCAGCCGCCTCGGGCGGTGCGCGCAAGCCCCCTGGTGCGCCCGCACCCCTTGGGCGCCGCACGGGCCCTGCCTTCGCCAACGGCTCCTAGCCGTTGTGTGGAGCGGCCCCCGGCCCTTAGCTCGGCTATAAATAGCCCGAGCACCGGTGTGAGAGCACCCACCTCTCATTTTCACTCTTTCCCACTCTGACACTCTCTCCCACTTGTTCTACACTCCATTTTCTCCACCAAAAACATTGTGCCGAGCAAGATCACGGGTGTGAAAGTTCATACTTTCATCTAACCCTTGCACACCCGAGGTCTTGCTCAATCGTTTTTTTGCGGTAGCCATGAAGAAAGCCGGGAAGATCTTCGGCGGGTTGAGGCGGTCATCAAGACATAGCTCGCGACAAACAAGCACAAGCTCCGCCCTCAACTTCGACGATCTCGAAGGCTCCCCATGCAAGAAGATGCTTTGCACCCGTCGGGGAGGAAGAAGCACAAGCTCCCCGACAATCGACGAAGCCGACGCGCCGCACCTCGACATTCGTGGAGGTCGGAGATGCAAGCATATCTCCTACTCAAGGACCATGTGTTCCAAAGACACGCCCGAATCGACCTCGAGCTCCTCGAACAAACAGGTATGGACGACGAATTCCCAATCCTTTGGAGAGCAGTCGGGTGGCAGGATATTCCCCCTCTCGAGGAGGAAGGTTCTCGCCTCCTGACAATCCAGTTCTTATGCACACTAGTAGAGGACCAGCTAGGAATTTCTTTCCGCCTCTTTGGTACACCTTATCATGTTACATGGGTGGATCTAGCTCGTCACTGGGGTTTTAGCTATAGATGTGCACTAGACATAGATGCTGCTCTTCCTGGCTTTGTTAGGAATCACTTTTGGGAGGAGATATCCGGTGCTCATGAGGCCGGTACTTTCAAACCTCGCCACTCACGATCCAAAGCACCCATCACTTAGATTCATCCATCGGCCGGATCTCGTGACTTTGTTTCCTAGACACGGGGTTAGATGGGTGAATGAAATTGAACTAAAATTACTCTATGCTATTGTCCACAAGGAGAAAGTCGCTCCAGTGGTAGAGATGTGTAGGAACTTTTTACATATTATCACAAAAGTTGCTTTGTTCTGTCACCGCACATCCCTTATCACACGCCTACGCTTCTGCGATTGGAGCTTTGGATAATCGCCAGATAAAGTACATCTCCACACCCGGGGATTTTTGGATTTGTTTGCGCAGCTTTGTGCGCGGGGCCACTTAATTAAGATTTTACCATCCGGCGAGCTTGGTCATCTTTTCCCGGCTATGCAACTATAGTTCGGTTACCTAACCCGGACTTACAGCTTGTATAAAAGCCGCACTAATATTTGAGCTCGAGGCTGGCGATAGCTTGCGTAGGAAAGATACCCCTATCGGTTCCTCACGCAGTTGTCGAGACCGAGGTCGGATCCTCTTCCCATGGGCCCTACTTCACGCCACGGCCCACGCCCACGGCCTACACCGATGTTCCGTGCAAAGATGGCCTTATCCTATGGGGACCCCTGGGGGTAATACCCGGGTATGATCCTAGGTGGGAGCTGCCGCCTCGCACACCGGTACAACCGTAGTGGCCCGAAGGAGATACAGGCGGCATGGAGGGCCAACAGATTTGACGTTGACGACGGCTCGACGATAGGCCCCCACCCGGTCCGGCCGCAGCGGCCACCACAAGGGGTGGAGGCTATCGGTATCCAGTCTGCGCAAAGACCTCGACGTCCGCACTAGGAACATTGAGCACACGCTCAATACCCATGTGCAAAACACCGCACGATGGCGGCAGAACTGGGAGCAAAGCGAGTCGGCCAGAGATGGACCCAATTGGAGTCCAACATGGCTACTCGCAACGCACGCGAGGAAGCATTCTGGAGGTACCAAGGCTTCGATACCGATCAGTAGGCCTCCAGATAGCTTGGGGGAGGACCCCCACGTATCATTGCATTGCATATTTACTTTCATCAAATTTTATTTTATTTTAGCATGTTTAAATTTCAGCAATCTTGCATTGAAAAAAAACTAAAACTAAAACTAAAAAAAAAAACCATAAATAGAATAAGTAGCTCTTCTATGTGCCTTAATGCTTATACATATGAGCTATAAAAATGTTTAGTCTTAGTCCCTTGTTGAAATGATGAATAGTTGCTCTGTCTTATGTTTTGCCTATGCCTAGTTTATAATTCGAATTTCTCCAAAGTTTGGGTTTAGTGGCTAAGTCTAAAAACTCATCCTAAAAAACCCGATTCATGTGGGTTGCATTGGCTCTATCTAGTCTAAGTTGTTGCCAAGTATGATATGGTACAAATGGATTTGCTATGATTTCGTCCAAAACGAGAAACTTGACATCCGGGAATCTACTTTGAAAGAAAAGAGAAATGATATGGGCTATCTTTGAAAAAAAAAAAGAAAAAAAAGAAAATGAGATGAAAAATGGACACGTGTCCGAGGGCGAGTAGAGCCCACATCTCTAAAAAAAAAAAAAAAAAGAAAAAGAGAGGAAATAAAAGACAAAAGTCTAGGGCGAGAAGAGCCCACCTCTCCAAAAAAATTTATATATATCAATAAAGCCCATACTTTCTCGAAAAAATAAATATTATCTAAATAAATAAATCCCGGATAAAAAGTTGATCAAAAGGATGAATGATAAATATTTCTATTATAACCGTTCTATCTGGCAACCGCCCAAGACTTTGAGAAAAGCTAAAAAGCCCCGCTACGATGAAAGGTAATAAAGGGTGGGAAAAATATGCCATTTTATTCAAACTCTAGCGAGAAAATCTTATTATAACCCCGGCACTTGTAAAACATAATCGGCATAGTAGCAATTCACTGATCAACAACCAAGTAATTATCTTTTGCTCGAGGACGTGCAAAGGGTAAGCTTGGGGGAGTTTGTTGACGGTAACCAACGACATATTTTTCCCGTCAACTTACTACCATAAAGGGAGTAAAACTATACCTTTTTATACTCATATACATTTATCACTAATAAAATTCCACTTGTAGTGTCTAGTATTTTATTTTGCAGATTTATAATAAATACAGGTGCAAATACGACCAAAGTACGCCATCCGGGAAGCGCATTATTGCAAAACACAAGCCCGAGGAGCAAATCGACCCAAAACATCAAAATTGGGCCGAGCCAAGCCCGACCCACAACTTTTCAAGACGAAGGAAGCCAACCCACGAGACCGGGCCAAAGCCGAGCCCAGGGGTGCGCGCGCGCACCACCACCTGTGCGGCCGCACCCTCCCTGAGGCGGTTTCGGCCCAGCCTCGTGGAGGCGGTTCATGAACCTGCCAAATGGGGATTACCGGCGTGGGATGGTCGGTTTGCTCTGATTAGGAAGGTTTACCAGGTCGGTTTTGGTGTAAATTAGCATTTAGGCCCCTCCTCCAAGTGTATAAGTAGCCCCCCCTCTCTTCCTCTCTCAACACACACCACTTGGAGTCCAGCAAACCAACATTCTTCCTCTCTCTACCACCTCTACCTCTCTCTCTTCTTCTACTTCTTCTTTCTTCTTCTTCTTAGTTCTTGGTTAGCACTTGGAGTAGAAGAGCTACAAGGAGGGCTTGTCTCCTAGAAGAAAGTGCCTTGGTAATATATCTTCTCAATGGAGCATTCTTCTATTTGCAAGTCTTATATCTATGTTCTTGGCCTAACTTATGAACTAGAGTATAGTCTTGTTCATGTTCTTGTATATGAACTAGCATATAGTTTACATATCATAATCTTGACATGTTCATCTCAGTTCTTCATCGATCATCATATGCCTAACTTGATTAGAGGTGGGATATCGGTTCGTTGTTCCTTCGGGTTTGCTCTTGTTCTAGTCCGTCCATTCGACGAGTGGGGATCCCGGGGGACAAGAGTAGTGCTCGATATCTTGGGCATGGTGCGGGTATTACGACACCCGCGAATATGAGAGCATGCCACGGTTGAGGGGGTAGGCGGCTGGGTCGTGACAAGCCTTGACCGTCCCTTGAAATCCCCCCACGTTCGTATGTGCTGTAGGAGTTCGTAAATGCCTCGGTGGGAAGTAGACTTCCTGGTGGGGTCTCCCCGGTATCCTAGACCTAACCATGCTTAAATCATGTTTGCATATGATCCTAACTATTCATTTGTATGGCCATGACTAGATACATTAGAATTACTCCATTAGGTTATTCATTTATTCTTATTCTATTTTTCTTTATCCTTTGCTGGTGGATTCTTAAGTGTGTGTCACACTATCCATAAACCGTTATTGCTTACCCCTCGTTATGAACAATTTGGTCTAAGCAAACACATGTTCCTCTATTCGGATGCCATGCTAATAAAACACATGCCTTCCTTTGGGAAAATATAAATAACGATACCACCGAATACTTCCGGTGAAATGCTACAATGATAGATCCGTGCGCTTGCTTGCGGATGAAATATCTAAAATGGCAAGATCTATCCCGTTGACGTTCCCGCTCGGATCACCGACATGGTGGTTTCACCGGGGATGTCGGTGCATTGCATTTAGCCAGTTATTGGGGATGGGTATTATACCTGTTTCCTTTGATTGCACTAAGAAATGTCAACAAGTATTTTTTGCGCCGTTGCCGGGGAAGGCATTGTGAAAAAAAAATATATAAAATAGCTGGCTATGAATATGGACTGTGTGGGTGGCTATGAATATGAACTGTGTAGCGGCACTGTTCACATGAGCCGGTTTTCTCACTCCCTCCCTCTCTCACTGACAACCACCACTGTTCACAGGAGCCGGAGAAGCTTATTTTGGGCTCCTCCGGCTCCTGCGTGCTACAGTGGAGGAGCCGGAGCCAGCGCGAGCCCTGCCAAACAAGCCCTTACACAACTCTCAGAGTTTATGAAACTACAAAAAGAGATTTATAAGATTTGTGAACAATAATGTCACTAGCACTATGTCGTATGGGGAATCAAACCAAAATAAGAATTGTAGATCTTCCTAAGTTATTAAACTCTCAAGTTAAAACTCTTTGATTATTGACTTTGTCTTAATATCTTTGGGAAAAACTAGGTCTCAAATTCAAAAACCCCGAAAAAACTAAAATTTAAATGTTTTAAGTGGCCTCGGATATACAAAGTTACAAACCACCAGCATACCGATTGTAGTTCTCAATTATCCATGACACTTTGTAGTTTACAAATTTTTGATTTGAGATCCATCTTGTCATGGAAAAACATGTGTAGTTTGAAACCATTTATGTTTAGGTCAGTCTCAATGGGCCTGGGGTTTCATGTCACAGTTTCCAACACATTCAGATTTTAGAAATAGTGCAGAAGAGATTAATGGGGATGAAACTCTCTCTACTCCCATTAAACTCTTATATCATCACTCTCAATATTAATATGGTGCCACATTAGCCTAATTAATGCCCTTGTAGTCCAATGGTAGGACGGTCTAGTGGGTTGCTACCCACCAGGGTTCAAATAATCCTGGTGCTCGCACCTTTTCTTGAGATTTTCCCAGGATTTATCGACATTATGCATTAAGTGGTAAGCGACGTTCCTGTCGACAACGAGGCGCCTATGGTGACTTCGAGAATCTCCAAATCTGTTGGCTGCCCAATCCTTCGGAGGTGCGTACGTGCATTCATAGGGGTGAGTGTGCGTGCATATTGTGAGCGTCTGAGTTGCACTTTGTAATTTTTTTTAAAAAAAACTCGTATGAAACTCAAATGAGACTAGACTTACTGAGGACGCCACAGACTAGGATAGGGCGTATGCCCATTTCCTTCGCCGTGTTCAGCGTAGACTGGTTTTATGTCCATCGCTCGACCTCCCGCCCGAGCACCGCCCGGCGCTCATAAAATCCCCACGTCTTCGTGCACCGGGGGCTACGCACCCGCATTGCTGCTGCTTCAACCATTCCAAAAAAAACCCTCGCCGCGCGGAAAATGGAGTTTCCAACAAAGAAACCCCCCGATGCTCACATCGCAAATTGGTTGCCAAACTTTCCTAAAGAAAACCCGGCAAAAAAGCCCTCACCCCCCAATGTGCGCCAAATTGATGTGCCGCCATGGAAAACCTTCCGGTGCACTTGCTTGTGGAGCTTGCGAAAGAGTCCAAACGCGCTAGATTGCCACTATGGCGCCATGCACCGAGCATCCTATGGAGGACCTCTTCAATCTGCGGGCCACCGTTCGTAGATGAAAGCGGCGTCTATCAAATGTCATCCCCCGGTGGGACGAAGCATCCGACTAGACCGGTGTCTTTGTCTTGGCGGGGTCTCACCTACCACCTGCCGTGCTCGGGGCGAAAAAGTACTACTCCGCGCCAGCGAGTATCGCGAGACTCATCACCAAGCTTGCCAAGGTCGGCAACCCGAGGCGTGCTTTAGAGCGGGCATGTCGCGTGTTCGTGGAAGGCCACGACACCGCCTCGCCGCCTCGACAAGCTGAAACAAGCCGCCGACCGGGGCATGCGCTGGCCCGACGTTCATGCCCTTCGCTCTACACGGAACGCCGCCGCCCGATGACGACCTTGCCCGAGAGGTGTTGCGGGAGATTGAGCACGACACGGCGGCGGCGATGGCTGCACCACGGAGGAGGACCACGAACAGCCACCGCGGTACTTCTGGGTGTTCTCGCAACGAGGAGTGTAGGATCGAAACACGGAAAAGTGCTGCCACGACGACTTCGGTGGTGCCCCTTTTGCTATGGAGAGAGGCGGCATCTTCGTCCTCCTCTTGCCCAACCGGTGCATCACCGGGGCGGGCATCGGTGTAGATGGGGAGACAGTACAATGGTATATATCCATGCCCGCGAGCCGGAAAACCAGATCGATATTGCCGCCCTCGGGTGTACCCTTCTCTCAGCGAGGACTTGTCGTAGGATCCGCGGTGAGTGTAATATGTTACGCCTTCACGCTACGGGGTGGGCATAAGCGGGGGGCTCGATGATGCTCACATGGAATGTATGTTCGAGGCAAATTGGTTGCCAAACTTGTTTTGCCTAAGGCCGTGTTTAAATCCCTGAAAATTGGCTTAACTTTGTTTTGCCTAATTAAAGGAATCTTGCCACATTTTTTCTACTCTATGACATCGACATTTCAAAAGATCCGTTTTTGGAGCAATGTACATCTAAACATGTGTAATTATTAGTTATTTTGTTTACCGACATTTCATAATCCATGCATGTGTTGGTACATTTTAACCATTCAATGTGAGCACTATGGGAAATATTTTTTTAAAAAGGAAACTCTCTACCCGACGTAAAGGAAAACTATCAAATATTTAAGTGTTTTAATTGACTCACCAAGCATGCTACCAATATAGTGATTGTAGTTCTCAAATATCCATGAAACTTTGTAGTTTACACTTTTTGAGGGACATGTGTGCACTAGTAGGACAATCAACAAATAAAAATAGGCATCTCTAGCTTTATAGATTTTCTAATGAAAAAAGAAATATTTTTTTTAAAAAGGAAGAGTCCAAAGGCCTGCCTCACCAAGCATGCACAAAGTTTGAATTAACTAAAAATGTTATAACTCAAAATATTTGCCAAACCCCCAATACCAAAAATTAAAATTACCAATTAAAATTCCGATTGCACCATTGAATTCCTTTCAATAAATCTTTCAAAACAAGAAATCATATGGTTATATTTCGATAAATTATAGGTGGGTCCCGATGGTAGTTGGTATAGAGTAAAGTAAAAAAAAAAAAAAAGGGGAAAAAAAAAAAAGAGAATAGGAGGGTGTAACTATATGTGTAGGGTATTGGGTGTACATAGTTTGTTTATTAATTTTCTAGGAATTTTCTCAAGCTTGGAAAATTTAGTTTTTGCTCCTCCGTGTATGATCTCGGGCTGCACGTACTAGCATTTACCTATCGGGCCGACGCCTGGGGTCTAGTCTTTGCCGCTTGGGACCGGCCGCCCCGTCTTTGTGAACCGATCTCATGGTCTCTTCTCCTGTCTCTCGTATTCTCTTGGACCATGTCCATGCTAGCAAGGAGAAGTGAGAGGTTTCAATGACAATGGGCCCCTTTGGGGAAATATGGCGTGCGACCATTTGGCACAAAGCCCACAAAGACGTGGCCTTGGATGCCTTCAACCGTCGGTCCACGCTTCGTCCCGCCGTGTAGTGCGGCCGAGAGAGAAAGAAAGGGAGAGAGAAAAGTGAAGAGCGAAGCGAGAGGGAAGAGAGCAAATTTGTGATTTCCTTATCGCATAAAGCGTCGGATTAATTATAGGCGAGAGAAAGAAAATGGCCACCGGCCCCCCACAATTTAAAATACCTAAAAAATGTTTTAACGAGAATCACATGGATATTATATTTAGATAAAATTACAAGTGGGCCCACATGATGGAAGTTGGGATAGAGTAGGACAAACTTTTTTCGGGGCCAAATTCCTAATTGTCCCATAGTCCTATTACTACTCCAAACAATGTTTGAAATTTCGAAATACTAGAACACAAGTTCACGATCGCCCCAAAAAAGTGTGAGACGAATCTTTTGAGCCTAGTTACTCTATAATAGGATAACAATTACCAAATACAAACAAAAAGTGCTACAGTAGCCGAACCCAAAATATTTCACCAACTAAACACACCCTTACCTTAACCGTGGGACCATGGTGTCTGCATCGAACACTCTACAGTTGCCACCTCGGATTCTATGAGATCTTGTGGCAGGCCTCACTGTTTGAACTAACTAAAAAATGTTATAACTCACAAACCAAAAAACCAATTTAAATTCCGATTACACCATTGAATTCCTTTCAATAAATCTTTCAAAACTAGAAGTCATATGGTTATATTTCGATAAATTATAGGTGGGTCCCACTGATGGTAGTTGGTATAGAGTAAAGTAGAAAAAAAATAATGAAGAATAGGAGGGTGTAACTGTATGTGTAGGGTATTGGGTGTACATAGTTTGTTTATTAATTTTTTGGGAATTTTTACGTAGCTTGGAAAATGTAGTTTTAAACTCCTCCGTGTACGTTCTCGGGTTGCACGTAGCATTTACCTAGCGGCTGACGCATGGGTCTAGTGCTTGCCGATTGGGACCGGCCGGGCTGTCTTTGTGAACCGATCTCATGGTCTCTTCTCTTGCATCTATATTCTATTGGACCATGTCCATGCTAGCAAGGAGAAGTGAGAGGTTTCAATGACGAGGTGGGCCCTTGGGGAAATATGGCATGTAGCCATTTGCCACGTGCCCACAAAGACGTGGCCTTGGATGCCTTCAACCGTCGGTCCACGCTAGTCTGCCGTGTAGTGTAGCCCGAGAGAAAAGAAAGGGATAGAGAAAAGTGAAGAGCGAAGCGAGAGGGGGGTGAGGAGAAGAGAGCAAATGATGGTGATTTCCTTGCCCCAATTGATGCTATACTAGTTTGTATATAGAGTAGTAAAGTAAAAGAGAGAGAGAGAGAGAGAGAGAGAGAGAGAAAAAAAAAAAAAAAAAAGAGAGAATAGGGGGTGTGATAGTAATATTCTAACTTATACGTACTAGATTTCTCGTTCATATCCGTGTCAACACGAGGGGATATGACGCGTGAAGGACAAAGTTAAACGGGATTAAAACATACCAAGGATTTCCTCAAATAAATTATTATATATATGTTTTATTGCATTACCGTAAGTTGTCACCTGTCCAACATATCTAAATATTTCTATTCAATATTGGTTTAGCTTAGAGTTTAAACATAAGATTAAATAATCTTTTTGCGTATAATTTTAGTGATTACACAATTCAATCCTTTAACAATATAATACCACCTTTTCTACCCGCGGCAACGCACGGGAATACCTCTAGTCATTATTACTACTCTCCAACCGAGCGCCACACATGCCTTTATTCACCTCCCACCTCCCCGCAAGTCGAGCTACTAGCTTCTAGCAAAAAGCCCCCACCGCCGTGCCGCCACGCGCCCATGGAGAACATTTCTGAGCACTTGCTTGTGGAGCTTGCGATGCACGTCGCCATGCACGCAAAAGCATCCTATGGAGGACCTCTTCAATCTGCGGGCCACATATTTTGCGGATGAAAGCGGCGTCCGTGACCCTTGGTAGGACCGAGCATTCGGTTAGACCCTCTTTGTCTCGGGGTCTACGACCGGGGCCGCCAGTACTACTGTGGCGAGTCTCATCGGCAAGCTTGCCTAGGTCGGCAACCCGGAGGGCGTGCTTCGAGCGAGCATGTGTACCGTGTTCGTGGAAGGCCGCGACACCGCCTTTACGCCTCGACAAGCTGAAACAAGCCGCCAACTTGGGGGCAAGCGGCCCGTACATTCACGCTCTTACGCTCTAGAGGCGGAACGCCGCCGCCGATGACGACAAAGGCCCCGAGAGGTGTTGCGGGGAGATCGAGCGTGACTCGGGCGACGACGCCGCCTCAACGCCGATTTAACGTGAGCTCCGCCGCAGCACTTCATGCGAGCACCGGAAGTGTTGCCGCGACGATTCGCTGCTGCCGTATTAGTTTATTTAGATTTTTTGGGAATTTTACGAAGCTTGAAAAATGTAGTTTTCGTTCCTCCATGTACAATTTACGGGTGAGAACGTAGCATTTACCTAGCGGCCGATCGCGCGAGTCCGATCTTTGCAGATTGGGACCGGCCTCTTCCTTCTCTTAGCATGTAGACTTGTGGGTCCCACGACCTCTCCCTTTTCTCCCTTCCCCGCATGGAGCAACACAATGGTCTACAGACGCGATGGACAAATTCCTTATTCTCCCATAGTCCTATCCTATTACTCCAAATAATGTTTGAAATTTCGAAATATAGCACACAAGTTCTGATTAAGCCCTTTTACATTAACCGTGGGACCATGGTGTCTGCATCGAACACTCTACAGTTGCCACCTCGGATTCCTTTATAGTGCTACTATGGGCAGTTTTCTCTCGCAGTCTCTTGTCACTTCCTTCTCCCATACTACACCTCTTCTCATACTGTACCTAGTTAGTACTCTTCTCACCTCTTCTCCGTCCCGACTTTCCAAACTCATCTCAACCAAACTCGAAAGTACAGAGCTCCGACCATGGGGGACTACCTCGCCTTACCTTCGTCTCCATCTTGGTCGTGGTGCTCTTTATCACATCCATGCACCTAGATATGGTTTTTCATGTGGTTTTTGAAGCAGCAAATACAAAAGTTTTCTTTTTTTGGTGGTTGTAGATCTGGATCGAGTCCCGGCCGTTCAGATCTCGACTTGATGTGGTCTCTGAAGTCCCTACGCGCTCGATCTCTAGTGTTTTAGCTAGTGTTGGGTTGGGAAGGAGGCCGAAGAAAATGTCGCAAAAGAAGCACGTCTTCTTGGGTAAACACCGCTGAGATCTCTAAAATGCATTTCCTTTTTTGAAGTTTTTTTAGTGGCTCTAAAAAGGTTTTGTTTTGTCTTTATATTTTTGTGATTCATGCTAGCCACAAAGATCTACGCGGGAGATTATAAAAGGATGGGGAGGAGGTCGAAGAAAATGTGGCAAGAAAAGCACATTTTCTTTGTGCTTGTGAAGTTAAGGTCCTCAGGAATGGATGTCTCCTTCCGAGGCACTTCTTGGCACTTCCAGTAGCATCTAGCACCGGATGCAGCGCAACGCCAGAAACAGGTCCGTTGTCTTACAAATTTATGTGACTCCTGCTATATTGCTCAATAATTTGGTTCTTACATACTAGTTTCTATTTTAAAGTTTGGCTCCAGGTGCTTCGAAAGATTATAATCCGGCTTCGAAAGACTCGAGAGACTCAGGTTCTGCTTGTTTCACTACAACTTCTACGAGACCCTTTCACTACAACTTCTGGAGATTATAATCCGGTTGCAAGCTCCTCGAGTGTGTCGTCGTCCCTACTCAAGTCTGGACCCGAGGGACGTCCATATATGTCTTCGTAGCTTAGGTCTTGCTTCTTTTTTGACAATGTTAAACTTGCTCTTGCTTCATCTAGTTTCAAACTTGTTATGTCTCACGGAATACTATTAAATCAGCCAAAATCGGCGCTAGCAAAACAACCCCTTTTCTCGTAATGTTGTTATATTATCAAAAATTGTTCAAATTTGGAATGCTCGCTCTCCAAGAATCAGATCGAACCTTTGTATTGCTAGTTTGTGCATTGTGGCTCAACAAACGAATTCAAATTTGATTTGTTCCGTAAAGAGGCAAATTTTGGCCTTGTGTTGAAACAAATTTGGCATCGAACACTCACCTCCTCTCTCTATCGATCGATCGAACAGGCATGTGAAATGACTCCATACGTGACCCCTAATGTACAGTACACCTACTGTACATAGTGTTCAGGCATGTCATCATGATTACGATTCTACAAACCCGTGCTTGAAAAAACGAGTCTGTAGGATGGTGCAGATGACACTACGAGGATGGACGGAACGACAAGTTTTTATATTTCCCAAAAAAGTTTTGACCAAAACCTTTTCCAACAATACTACGGGGACTCGCAAGCGGCGGCAGAGGCAGGCGGACGGAGACGGCCGTGGGCAACGTGAACGCTTCTTGTTCCTTGTCGCGAAAGCGTCGGATTAACTATAGACGAGACAGAGAAAATGGCCACCGGCGGGCCCCACAATTTGAAATACCTAAAAAATGTTTTACACCAACTGAGAAACCAAAAATCTAAATTAAATTCCGATTGCTACACCATTAAATTTGTTTCAATTAATTCTTCAAAACAAGATATCACATGGATATACGTATTTAGATAAAATTACAAGTGGGCCCATACGATGGTAGTTGGGATAGAGTAGAGGACAAACTTTTTCGGGGCCAAATTCCTAATTCTCCCATAAACAATGTTTGAAATTTTGAAATAGCACACAAATTCTGATCGCCCTTTTACATTAACCGTGGGGGCGATGGTGTGCGCATCGAACACTCTCTATTGCCACCTCGGATTCCTTTATAGTGCTACTATGGGCGCAGTTTTCTCTCGCAGTCTCTCGTCTCTTCCTTCTCCCATACTACACCTCTTCTCGTACTGTACTAGTAGTACTCTTCTCACCTCTTCTCCGTCCTGACTTTCCAAACTCATCTCAACCAAACAAGAGTAGAGAGCGGTCCGACACAGGGGACTGCCTCGCCTTCGCCTTCGTCTCCATCCTGGGCAGGTGCACCTCTTTATCACATCCATGCAGCTGGATATGATTTTTCATGTGGTTCTAGAAACAACAAATACAGAAGTTCTTTTTTTTTCCTTTTTTGGTGGTTGCAGATCACGGGGTCCGTCGGCGGAAGCACATCTTCTTTTCTTTTTTGTGGTTGCGGATCACGGGGTCCGTCGCGAGAAGCACGTCTTCTTTTCTTTTTGATGGTTGCGGATCCGGTGCATTTGCGGAAGCACATCTTCTTGGGTAAGCACCAAAATCTAGATTCTAAAGTGCATTATCCTTCCTTTCTTGAAGTGTTTTCTGAATGGATCTAAAAAGTTTTTGTGTTTGTCTTACATATCTGTGTGACTCATGCTACCTTCTACAACCACAGAGATCTACGCGGGAGATTATTAAAGGATGAGGAGGTGCGACTCGAGACAAAAAAAGTGAGCATATTGTTCTCCTCTAATCCACACCACAGCTCCAGGGCAGAGACTCAAAACTCAAGTTTGCTTGTTTCTTGAGTTTGACTTTGACGAGTGGGGCTCACAGCCGTAGGACTATAATCTCCCGTGTAGGTCTCGAGCCCTATTCATGGCCATGGCTAGCGCTTAAGACCTGCGCTGGAGATTATAATCCGACCGCAAGCTCCTGGAGGGTGTTGTCGTCCCTACTCGAGTCTGGACCCGAGGGACGTCCATACATGTCTTTGTAGCTTAGGTCTTGCTTCCTTCTCTTTGACAATATTCGCTTGCTCTTGCTTCATCTTGTTTCAGCTTGTTATGTCTCACGGAATACTATTAAATCAGCCAAAATCAGGCGCTAGCAAAACAACCTGTTACCCGTAATGTTGTTATATTATCAAAAAATTGTTCAAATTTGGAATGCTCGGCTCTCCAAGAATCAGATCGAACTGTATTGCTAGTTTGTGCATTGTGGCTCAACAAACGAATTCAGCTTGATTTGTTCCGTAAAGAGGCAAATTTTGGCCTTGTGTTGAAACAAATTTGGCATCAAACACTCACCTCCTTCTCTCTCTCGATCGATCAAACAGGAATGTGAAATGACTCCATACGTGACCCCCGATGTACAAGTACACCTCATCGTACACAATATTCGAGCATGTCATCATGATTACGATTCTACTGAGACCCATGCTTGAAAAAACGAGTCTGTAGGATGGTGCGATGACACCTGCGAGGATGGACGGAACGACAAGTTTTTATATTTTCCAAAAAAAGTTTTGACCAAAACCTTTTCCAACAATACTACGGGGACTCGCGGCGCGGCGGCGCGAGACGGAGACGGCGTGGGCAACGTGAACGCTTCTTGTTCCTTGTCGCGAAGCGTCGGATTAATTATAGACAAGAGAGAAAAATGGCCACCGGCGGGCCCCACAATTTGAAATACCTAAAAAATGTTTTACACCAACTGAGAAACCAAAAATCTAAATTAAATTCCGATTGCTACACCATTAAATTTGTTTCAATTAATTCTTCAAAACAAGATATCACATGGATATATTTAGATAAAATTACAAGTGGGCCCACACGATGGTAGTTGGGATAGAGTCGGACAAACTTTTTTCTGGGCCAAATTCCTAATTCTCCCATAGTACTATTACTACTCCAAACAATGTTTGAAAATTTCGAAATAGACACAAATTACAGTCGCTCTTTTACATTAACCGTGGGACCATGGTGTCTGTATCGAACACTCTACAGTTGCCACCTCGGATTCCTTATAGTCTACTATGGGCAGTTTTCTCTCGCAGCCTCTCATCTCTTCCTTCTCCCATACACCTCTTCTCATATTGTACTAGTAGTACTCTTCTCACCTCTTCTCCGTCCTGACTTTCCAAACTCATCTCAAGCAAACAAGAGTAGATAGCGGTCCGACCACGAGGGGGGGACCTGCCTCCTTCGCCTTCGCCGCCGTCTCCATCCCGGGCGGGTGCACCTCTTTATCACATCCATGCAAATTTGGATATGTTTTTTCATGTGGTTCTAGAAACAAATAATACGAAGTTTTTTTTTTTTTTTTTTAGTGGTTGCAGATCTGGGGGTCCGTCGCGGAAGCACATCTTCTTTTTTTTTTTTTGGTGGTTGCAGATCTGGGGGTCCGTCGCGGAAGCACATCTTCTTTTCTTTTTTTGATGGTTGCAGATCACGGGGTCCGTCGCGGAAGCACATCTTCTTGGGTAAGCACCGAAATCTAGATTGTAAAGTGCATTATCCTTCCTTTTTTTGAAGGTTTTTTGAATGGCTCTAAAAAGGTTTTGTTTTGTTCCTGCATATCGTTGTGATCGTGCTATCTATAAGCTTGTACAACATTGCTCAATAATTTTGTTGCCTTATACCTTTTCCCCGATTCATCCTAGGACACCTAGGTACAAACACAAAGACCTACGCGGAGATTATAAAAGGATGGGGAGGAGGCAAGATCTAGATTGCCTTTCTCTCGTGCAGATGACAAACAAAGCAATATTTGAAATGCCTTTCTCTGCGCAGATGACAAACAAAGCAATATCTGAATGTTGTATAGATATTGAAGGTATGCAAGACGTTGATATCTACTCAATGGTGCACTTCTTCATGCATGTAAACAACTATGTACTATCTTCTTGGGTGAGCACCGAAATCTAGATTGTAAAGTGCATTATCCTTCCTTTTTTTTTTGAAGGTTTTTTTTGAATGGCTCTAAAAGGTTTTGTTTTGTCTTGCATATCTGTGTGTCTCATGCTATAGCTTGTACAAAGATTGCTCAATAATTTTGTTGTCTTAAATACTTTTTTTTCCGATTGATCCTAGGTACAAACCCAAAGACCCACGCGGGAGATTATAAAAGGATGGGAGGCGTGAAAAGCACATCCTGGTTGCTTTGTGCTCTGCTCGAGATTGGCAACCACAATGGTGTGCTCCTTTTTTATATTTGCAACCACCTCTTTTGCCATCCGCAGCTCCTCGGCCGGCCTCGGCTGTTTTGCCTTTTTGGGCTCATCATTTAGCGGGGCTACTTTGCTTGAGTTGCACAACTTCATCCTCATGTTGCGCCTTGGCTGCCGCAATTGCCCGCTTTTCGATGCGCAATGTCGCCTTCATCTTTGGGCCTTAGCCGCGCCCTCCTACTCATCTACGCCGCTAGAGTAATTTGAAGATAATAAATCTTGCATTCTAGGCCCAAGGTGTGGTGCGCTCCAAGTGAATAGTAGCGATCTCTACCTTGACGTGCACATTAGGGATATGCATCCCATGATATGAGTATTGTTGATCTTTATGAGCATCCATTGTGTGTGACCAAGCATATTATGACCTATGTTGCTTGTAAACTCTATGTCATATATTGTACATTGTGGAGAGTTTACAATGGATGGAACTTCTACTCATGTGTCAAATTTGATTGTGTGAACGTCTAGCTTGTCATATTTTTCTTTTGTCATATTTTAAAAATTGAGATGCTGACTCCATAAGACTAATGACGTAAACTTGTTTGTTTATTGTGGCACTCATTTGCATGGTTGATAGTGCAGTTTTATGGTTTATTGAAACTTTGTTGTCAAGATGACTCCTTGTGGTTTCGAACTGATTTCTTTGTGTACACATCCATAGTGATTACTTTGGTTGTGTGAAGGCTAGTGTTGTCAATGCATTCTCGCGTGTCCGATTGAGCTTTATCATGGCAATGAAGCAAGACCGGAATGGAAGGGTCATTCGAAAGTTTTTTTTTGGTGATCGATCTTATGCTTTGTCTTGACTTACTTTTGGTGATGATGTACTATCTAGCTAAGCTAGTATTAAAACTATGTGATGATCGATGCAAACTCGATAACTACTTGCTCAATTTGATAAATATATGATGCTAGTAGCTTGTTCGTACAAATTGTTGACCACACATACATATGCTTCGGACCCGTCTTTGGATACAAAGCATTTGTAAAATACGTATATATTATTATATTGAACTTGTTGCCCGTGGGACCATCTTGTCTGTGTCTGCATCCCAACTCCACTCCGCTCTGCGTGGGGAGTGGACGAACAATACCGACGGCATGTTGTGAACAATTCAGGTGCACGGGCCAACATGGGTCGTGAATTCTTAGCCCGGAGGCTGCGATTTGCTTAAGAATCGACGCGACCTTAGACCGGATCAAATCGGACGGCCACGGTTCGCGATGTTGCAAAAAACATCGCCGCCACCGCCGGCTTCTACCGCGAAACCTAGTCTTGTACTACTTTAGTCATCAAGAAAGAAACGCGCAACGGTTTCCGCAAATAGATAGATCCAAAGATGAAGAAACCTAGGTTCGCCGGGAAATGGCGAGTCATCCGGCCGGATCCATCAAAACCAGCTTCAAACCCTCGCCCGCTAGCTCCGATCTTATCGGAACCTCCCGGATGCCATTCTCACCACCATCATCTCCCTCCTACCAATCGATAGCGGCGCCGCCAGACGCAAGTATTATCTACACGTGGCGCCCCCTATGGCGGAACTCTCCGCTCAACCTCTACGACGGCGACATCAAGCTCATCAAGCGCAAGCGCCAGCCTATATTTGACGTCGTACGGATCGTATCTCGGATCATCTCCAGTCATTCGGGTCCTTTCCGTCGGCTATCCCTTGGTTGGCAAAGAATAGACGACATCTATCCGGATCTATAGGTCTGGCTTCAATCCCCTAAATCTGATAGCCTTGAGCATCTCGAGTTTTGGAACGCGTTCACATATCTGGTGCCGGAGCCGCCGGCCCAATTTCTGTTATCCTCCTCCCTTTGCGCTCTCACCATTGCGGATGATAGACCTGGACCTAGACTACACCATGAGTTCGCCAAGTTTCCCGGTGCTGATTTAGATAGTTTACATTTCGCCAATATGAAAGAGCTTACCATCCAAATAGCATGGCTATCGGGGGACAAAATGCTCCATACGCTTCTCTGCAAATGCCCTATACTACACGCTTTGGTTTAGTGCTGTCGAAATGTCGGACTTTCTTGCATCCGCATAACTAATTGTACACTTAGGTCGTTTGGTCTTTCCGACGAAGATTTATCCGAGTCCGAGCAAATTCTCGAAAGAAGTGGTGATTGAGGATGATCCTCTTTTAGAAAAGCTATTCATTGAACGCCACCATTACTCGCCCCCATTCTAATATTGAGCCCCGTCTCGGTGAACGTTCGCATCCAAAATGGCTCCAAAGCTTCAGTTCTTGGGGCCCCTCGAATTCGGCCCTATGACATTCGAGTTTGGTATTTGTAAGGTGTGTAGTTTGTAAATTCACCATGCCGTTACTTGATTTACTTTATTATTTATACATTATGTCAAGATACGTAGAACCAAAGTTTTGTTTTGCGATGTCTATACCTCCATATCTGATGGGAACTATTAAAGTTTTGGTTGTGTGCATGCCATCTCCCGACATTAATGATATTGTTAGTCTTCTCAATTGTTTCCCCGCCTACAAAAGCTCTATGTGAAGGTAACTAACATTTGGATAAAAAATTTATATGTACCTTACATTCCACATTTAGTTTCTAGCTTATATTGCTTGATGAGATTTTTTTTACACGCTCAAATGTAGCTGATATTTCTTGATATTTATGAATTGAATTTGTTTATGTGTAATTTATGTGTTCATTTAGTCAAATTGTGCAATCGCGTTGTCACTACGGGCCTGCTTGGTTGGCTACCATTTTTGCCCAACCAAAATCATGGTAAGCCAAAACTTAGGCTTACCAAATAAGTCAAATTAGGACAAAAAATATAGGTATGCATTTGGTTGATTGCCAAAATAAAGTTGTTTCACATGTAGTTTAAGAACATTCTAGAGAGTTGCCAAAACTTTGGCATAAAAATTAGTGATGCCAATCCTTTGCCAATGATTTTTTTTTGTTTTTTGGTTTGGCATTTACCAACCCAAGCGTGCCCTACGTTTTTGCGGTGTTCACTCGGACATTTTTTTGTTTGTTTCATTTGCGTTCTTTGAAGGCCGGTCAAAAAGGTGAAGTACCATTATGCCCTTGATCATCTTGATTGTCTTTAAAGCCACCTTAAGAAACTGAAACTGTTAGATTACAAGGGCAGGAAGAGAGATGTGGAATTTGTCAACTTCTTTATTGAAAACGCCAAAGTTCTGGAGAAAATAGAATTTCGGACGGCGTGCCAAATGCGATTGTGAATATGTGGATGGACAGCTAGCTAAACTGAAACTAATGTTTAGCGCTTCCAAGGACATAAAAGTAACATTTTTGCCTTGTGCCATCTCTTCCTTGACTTTGTGCACATTAGGGATATGCATGATAGGAGTATTGTTGATCTTTATGAGCATGCGTTGTGTGTGACCGAGCATTACGACCCACATGGCTTGTAAAAACTCTTTGTGTCGTATTTTGTACATTGTCCAGAGTTTACAATGGATGGAACTTCTACTCATGAACGTAATGTTATCTTATTAATGTGTGAACTATGATCTAGTTGACATATTAGTAGATAGGATTTGGCTAATTATAGAATTAACCGTCATATGTCGAAGAGAGTGGTCGGTTTATGTAGATTATGATGGTTTGGTGTACCTTCGAGTTTACCTTTATCCTTGCTTGTCGATCCGTAGGGTCGGTTAGGTAGTTTTCTATACACGTGGACGTGGTGTCCAGGTTTATAGTAACCATCGAGATATCGGCATCCCACGGTAGTGAGGTAGGGGCGGTGGTGGTGACAGCCCTGTTCATGTCCATCGTATTCCTCCACGTTCGGATGTTGAGTTGGAGTTCGAAAGTGTCCATCGGCTAGTAGACTAGGCTGCGGGCATCTCCTCATCATATGATCATAATCCCATCATGATTTAGCCTCCTCATATGTAAAACTAGACTTCACCCATGTGCAATATTTAGAACCACCTTCTCATTGTAGATTCTCTTTTATCCTTTTCTCTCCTCTAGTGGTGTAGTAGCTTATGTGTGTTTGTCACTATCCTAAATACCATTCTTCTTACCCCTGCAATTGACTAATGGTTATTCATAAATACATTGTGGGTCATCCTCATCATTATGCTAGCTAACCACACAAGCACTGCCTTCCTTTGGGAAAATATAAATCACGATACCCGAATACCACCGGGTGAAATGCTACAATGATAGATCCGTGCGCTTGTGGATTGACTAAAGTAAACACATGAATCCATCTATCATCGATATCTCTTAACGTGATCTCTAAGAATATTATTTATTCTTAGTGATTGCACTATGAAATGCCAACAAGCGTTTCTGGTACCATTACCGGAAATGCGTTATTATCTATTTCTAGTAATGTCGTTAAGAAATATCAACAAGCATTTCTGGCGCCGTTGCCGGGGAAGGCATGGTTTTCTAAAAAAAATCATAAAGCTAGCATATGATGATTATAACCACATGTATGAATGATAGCCCTAGTCTTTGCAGGCTAACTCTTTTGTTTTCTTCCTGTTGTGGATGAAAACAGGGATAGTATATGATCGGTGTTAAGCAACCTACCGAACAACTTCATTGACAATCGGGGCGTTGATCGAAAAGAGACGGTCCCGTCTTTGTTAGACTGACGTTACTCCACCCGAGGTTGAACCCATCATCTCCGTACCATCCTCATCAACACTCATGGCCAAGACACTCCGCGACTACTCAACCCCAGCGGTGGGCAATGTCCTCACAGGGGCCAAGACTCAACGTTGGAGACAAGAATTTTGAGATCCGCACCGGCCTCATCACGATGGTACGAGGCAAATCCATTCTGTGGATTGCCAAGCGAGGATGCCAACGCACACCTTCAAAATTTCCTAGAGCTATGTGACACCATTGTCATCAAGGACATGGAGCCTCGACGCAATCAAGCTCCGCTGTTTCCTTTCTCCCCCTAGTGGGGAAGGCGGCGATGGTTCTACAAAGACAAAGCTCAAGTCAGCACCTGGAGCAAATGCTCCACTGCGTTCCTCGCACCTTTCTTCCCAATGGGCAAAACCAATGCCCTGCGGGCAAGAATCTCCAATTTCCAGCAAAATCCAAATGAACCAATTCCTGAAGCGTGGGAAAGGCTGCAAGAATACATCCTTGCATGCCCACATCACGGCATGGAGACATGGCTCGTACTTCAGAACTTCTATAATGGTCTTACACCTATGTGTAAGGGCCATCTTGATGCCGCTGCTGGAGGGGCATTTCTGTCCCTCACTGTTGAAAAGGCTGAAGCGCTCATCGAGAAGATGATCGAGAACCAAGCATGGGGAGAAGACAGAGCCCCCAACGAAAAGAGGCATGCACAACGTCAAAGAGACGGACATGCTAGTTGCAAAGATGGACCTGTTACTCAAAAGATTGGGAGATCAAGCTACCGAGAAGGAAGTAATGAACAACACTCTACTGCCCCCAGAAGCATTGATGACTTGTGAAGTCTGTGGAGAGCTTGGACATTCGGGCAACAACTGCCCCGAAACTCGTGAAGAGCTTGCCTCCATCAACAATGGGTTCCATCCAGGTAACAACAATGCTAACAATAATAACAATAACAATCGGTGGAACAATCAAGGACGTCCACAAGGAGGTAATGGTTTTAATTACAATTACAATTCCAATTATGACTCAAACCAGCCTTCTTTGAAAGATTTAGTTTTTGGTCAAGCTAAGATTAATGAATCTCTGAACAAGAAAATATCTTATAATGATAAAATGTTAGAATCCATTAGTTCAAAACTTGAAAATTTATCTACGGCTGTTCAGAATCAATCTAGCTTTAATAAAATGATTGAAACTCAAATTTCTCAAATGTCATCCGCTATTTCGCCTAAATCAAAAGAAGGTTTGGCGTAGTTTTAAAACCTTCACTAAAAACGATTAACATGGTGACAACGAGGATTGGTAACCCTCGAGTCGACTTGCCCGGATGTTTTTGTAGAGTCACCATTTGTCGCAAAAAGAAGGCAAATCCACGGGCACCCAACAATCACTTGTGCAATTGGTCCGCACGTCTTCAAGAAAGCCTACTATGATTTGGGGGCAAGTGTCAACATCATGTCCAAAAAGACAAGTGATGCACTAAGATGTTCGCCACTCACCCCATCAAAATGCAACTCCAAATGGCAGACCAATCCATTAGGACAGCAGAAGGAATAGCAGAAGACCTTCTAGTACGGGTGAAGAACAGTTACATCCCCACAGATTTTGTCGTCTTGGATATGGGGGAAAATGAAAACATGTCACTACTCTTGGGAAGACCGTTCCTAAACACAGCAAATGCCACCATATCTATGGGAACAGGAAGGATCAAGTTCCAACTCCCTGATGAAACAGTACAATGTCATTTTAACGGTTTCAAAACCGTTAACCCAATCAGTAAAAGGAGACCCGCAGTCAAGCCCAAGAAAGCCAAAGAGCAATGTTCTATGATTCGCATCAAGTACGGATCAACCACCCAAGAGTTGAAGGAAATAGTAATAGATCCCAAAAAGTTCATGAACCTCCCTCAACTAGCTAGAACCTTGAGAAGACAAAAGCCGGAGCCAAAGAAAAAGGCGGCTCCCAAGCAAGATGATGCTCCTAACAGAAGAAGTCTCGGAGGAAAAACCACTCCTACTAAACAAGTGTGGAGAAGGAAGGAACAACCAACCCCAACACCTTCACCATCAAAGACCACCACGAAGGTTTGGAGGGTAAAGCATACACCCACCAAGGAAAGCAATGAGCTTACAATAGAAGAAATTTTGGGAGTGAAAAATGAAGATATTCAAATCAACCCCGCCTTCTTCAAGACAAGGAGCACCAAAGGTAAGCCAAGAATAAATTAAGTATTTATTTATTTATTTCTTTTATAGAATTTATTTACTCACTTTAAAAAATAAATACATATATATAGATGAATCTTTATTTTTCCCTTTCCAACACTATATAGTATTGAATTGAAAATAAAAATACATATACCCTATAAATAAAATTTTCTAACTCATAAAATAAAACTCTTAATTTTTAGCACCCCATTTATCTCGCCATAAATAAAAATATACAAAACATATTCCAAAATAATTTTTCATTTCATAAAATATTAAAATAAACTTGGGAAAATTCGAAAATTTGGGCCAACGGTCGAAACCGACCGGCACACAAACGGTCGGGGGCAACACATGACCGCTTCGCCACCCCCCCCAAAAAGTTGGGCAGCAAGGGGGCCACCCGGCCCCCGCCGCACAGCGCTGGGCGACCACCGCCTCGAACGCCGCCCGGCCCCCCGCCTCGTTGCCAAAGTAGCCATTGTTCTCGGCCCCGTGTCGCCGGTGTTTTGCTCTATAAATACTCGAGGTGCCCTAAGCTCTCACCACCCCTCTCATTCTCACATTTTCACTCTCCCACTTCACCTCTCCATTCTATCTCATCTCCAAGAGCTTGTGCAAGAAACCTCTTGCACTCAACAACCCCAACGTGTCAAAGATCAGGAGCTAGTAAGAATTTTTCGAGCTAACATCACCCTTGTTCTAGTTCTTGTTCTTGTTTTGTTCTTGTCAAACATGAGCAGGATAGGAAGCAAGATCGCCGGAGCATTCAGCAAGACGTTGAGAAGGAGCTCCCGGCTTTCCCAAGGCTCAAGCTCTCGCCACACCGAAGCCGAAGGAAGCCCGATGCACGAAGACGACACTCCTCCTCAAGTCCACCCACATTTGACGATCGACCCAGCTGACGCTCCGTACCTCGACCTCCAAGATGCACGAGAAATACAAGCATACCACATGCTTAAAGATCGACCCTTCGCTCACGCACCACGCTTCTCCCAGGAAGCTCTTGAAAAGCTAGGTATGGATTCCGAATTCCCTAGCATGTGGAGAGCCGTAGGATGGGCAAAGGTAGATCCTCTTGATGAACTAGGTTCTAGACTGCTTACTATCCAATTCCTGTGCACTTTGAAAGTTCATGATGAGGGTATTTCCTTTCGACTTTTTCATACCCACTACTATCGCACATGGAAGCAAATAGCTGAGATTTTGGGGTTTGATAAAGCAAAGTGCTTAATTGATTTTGATGCAGCCCTTCGCGGGTATAATCGTGATGCTTTCTTCATGCAAATATCTGATATTGATTGTTCTAGTGCTAGATTTGAGGCTGTTAATGCAAACATACAACATCCATCACTAAGATTTATGCATAAATGGATGTCTAGCACCATATTTCCTAGACAAGATCCCCGTCGCATTCATGATGCTGAATTAAAATGTCTCTTTGCAATGTTAAAACGAGTTAAAATTGCTCCTGTGAAAGAAATGATTAATTGGATGCTAGAAACCATCAAGTTCTCCACCACTGTTTATTGCACTTCCCTTGTGACACGGATTGCTCATGGTGTTGGTGCGCTGGAAGGACAGAATGTTCTTTACATTCTTGACCCGTGCCCTGAGATCACGATCCAATCTTTGGTTCAAGGGCACCATATTAAGCTTGATGCAGATGACCGCGAGAAAGTCATTTATTATTTTCTGAGCTATACAATAGAGATTCCGCTTCCTAACCCAGAATACTCATTGTATAAGTCCCATTCACTTACCTTCGTTCGGATCCTTTCCGACGAAGCACGCAGAAGCTCTGTGTCTCGTAGGTCAACTAGGAGGGTAGCAAGAGATGGGGCAGGAACTTCACGATCACCTGCACCACCACCAGATTTTGTGCGCACCCACACACCGACTCCACCACCGGGTTCACGCCAGGTCCAATTACATGGTTTCTTTTCGGCTATGCCAAATCCAGGGTACATACCAGGCTACCAGTCAGGTTACACCCCGCACCCAGATCAGGCAGGCGGCTCAGCATGGACAGGATCCTACGAGATCTCCTCCGAGTCTGAGGGATTGCCTCCATCACCACAGCGCCGCACGGAGGAGCCTCAGACGATCCAGGATCTCAGCACTCGCATCCATGGTCTAGAGGTGAGTAATAAAAATATTCATGATACACTCCACTCCTATGTACAGACTGCAGATCGGCGCCACCAGGAGTACCAACAGGAGTTCACCGACATCCGCGCACGAGAGGAGCAGCGCCGCGCACAGGAGAGAGCATTTTGGCTCCACATGGGATATAATCCCAACCCATAGGCTTTGAGCCAGCTTGGGGGAGGACCCCCAACAAGGTAAGCCTTTAATTTCCCAAGTCATTTGCAATTCCTTTTCCTTTCAAAAAAAAAACACTCCTTTATTTGACATAAGATGGTGTAGGCCTCTCTTAAGATGAACTGATGAATAGTTGCTCTGTTTATGAATCAACTTGCACCTAGTTTATAACTTAGAATTCCTTGATGTTTAAGTTTGTTGGCTAATATTGTCTTGTCCTAAAAACTTGATAAACATAGAGCAGGATCCTTTTCTAAGTTATTGCCGGATATGATATGGTACAAAGAGACTCTACTATAACTTTGTTCTTAGAGAACTTGACATCCGGGAACCTGAATCTAAAAAAAAAAGAAGAGAGATGAAAAATGGACAAGTGTCCGAGGGCGAGTAGAGCCCACATCTCCAGAAAGAGAGGAAATAAAAGACACAAGTCTAGGGTGAGAAGAACCCACCTCTCCAAAAAAAAGAAAGAGAGAACATCACACTCTCTCAAAAAAAAATACATATGCTAAATAAAATCCTGGATGGATAGTTACTCAAAAGAATAAAAGAAGTAGTAGCTCTAGTAAACCATTCTATCTTGCAATCACCCGAGAATGTGGAAAAATGTTATAAGACCCATATGATTCGAGTAATAAGGATAGATGAAAATGCCAACTTATTTAAACAATAAGTGAACACTTTGTTATAAACATGGTACACTTTGATTTATATCGGGCATTGAAGCAACTCCCCGATCATCAACCAAAACACTTAGCTATTTGCTCGACGAGCAAAGGTTAAGCTTGGGGAGTTTGTTGGCGGTCACTATCATACATCTTATACCGCCAACTTAGCTCTAATTAAGAGAGATAGAACACACTTATGTCAAATAAACATTTACTACTCACCTAGTTCCACTTGTATTCGAGAATATTTGTTTTGCAGGAACAAACACGGAAATAGGTGAGAGTACGCCAAATAAAGAGTAATGTGCAACTCGGGGAAATACGCTTTGGCCAAGGGGAACGTGGATGGCCGTAACCGAAGCAAAGTGGACCAAACACCTCCGGAAAGGCGACCTAGATCGGGCCACCAGCCCACACACGAAGGATGGGCACAGGACGGGCCAAACCTGGGTCGACCGCCGCAGGCCTGTGCCCGATCCCGCCGCGTCTTGTCTCCGTGTCCGACTCCGGAGGAGCTGAAGCGGTGCATGGCGGTGTTTTTCGGGGATTTGGCGCCAAAACTCCCGCCAAGAACCACTTTCATTTCACTATAAATAAGAGGCCACACCCCCTCTTCCTAAACACAACACACACACCCTTGAGCACTTCACTCACTTTCTTTAGTCCTAGTTGTAGTTTTGAGCAAGGTTGAGCTTCAAGGAGGGCTTGTCTCCTTGGAAGGATCTTTTGGTAATATTAATATTATTATGGAGTTCCTTTCAATATTCAAGTCTTTATATTCATATTGCAATGCGTTCGAACTAGAGTATAGTTACCCTCATGTTATCTTATTAATGTGTGAACTATGATCTAGTTGACATATTAGTAGATAGAATTTGGCTAATTATAGAATTAACCGTCATATGTCGACTCGCTAGAGAGTGGTCGGTTTATGTAAATTATGATGGTTTGGTGTACCTTCGGGTTTACCTTTATCCTTGTTTGTCGATCCGTAGGGTCGGAGTCCCGGGGGATTTAGGTAGTTTTCTATACACGTGGACGTGGTGTCCAGGTTTATAGTAACCATCAGAGATGTCGGCATCCCACGGTAGTGAGGTAGGGGGCAGGTGGTGACAGCCCTGTTCCGCCCATTGTATTCCCCCACGTTCGGATGTTGAGTTGGAGTTCTGAAAGTGTCCATCGGCTAGCAGACTAGCCGCGGGCATCTCCTCATCATATGATCGTAATCCCATCATGATTTAGCTTCCTCATATGTAAAACTAGAGTTCACCCATGTGCAATATTTAGAACCACCTTCTCATTGTAGATTCTCTTTTATCCTTTTCTCTCCTCTAGTGGTGTAGTAGCTTATGTGTGTTTGTCACTATCCTGAATACCATTCTTCTTACCCCTACAATTGACTAATGGTTATTCATAAATACATTGTGGGTCATCATCATCATTATGCTAGCTAACCACACAAGCCTGCCTTCCTTTGGGAAAATATAAATCACGATACCCGAATACCACCGGGTGAAATGCTACAATGATAGATCCGTGCGCTTGTGGATTGACTAAAGTAAACACATGAATCCATCTATCATCTGATATCTCTTAACGTGATCTCTAAGAATATTATTTATTCTTAGTGATTGCACTATGAAATGCCAACAAGCGTTTCTGGTGCCGTTACCGGAAATGGGTTATTATCTATTTCTAGTAATGTCGTTAAGAAATATCAACACTCCTCCGCTGCCCCCCCCCCACACCCCTACGGTGTGCCGCCACCACCATTCAAGTGTGTGGCAACGCTATATATATATAATAATATGTCCCGCGGTGTTATAACCTCGCAGCGGTGGAAAAACGGCCCGGCTTCGTTGTACCACAAGAGAACGTGCCTAACATGCAGGTCCAAATTCAGGCCCAAAGGAAGGCCGTCTTACTCGCCGGAGCGGCGGAGGCCCGCTCAAAACCGGATGCAGGCCCGGTAAATTTAGTCCGGCACGCACGCCGTGTCAACATCCATCGTCTATAGCGGATCGGGCGATCGTAAGACTCGAGACAAATACAAAGCGTGCACTGCCGCGGCGTCGCGCTCATCGACATGTGTCTGCAACGCTTTCGGACACCACAAACACTGTGGACTACGGCGAAGAACGCACGAACATCATGCGACGATTCTGTGCACGCCACACCGCAAAGCGCCTGTTCACCGATACGTGTCCGCAATATCAAAAAGCAGCCATATACCGCCACAACAACATGTTTGTAAATGACCGTAGCGTCGGTAGTGGTTGCGACATGTACGCACACCTGCTAACACATCTCGCCCTGAAACTATACGCACGCCGGTAGTGGCCGAGACATGTACGTACACCGATAACACAACTCGTCACGAAACTATACACGCGTCGAGAATAGGCCGCGACATGCAATGGACACACCTCGCTAACACAACACGCCCGAAAATAAACGCCGCGTCGGTAGTGGTTGCGACATGTACGGACACCGCTAACACAACTCGCCCGAAAATAAACGCCGTTGGTAGTGGTTGCGACATGTACGCACACCTCCTAACACAACTCGTCCCGAAAATAAACGCGACTTTAATTTAAGTGACCGCTACGCACTTTGTATGTTCCAAGCGCCGTTATCTCGCGGCACGCCGCCTGCACGGTGTCAAGCAACACGGGGCGGTTATCGACCACGCGAAGTCCGCGGAATCAACGTCGCCTGTAATACTCGTAACGGCATGCACGGGCGGGCCGAAAAAGGTGTCTCGTAAGCAAAAACGCTGCGTCAATTAGGGGTTGCATCCACGCCGATCGGTCTCGAAAATGCGCCCGTGATGAAACGCGTGTTCGAGATACGTTGAATTCTACGAGACTCTCGGTTTCAAAAAGCGTCTGCCGAGCCACGCCGCGTCTGTGACCCGGCCCAAAAAAACGCGTGCGGATTAAGAAAATAGACGCTGTTACATGAACGCTGTGTCGTAATGACCTTCTATTACAGACACGTTTTGGTCCTGTGGGACCATCCGCCACCTATTACTGACGCTCACCCAGCCCGCGTCAGTAATGTCACAACACAGACGCTCGTTATTAGCGACGTCTCTGGGCGCACTGGCGGTTATTAGCCTTTTTTACATAGTGATGTCACAACACAATACACAATTGATAGGTGGCATACTTATGAGAGAGACTATCACTAGTGCTAACTTTAGCAGGGGTAAGCCAATAATGATAAGAATATGATAATGATAAATAAAGGCAGAGGTATCACACACAGAGACAGGAAATAACTACTATAAGTTAGACTTAACATTGGACTACTTTAAGAGACAGAATTCTTATGTAGCATTGAATCTACTAAGTCATTACATCTACTCTAAAGCATACATTATCATATATAGCATAGTAAACTCTAGATCATGTATCCGGACAACTATCAAGGAAAATCAAGAGTGAAACAAGATATTCCCCATAATCATTGTCCACTTGGCTTATAGACGGAGGGTGGACTCCAAAGGACTCAACAGGACTGTCACTCCCGCGATCTACCACACGTCCTGGAATATAAGGTGCATTCGCAGATAAATCATATATAAGCACCACGCTTACATAATTATTTCTAACACCTAACCCACTTGAGAATTGAATTAGGCGCTCTACGAATAGATACATATATCTATCATAAACCACACTATATCAAACATACTATTAGAATAAAGTAAGAACATAGCAAACAAACACATAATATTATAATGAAGCAAAGTCATAGATACAAGATAATTGCAATGCCGTAGAACTTGAAGATCTAGAACTCGGGGTAGGCACACCCAAACTCTACTTGAATCGACTTGCTAATCAACTTAGACGAACTAGAACTAGATGAACTAGAACTAGACAAGTAGCTAACCCTAATCTCTCGGTGGAGATACTCTCTTCTACTTCGCCTGACTTGGCTGATGATGACTAATAATGAATAATAATGAAGTCGTGTTTAACCCCCAGGGGCGAGAGGTCCTTCTTATGTAGGCCTTGGCGGTGAATGACGACCATTGGATCAAACCGACCTCAACAACGGTGTAGATACAACCTCAAAGTCGGTTACAAACCGACCCAGAAGTCTGAGGCTAACCTGAGGGTCCCACCTGGCGGCCGGCTAGATGGCCCCTGGCGGCCGCCAGGGGGTAGTGTCCCCTCGGCCTCTCGTTCCTTCTAGTGTCTTACGGTATCTTTTAGAATGTTTTTGTCCACATTTTGGGTCAAGTTACATCACGGTTAAGTCTTGTCATCGTATGGGATGTAAACTCTTTGGTTCCTCACCGTTCTTGCCTGCATTTACCTGTAAGTCCCTGAAAATATATAAATCACCAAAACTCATGGAACTTATCAGTATATACCTCTAATCTAGGTGTTTATTCATTTTATGCCTTTATTTCATATCTTGTTGACATATAAAAGTATATGATAACAAAAAGTCAACAAGCGGTACATTGGTACTTCTTAACATCACTACAACCAATAGGTGGAGTTAATCTCACCTAAGGCCATATGAGACAGAGGCACTCAGTGTTTCTCCATCTCATAGCTTTACCATAGGCTAGGTTGTCATCCCCAGCCAGTAATGCTAGAAATGTTATATGTGCTACATGTGATTGTGCTGATTTGCAACCTTCTCTAAAACAAATATATCTATCATTAAATTATCCGCAAGCGCATAGATAAAATAACAACATCACATTTCACCGGGAGGGATCCGTGTTTATCATTTATAATTCTACCACGAGAGGGAATATAAGGATGGTCGATACGATTATTAGCTAGCATACTTATGAGAGATTCGGTCACTAACACTTCTTTAGCGAGGGTAAGCCAATAATGATATGATAAGTGATAAACAAAGGCAAAGTTAACACACAGAGATGTAGGAATAGACTACTCACAACTCAAACTAAAGTGGACTTACGTTAAGAGACGGAATTCTTATGTAGCATTAAATCTACTAAGTCAAACATCTACCCTAGGTCATATACCATCATATACAGCATAACAACCATGAATCTATGCATCCTAAAGATTTATGAGGAGTACCAAGAACAAAACAAGATAATCCCCAAAACCATGTTCAACTAGTCTTATAACCGAGGGGTGGATTACACAGGACTCAACAGGAATATCACACCCGCGATCTACCACACAACCCAGATTATAAGATGCATCTGCAGATAGATCAGATCTAAGCACCATGCTTACATAATTATTTATATCACCTAACCCACTCAAGATTTGAATTAGGCGCTCTACGAATAGATACATGAACTCACAATTAATCATGACCATATCAAATATACTACTAGAATAAACTAAGAACATATCAAACCAACACTTAATATTGAAATAGAATAAAGTCATGGATACAAGATAATACCGTAATTACTTGAAGATCGAGAATCCTGGGTTGGCAACAGCCAGCTCTATTTGAATCTGACTTGCTAATCTAACTAGAGGAACTAGAACTAGAAGAACTAGAACTAGACAAGTAGCTACCCTAATCTCTGGTGGAGAAGCTCTCTTCTACTTCTGCCTGGCTTGAATGAATTGATAATGAGTTAGGGTTTCACACTGGGGTCAGGGGGTCTTGTTATATAGCCCCAGGCGATGAACCGTAGCCATTGGATCAAACCGACCTTGATTGATGGATAGGATTGCTCCTCATAGGCGGTTTGGAACCGACATTACTGGGTGTGGCTAACAGGTGGGCCCAGGCCACGGCCGCCCTTAGCCCTGACCGCGACCGCCCTCTGGCTCTACTTGGTGGGTCCCAGTCTCTTCTGTGTTGTCTCTGGTGTCTTCTGGAATGTTCTTACGTGGGTTTCAAGTTGAGATACGTCACGGATACGTCTTTATGTCGTAGGGCTTCAAAACTCTGGGCTTTTCCTGTTTAATCCCTGAAAAATATATAATTCACCAAAACTCGTGGAAATTGTCTGTATAAGCCCTATGTCTATGTGGATATTCATTTTTTGCCCTTATTTCATGTTTAGTTGACATATAAAAGTATTCAATAAGAGATGTCAACAAGCTCCCCCAAGCTTAACCTTTGCTAGTCCCTAGCAAAGCCAAACTTGACAATGGATCAGGAGTTGCTACAATGTTTTATCCCCTCACAAGTACACATGATCATTGATAAAAAGTTTTTCTCCAAGAAAAGGGTGAAACCATTCTAACCTTCCAACTCACCTATATTACCTGAAAAATATGGGTCTTTTATCTGTACTAAAATCTTGGGTGATTGAAAGATAGAACAAGTTAGTCAAGCACTATGTCTCAAGCTCTTTGATTCACCTCTGTTCTGGAGTTTTCAATATTTTCAAAATAAAACTCAGAGTTTCCATTGTATGACCCTTTCAAGTCTCTCATATGTGGTATTTTTGGATCCTCACCAAGGCAATGATGTGGTGCCTTTTCTCTTGAATTATGTGGTATTTGTGGAACATGGTAGTTTTACTATGCCTTCTCTCACCCTACTTCTAAAGTTTCATATGTGGAGCTCATAGGTGGGAGAAAGCGTATACATACTTGCAAAGCATATATCATAAAGTCAAACAATGGATCCAAAAGAACAAGTCATACAATGTAGGTGTATGGGATATATATATGTGAGATGGATATATGGTGAAGATGGAATGTAATCCTAATTCTACTATGCTCCTTTTGAAGAAATTGATCTCTCTCTTAGAAATTTTGAGAAGACATAAAAGAGAACTTGGGCTAGCTTTTCTTTCTTTTATTTTCCAAAGAGGCGGGCATCTAAGTACCCATTGTTTTCATTTGTTGGACACTCGTCCATTTTTTTCAACTCTCTTTCTTTTTCTTTCTTTTTAGGGAGGTAGGCTCTACTCGCCCGTAGGACACTTGTCCATTTTTCATCTCCCTTTTTCTTTCTTTTTAGCATTGCCCCAAGTTTCTTTTTGTCAGCAATATTTGAGAGATAATGAATGAAATACACAGAGCATGAATGGGGTTTCTGGAATCATAGAATGAGAATATTTTTTATGTTCATTCCCAGGGTAGGAGTAGAACATTTTCATGAAGGCTAGCAAAATGGCGATTGTCTACTTCCGGATTAGAAATAACATATATGTGGAGTGTGGATTTTGTATGACAAGTTCCTAAGGGTCACAGAGGTTGCCAAAACTCAATGCAAAGCAAGTATTCAATATAATGGTGTTTTCCTATCTAATATCATGTATTTGGCTGTGGTAGGAATTTTGAAGCTCTCTGTCATGTAGGAAACTCATCATATAATGATTTTAGAATTTTCACAATCAAATCTCTAGAATTTAGTGTTACTAGGAACAAGATAAATAGCAGCTCAGACCTTCTCATATCATATCCGTCAATAACTTAGACTAGTTCAAGGCAAATCTTCAGATTTAAACAGTTGTGTCCATAAATTGGGAGAACTCTACACCAATGCTAGGTACTTGTAAGAAAGTAAAACAGAGTGACTATTCATCATTTCCAAACAGATAATTTTTTTTAGCAAACCAAACCTTGAGTAAACGAAAATATATATATGTAGAAAATAAACAGATAGATAAACAAACACCAGGTGGTTGAGACTTACCTGGTCGAGTGGGGGTAGCCTTCCCCCAAGCTTGATCTTGATGTGGGTGTTCTAACGATGACGTCCACGTCTGTTCCCTATGATGGTGTGCAGCTGGTCTATGTGGTACCCCAACGTATCTTTGATGTTGGAGATGCTCTGGTCAGTCGTGGCATTCCATGCTCTCTGTTCTTGGAAGTGGGTGGTCTGGTCCTGCTGAATCCCTTGAACAGTGGTGTAGATCCCTTGGAGCAGTTGTGCTTCTGGTTGTCCAAATCCTGTAAAAGAGTTGCGAGATGGTTCGTAATCATGAGGATGGTCCTCGTGGCGTGATGTACCTGCTGTGTCATGGAAGTATCCACTTCCATGATAAGTCTCGCGACGGATCCGTGCGTCTCCAGATTGGTCATTTGGGCTTTCTTGCGGGAACCGGCCGTAGTGGGCATGGGAAGGCCCAGGTTGGCCCCAGTCCTGATATCCTGTGTAGGCTGCTCCTTGTGGGGTTGGATCTGTGCCCATCCACACTGGTTCATGTGCTGTTGCTTGGCGTTGCGGCATGGTCCTTTGCATGTTCACTGGTTGTGCCTGTACATTCAGCAAGAAGGATTGTGCACGATAAAGGGAAAAATCCAGGTTAGGTAACTGGATTTCTCCAATGGTAGGATGTTTCATGTAATAAAGGCTTCCTTCCCTTCTCACCATGTGTGCTTGTTTGAAATATGGATAGCCTATCAACGCTTGTTCCTTCTCTATAAATGCAAGAGAGGCATTTTCCAAGATTCCAAGATGATTTGCAATTCTAGTAATAAGTGAGGTGCATTCTATTGCTCCTACCAACTTGGGTATGTTGAGCCAATGTTGTGCCATAAGGGTCACAGGGGAGACTTTCCTTCTTTTAATAACAACATACATTAATTGCAAGTCTCCCATTCTAACAGTTCTATTGTCTTTCTTTGTGAACAAAGTGAAACACATCCATTTGTGCAAAAAGCGGAGGGTAGGTATGTGCATGTCATTGGCTTTGGCATCCTGGAAGAAATCTCTGTTGGAAAGATCCTTCCAGACTGTCAAGTGGTTAAAATCAGGTAAAGCTTCATCTAGTGAAAGAACGCAAGAAGGTTCAAAGCCAAGAGCATTGCTCAAACCTCTCTAGCTAAGAAAGTGTTGTTCTCTAAAAAGTCTAAAAGATACTCCCTCATTTGTAACGCGCAAAGTGCAAAGAAATTCAAGGGTCAAAAGTTTAGAACCTTGCTCAGAGATTTTCCAAAAATTCTGCCACCCCATGATGTTGAAAATTGTGTTAAATTCAGAATCCATACCTATCATTTGCATGAATTCAGGGTCTAGTACCGGAGTGTGCATGAAAGTCCGATTCTTCATGTCTTTATGCTTTTCCAGTTCTCCTGCACTGTGTAGCCCAAGATCACTGTCGGTCATTAGGATCTTAGGTGTTTGAGTTGGCGGAGTTTCTGTCCCAAAACTCATCTCTGATTGGGCTCTTGATGAGGAGCCATCTTTCTCTAAGCGCTTGGACCTTCGGCCAAATCCAAAGAAGCTCATCCTGCAAAAATAATCACGAAACAAAGCAAGACAAAACAAAGCAAGACAAGTGCTAGTAGAGGGGTTAGAAGAATAAGGGGTTAGCACAAAACAATCACAAGACGAAACAAATAATAATAGTAGAGGTTAGATGAAAATCAGGGATTAGCTGTCCAAAGTTAGTCGCTCAGGGGTTAGTCGTTCGAAAAGGTAATGCTTGGTTGATTTTATTTTGACAGAACTTCCCCTAGCAAAGTTTTAATCTAGCTTGGTTACTAGGACAACATTGCCTCTAACTCTTCTTGCTCTCTTTCTAAAATTCTCTCTCTTTCTCAAGATTTTAGCTACTCAAGAACTACTTCTTCTTTCTTTCTTCTCTCTTTCTCTCCTCTCTCAACTAAGCCAAAGCTCTATGGAATGAAGAACTATGAATCTCGAAGTGAAACTAGAAGCTCTGGAATGAGGAGGTGAGGAGAAATCGAGGGATGTGTGGGTTTTTATAGGGGGAGAGAGAGGGGGTGCGACCGCCCCGATAGGTGGGCGCGCCTGCCCTGGTGGTGGGCCCGTCTGCACTCTCCTCCATCCTGCATGTTACTTGCTTCGAGGTGCATCGAGTTAGGTGGGTTTTGCGGTGGAAAAGCATGCAGGCAAGGTGAATGGAGGTAGGTGGATGTTTTGAGTGGGATATGTCTTGTCCAAGTTAGGTAAAACAAGAATTTGAGTGTATGACAAGTGAGGTCCACCACTAGATGAAAATATTTTTGGTATTTTGATATAAAGTGTAGGAAATAAATATAGGAATACAAGAATAAATATTTTTGGGCCACCACAATAAATATTTTCATGGCTTTTAACACTCCACAAAATTATTTATATGGGGCATTTGATTTTCTGATGTGTAAGGATAATTACCGACGTACCTTCAGCGAGGGTTCGTAGTTTAAAGTCCACGAACTAGACTCTCTAATTCTTTTAATTATCAGGTGCATTCTCCGTTATCGGAGATGGTGATGGTAAATCTTCTTTTTCAATCATATCCACCGAAGAGCGAGGCTCAAGTCTTGGCTTGAAGGAAAATTTCTCCTCCTTTCCATTTAGGTTGAATGTGATTTCCCCAGCTATGACATCAATGTGTGCATTAGCTGTGCTCAGAAAAGGTCTTCCAAGAATGATCGAAACTTGTGAATCTGGTTGCATATCCAAGACTACAGAGTCCACAGGTACGAAGAATCCTCTAATTTTAACTGGTATGTTCTCGGCGATTCCTGATGGATATCTGATGGACTGATCTGCTAATTGCAGGGAAAATGAAGTTGGAACTAGATCTGTGTGCCTGAGTTTGTCAAAGACGGACTTTGGCATTACACTGACACTTGCTCCAAGATCACAAAGTGCATTGTCAAAATATTGGTCCCCGATCGAGCAATCAATGGTGGGGCATCCTGGATCCTTCTTCTTATTTGGTAACTCATTGAGGATGGCCTCACTGCATTCTTCTGTTAGCTTGATTACCTCCATAGTGGGTAATGGTCTCTTCTTGTTCAAAATATCTCTAAGGTACTTTGCATAGGTAGGGACTTGTATAGCATCGAGTAGAGGGATATTGATGTATAACTTTTGAATTACCTCTACAAATTTTCCAAACTGCTCATCCACTTGGGGCTTACGTTGTCTTCTAGGATATGGTATGAAGTTTGTATCATGAAAATCTTTCATCATATGTGGGTTCTAAGCCAAAATCTCTATTTCATCATCCTTTTCTTCTTCTGTTGGTACTGGGGGTACCATTGGTGTTGCTGGTGGTGCTGTCACTGGCTTCTCTAATGTTCTTTCTGGGTACGGTGGATCACGTGTAGACTTACCTCGTCTAGTTGTGACATTGTGTACCTGCTCACGGTTAGCGGTAGCACGTATAGCAGCAAACAGTTTTGCTATTTGTGATTCTATCTTTTTATTATAAGTAAACTAATCTTTCAAAGCAACTGAAAAATTATCCATCTTAAGATTTATATCTTCTAAAACTTTATCATTAGCAACAAGCTTCTTAGAAAAATCATCATTAATTCTAGCTTGCTCCTCAATTAATTCTCTTAAAGATGGTTGTTTGGAAATATTACCTTGGTACTTACCTTGGTTATTGGATCGAGGTTGTGAATTCCATCCTTGTTTTGATTGTGTTGTATGGAATTGTGAACGGCGAGGCTTGAGTCTGATGCTGATCAATATAGTCTTGTAAAGCCTGACGATCCTTCTTGTAATTGGCTCTTTCTTCAAGCCAATTCAATAACACATCCATCTTGGTTGACACTGCATTTACTTCTTCCGGTATTTCTTCAATTTGATGGGAGTGTTGAGTGCTTTCTTGGGACCAAACCTCGGTTTTTACGATATCTTTTCCATAAGTGTGTCGGCTTTCCCAAGAGTGAGTGACAAAAATGATCCTCCAAAGAAATGCATCCAAATGCTCTTGAGCTTTTCTTGATAATCCATGATAAAATCCTTGCAAAGTAGTAACCAATCTTCCATTCCATGATGGGGGCAATCTGATATATATTCTTCTAAACGTTCCCATGCTTCTGGAATTGATTCTCCCTTCTGCTGCTGAAAATTTGTAATTTTTCCTCGTAAGGCATTGGTTTTGCCTATAGGGATGAATTTTGATAGGAAGGCTTTCGAACATTCATCCCATGTCTTGATTTCTTCTTTATTAGCATAGAACCATAACTTCGCTTTCCCCATCAATGAGAATGGGAATAGGCGGAGCAATATGATATCTCGGGAAACGTCCTTGATTGTGAAGGTGTTGGCAATCTCCAGAAAATTTTGAAGATGAGAGCGTGCATCTTTGTATATCCTTCCACTGAATTGAGTAGCTTGAACCATGTTGATGAAGCTGGGCTTGAGCTCAAACTCAAGATTGTTAGTTTGAAGTACCGTCCCAAAGGCGAATGTTCTCAGTGCTTGGAGCGTAGAACTCTCGTAAAAGTCCTTTTCGCCCATAGCTTCAAAAATTGATTGTATGCTTCCTCTTGACCGACTTTATTCTCGATGAACGAAGTGAAGTGAATCTCAATCAATCCTTTTGATAAACCCCCGTATAAAATATAAACAAAAGAAAAACAAGGGTAATCCTGCTAAAGTAAAGTGCCTAGTTTAGACCTCATCATAAGTTTCTTTCTAATAATATCTCTAGTTAGCCATTATTTCCTCCCCGGCAATGGCGCCAGAAATGCTTGTTGGTACTTCTTAACATCACTACAACCACTAGGTGGAGTTAATCTCACCTAAGGCCATATGAGCCGAGGGCACTCGGTGTTTCTCCATATCATAGCTTTACCATAGGCTAGGTTGTCATCCCCAAAGAGTAATGCTAGAAATGTTATATGTGCTACATGTGATTGTGCTGATTTGCAACCTTCTCTAAAACAAATATATCTATCATTAAATTATCCGCAAGCGCACAGATAAAATAACACTGTCACATTTCACCAGGAGGGATTCAGGTTTATCATTTATAATTCTACCACGAGAGGGAATGTAAGGATGGTGGTCATATGATTATTAGCTAGCATACTTATGAGAGATTCGGTCACTAACACTTCTTTAGCAGGGGTAAGCCAATAATGATATGATAAGTGATAAACAAAGGCAAAGTTAACACACAGAGATGTAGGAATAGACTACTCACTACTCAAACTAACATGGACTTACGTTAAGAGACGGGATTCTTATGTAGCATTAAATCTACTAAGTCAAACATCTACCCTAGGTCATATACCATCATATACAGCATAACAACCATGAATCTATGCATCCTGAAGATTTATGAGGAGTACCAAGAACAAAACAAGATAATCCCCAAAACCATGTTCAACTAGTCTTATAACCGAGGGGTGGATTACAAAGGACTCAACAGGAATATCACACCCGCGATCTACCACACACTATGTAAAAAAAGGCTTCTACAGTCGCGCGTTGAGGGCTTCTACAAATCCACGCCGCGTCTGCCCATTAGGGTCTCTAAATGTCGACTTTACGCACTGTCCGTAGCGAAGCGTCATAATGTGCTTTAATATAGACAGGATTTAGTGCGTCTCATACTTCCCGTCTGTAGTGAGCCCTTGTTACACATGCGCCGTGGAACGTCTGTGTCCCAGGGTTTTGCTCGACTGTGGTCTACAATATCTACGAGACATTATTGTCTAAGATGCGATCGTACCTCCGAAACGCCCGCACTACCAGCGGCATCGATGTCGATCGTATCGCGTCCCAAAAGTAGTGACGCCGTAGCGACATACGATCAGAAGCTTCGACCGCATTTATCCATTTTACAAAACTGCGTCTGTAACAATGACGCGCATGTCAGACGCGTGCGCGTACCACGCGTCTGTAAGAATCGGTACACTGGCACAGACGCCCGACTAGTGAACCGTCTGTAAAGCATTAGTAATATACTGAGACCGTGCGGATGATAACCGGTATAATACGGGCGAGATTCTGGACATACGCGAAACCCGTGTCTATGGTTTTTCGCTTCATTTACGAGCAGCGTCGCGGGATTGCCTGTCGTAGTTCCTTAACCCTTTTACAGGGCGTTCATTTTGTCCGCCACGTCCCGTAGGTTTAAACAATTCTGACGTGGTTTTTTTTCGACCGTAATCGTTCGCATTTTCGGGCGTTTGTAGCGGATGTTCGACCATAGCTACCCGGGAAATTACGGATGCGTGTCCCTTTCGGCGTGTCTGCGTCGAGGTTTCTATTTTAGACGCGTTTACCGGTGCTCGGCGTAAACCGACGCCGAGACTACGACGGTGGTTCACGCAGGCGCGATCGGAAATACACGTCGTTAATAATTTAGATATTACGCACGGATTCACGCGGCGAAACTATTCGAAACCCACGCACGCCTCGTTAGCCACGGTGGTCTATACTTATTCGATTATTACGCATGGGTTAAGATGGGTCTCATCTCGTGCGAGACTAGAGACGCCTCTAGAAAACCGAGGCGTCAGTATTAATGATGACGTCGCAGACGCCGCTTAGAAACCGTCTGCCAGACCAAAGCGTTGGTATTATTAATACGTATATAATACATATACACAGGTCCGATCACAAACAAATGGCGAGCGCTGCAAAGATGGAAAATTCATGTGTATTTCTTAAAATTCATGTGTATCTCTAAAAATTCATGTGTATCTCGAGAATGTTCTTCACACGTACATACCCGGTTGTTTAGGGCACGCCACACGCATTGTTCACAACACAAATAACACAGTTCAAATGCATGTATCCACCCGATCGTCATGCGGCAAAGGGAAAACGAAGGAACTCACGGTTCATGAAACGAATACTCGCCTTCTTGGCTGATGATCTCTTCCGTAACAAACTTGGTGATCTCCTCTCTAATATCCTCCAAATTAATCGAATTTCTAGACAAATCGAAATCCTAATACAAAGAAAGGTAGGCATAAGTGTTCGTTGTACACATGGTCTTTATTGCCAAACAAAGGTAGGCACATGATGGAGCTGCACTTCGAAGTTACCTCGTGACGGTCCGGATGAACTTGTTTCATCGCAGCCGAGAAGTGGTGGGCGTGTAGAACCCACATGTCTTTTCATCGGTTTGCGGCCGCACCGCAAACATATGAAACACGGTGGTTATTCACTGAATGGAAACACGCACGAGTGCGTAACTCCAAGTGAAGCACTACTTACCGTACATTCTTGTTTGGACCTCCATGCTTCTTACCCGAAACATGCTTGTTTGGACCTTGCCGCCCCTGGCCGTTGAGCCACGCTTGATTCTAAGCGGTGCACTCGAGAGGCACTCGGACATTCTTGTCATGCGAGCCACTCCCCGCATTCGCGACCCCCGCGGCGCAAGGCACTCCGGTCATCCTTGCCTTGAGAGCCAATTTCCACATCGTTAGCCGATGCACTCTGCAAGGCACTCGACCGTCATTGGCATGCGAAGCGAAGTCACCGCATTCCCATCCATTGTAGCCCGAGAGGGACTCGATCATTGCTGTCATTCCCATTTAAGCCGCTGCGTGTCATACTGATCCCTTTAGATTGACTTTCATTGAGGCGCGTAAGTAGGCACGGGAGGTTTTGGGGCGGTAAAAGAAGAGAGCTTTAGGAATGCTACATAAGAAGGGCTCTGCTCCCCCATATCATCTTACACATAGCCTCGTCCAAGAGCCTTGATCTCACCTATCGGCGGATCCAGTAGTGTAGCCTCAAAACCAGGAGTTACATGATCAATAAAAACAATAGAATGTCCTTCCAGTATTGGTTGACCTTTAAGATGTAGTTGATTCGGGTATACCATTCCCCTTGCTACATCAACCAGATAACCTCGAGTCTTCACCGCAAGGGTACATGGTGCCGACGTGGAAAGTATCTCAACCTGCAAAGATCCGGTTCGTCATCCGAATCGGCTTCGCGCGACGCAAATGCTCTTCACACCACCTACACGGCTAGGGGTGTTGGCGACGATGAACCATGTCCTCCTCATTCCAATGCCGCCACCTTAGCCGTGAGCTCATCTAGTTGAGGTCCAAACTCTTCTCTATATGCTTCGCCAACGCACTGAGACTTCCTCTTTACGTACATGTCGGGCAAGCAAGCCGCAAAACTTCCAACCAGCCATACTAGACATACCACCCACACGCCTCGCATGCGCTCTGGGGTGCCTGGGACCTCTGTGAGCATATCTCTTTCCCTTACACCAGTGCCCTCAGAAGAAGCACGAGCGGTCTTCTCTAAAACCTTCTCAGATAAAGACTGTTGACGGTCGTTATGGCATATATTTCGACAGCCAAAGTGCACAAAAATATCAACATTTCATGCTATATCGTAAACAAATATTATTTATACAACGAGTTCCACGAGTTTTGGTGTCTCCACCTATTTTGCAGGAATTCTCAATTTATCATCAAAAGAAAGTATCTCAAAAGATAAAACGGAGTACACCATTGTGAAGAGCTCGTCGCGCTGATCAAAATGAACATATCATTTGCTAAAATCGGACTCGAAATGAAAAGATATGGACAAAACAAGATGAACATGAAATGAAGGTGCCACCGGAACGCGACACGTGGCAGCTCAACAGGCGAGAGACAGCCCCGGCGGCGGGCCCGGCTGCTCCCCAACGGGCGAGCATGGCATGCCCAAACGCACGCCGACAGGTGGGCCCCGCGTGAGCAGCACTGCCGGCAATGGGGAACCACCGGCGCGGGGCGCGAACGAAATCCGACACGTGGCACGGGTATGCGCCCCCACGCGGACGCCGCCGCCGCGATTCAAACCGGCGTGCGGCTTTCCCTCAGCCGGCCCGCGTGGCGCGCTTCGTCTGAGCGGACGGGAGGCGTCCGAAATGTAAAACAGCCACCGGTTCTCGGTTTAGCTCCGGTTCGGTGCCTTAGAGGCCGGTTCTTGCCGGTTTTACGCACGGCTTTGTTAGGAAACATCTTGCCGACCTCCCGGTGTCGGTTTGCATGGTCTGTAGGGCGGTAGGAAATGTTTCCAAGTGTAGAGATGGCCTCTCCCCCTCTCTCCTATATAAAGAGGCCATCTCCCTCCATTGTAACACACATTCTACACAATAAAGCTTCATCTTCATATCATATACATTGTTGTAGTGTCCCTCTAGGTGCTCTCCACCTAGTTGTATCAAATAGAAAAGAGGAAGAGAGGAGAGGGAAGAGCGGAGGAGTAGCCGAGTTCGTCGGATTCGCCCCGAGTTCGTCGGATTCGCCCCGAGTCTTGTACCTCTACGGAGATGACTACTTCATGAGTAAGATCCGCAGTATTTCTTCGTAATTGCCGAGTTATCTATTTGACTAAAGTTTAGTGTTCACTTACTTGCTTGCGGGATCTCCGTTCGAATCCCAGAAGGTTCTAGTTATAAATTGTGACTAGAATCGTAATCGTTAGTGTAGACGTGGTGTCTCGACTGCCGGTTACCTGAGTTTGCGCCCAACCTTACGGATAGTTGTGGTAGCCCCGGGGGTGACAGCTCCGACAAGGCCTTTGTATTCCACCACGTGCTAGGTTGGTGTTTTCGTAGAGCTTTAGGCTGCCTGACCCCAATTACCGCTTCCCAGTCTTTTCGAGAATCGGAAAGGACCAGCTGCTCCGAAGTAAGCAAGTACACTAAGCCTAAGCCTAAGTTATCTAGTGATCTTGGGAAAGACTTAGAAAACCCCTCTCAACCTACAAAAATACCTTTCTACCTTACCTCTTGGTCGATCTTGATTCTTCTCTAGATCACTTCTCATTTCCCGTGGAAATCGATACCCTGAATACTCCGGGTGAAAGCTACAACGGTATTCCGTGCGCTTGCGGAATTATCTGCTTATGCTAAGAATTACCAACAAGCTTTCTGGCGCCGTTGCCGGGGAACGGTAGCTGTTCTAGGATCGAACCAAGTCGTCCGTGTATCCTTTTTATTTTTATCCCCATTTTTATGCACCTCACCACCACCACCACCACTACCACATGGATTCAATGCCCATCTATAAATTTTTGGCTCCAAAGGGCGATTCGTTGGAGCCTCCACCATCATCACACCCCATTCGCACAACCGGCTATGAAATTCGCCCCGCTTTCATAGCCATGGTTCGGGACCAACCCTTCTCTGGGCGAGACGACGAAAATCCATATAGCCACCTTCAGGAATTCGAGCACTTGTGTTCTTGCCTAGTTTTACCTGGCCTGACACAAGAGACCATTAAGTGGAAACTATTTCCGTTCTCCCTTTTGGGTAGAGCGAAACAATGGTATGCTCATCTTTGTTCACGGATTGGGATGAACTTAACAAATTTTGTCTTGCATTCTTCCCTATGGTCATTGCCCTTCATTAGAAATTCTTAGATTTCAACAAAACGAGAAGGAGACTCTCTGGAGCATCCTGTAGGTTTTTAAGTCTTATCAATACTGGTCCGGACCTCTCCTTGCATGTTCTTCTTAGCCACTTCCATGGCGGTCTTATGCTCTCCAACTTGACCTTTCTTCCTGAGGCTTGTTCGAACATAAAACCATTAGTGAGGGGAAAGCCATTCTAGAGAAAATCCTAGAGAACACCCCATACACTGGCATCTATGACAAGTTTCCCATAGAACCAATGGAGTCGAGCCTCGACCAACAAGAGGAGGCACCTACCACCGAGTTTGAAGTTTCTTCAAATTCTTCTCACAATTTGGTTGTCGAGGAACCTCCCGTGAAGGGAACATGCTATCAAACACTTGGGGATGAAGAATCCCATCCTTTTGCATGGCCCTTTGAATTCGAGGATGACCTCTTTGTTGATGATGATTTTGGGAAGACCTTAGAGCTTCCCAATTCAACATCATCATATGCCTCGAATTCCAACATGAGACATCAAACACACTCGCAACACATAGAGGGTGGATCAATTCATATAGAAGACAATTCTATGCCCTCCCCCTCTATGCCCACACACGATGTCTCATCAGAATTCGTTTCTGATCACTAGGGAGAGCGTGAGATAGTCTCCGCATTAACAATGTCTTATCCATGTTTTGCGGATGATTTGAATTGTCATGAGAAACAAAGTGCTCCCCCACAATTGGGAGATTTCATAGATGAGCATGGAAGTTATTTCATAAACATTCTTCCCATTCCATGCTCATACGAAAACTCTCCTAAGTCGATTCATACCTTGGCCACAACTTGCAAAATCTACAACCCCTACGTTCTCTCTGTCCATAAAAACTTTGAAAGGGTTGTTGTAGATGTTTTTGTCTATCACAAATTTTCCAAATTTCGTGGTGTGCAAGTATGAGTTTTACAGTCGACGCACAGAAGTTGGTGTTGGAGGGGAAACCACTTCACCAACAAAGGGTTTAAATTTCAAAGGTTTCCCAAAGACGAGCTTTCGTCTTTAAACAAAGCACTTTCGGAGATAACCCGCTCTTTGAATAAAATTGTTCTTTGCAAAAAAAAAAAAAAAAAAACCCTTTTCTTATTAATAAAAAGCAAGAACATGTTATCAAGTTAGCATGCACCTTCGCGTATTCTTGTCGCTAACCATTTTAGGTGGAGATCGGCTAAGGAGAACGAAGAAGCATTCAATGCTTGAGAACATGAGGCAACATCAACTACAACCGATGCCCATGGGTGATGGAACACACTCAAAAGGAGGCCCTAACCTTGCACACTTGAATTTTACACAAAAGTTCAAGTGTGGGGGAGGAAGGTGTAAGTCCGAGTTCCACACACACCAAGGGGTCAATCGAAAAAAATGGTGTGAGCCCGACCTTGCCAAAAAAAATAAGAGAAAAAAACAAGGATTGAAAAAAAAAAAATATATAGAAAAAAAAAGAGTGAAAAAAATGGCAAAGAAAAAAAAACAAAGCAATATGAAAAAAAAGAGAGAGGAGGATTCTCTTCTAGACCTTTGCTATGATTGCCCGAAATCGGATCATGTGCGATAAAGCCCCGATGCAAAGATCTACAAAGATTCCATCCACATATATTTGCCGGTAAAGTACACTCGGGTAATGCAAAGGTAATAATTGTTCACCAACTCATTTACTCATTATTGTTTCCATATGATCATACAAAATTATTCTTCCCATGTTTATGTCATATGCTTTGGTTTGGATGAACTCGTATACAAGACATCTATAGGCCTTTTCAAATTAAGCATGGTGCTTAGGTTGAAAAGATCTTCTTTAATCAAAATTCGGCATGGTGTTGAATCTTTGGTTAATGGACTTAGAGTAATTTTCATAAGCAATGAGAAGTAATCTATGATGGAGATAAATCAAGACTATGTTTATGTTGCATACTTTACTTTGGTCTTGCTTGAGCTTGAATGAAAGTTGGATGAACATGTTTGAAAATAAAAAAAAAATTTGTTTTGCATAATAAACTTGTTTTATCTTAGTCCTGTTTTTTGGAATAAAGATCTGATCTCTCTTTAAAAAAAAAATAATAAAAGTGATATCTTAAAAAAATGGTGCATCTCTTCGGGTATTCTTTGTTACTAATATTTACGTAAAATGAAGGGAGAACGTTATTAAAAAAAAAAAGCACCGAACTACATCATGAACAGGTGGAGGAGCATGTACACAACTTCGGTTTGATCATTTTCTCCCCATCTCTTCATATGCATGCTCCTGGTTCCATTCTTATCCTGTGAAATTTTAAAAAGAACCAAGTCCACACTTAGATTTGAATTTTGGAAGTAAAAATAAATATAGCTCTTTGAGTATGGCCTACATAAGTTTTGTTCCTTACATATCCTTAATGCTTGTGGGAAAATATATATAGGAAAAACATATTGCCTAGGTTGTTGTGAAATGTGATATGGCACTGGCATGGAAATCCAACCTTTTCTATTCAAAGTACTTGGAGAATTTCTTTTTTGATAAAATGCTAAAATTCATAGTTTCACATACTCCTCAATGGTGAGAAATTCCTACCAAGGCCAAAATATCATATTACATGCTGAAAACCTTCTACGTATGCTACTTGTTATTGCATTGAGCTTTGTCAAACTTTGTTGACCCTAGTTGAGAAATTTATCATGCTCCTAAATCAAGATCATGTACACACCACCAAATAAATGCACTACTCCTACACTGGGAGTAGGTGCAAAACATGCCTTCCATTTAGATCCACCAGAAAATGTTCTACTCCTACACTGGGAGTGAACAAAAATATCTTTGTTAGGCTCTTTCAAAATAAATGCTCCATATATTTGTTCATCTCTCTCTCTCTCATAAGTTTGAAAAAAAAAGAGACATGTGGCTATCATCAAAAGAGAAGAAAAAAAAAAAAGAGAAAGAGAAAAGTAAAAAAAAAAGAAAGAAAGAAAATAAAAGATGAGAATAAAAGATAGCCCATGATCTCACAAATATTTTCTCCAAAGTCTCAATAAAGAGAGATAGATATTTCAAGGAGCATAGTAGAAATAGGATAGCCACTTTATATATCCACCATATATCCACACAGTTGCACATCTTGATTTGATTGTATGACATTTTTCTCCATGGATCCATTGTTTGACCTAGCAAAATATGCATTGCAAGTATGCCAACAAATGTTTTCCTACCTGAGCTCCACATAAGCCTTTTAGAGGTAGGAAGAAAAAGAAGGCAATGCTTTGAAATGCCTTGGTGAGGAAAATATACACCATTGAGAGATTTGAGAGTGCCATTTGAGGAGTACTTGTGAACTATGCTTTATTTTGAAAAGATTATAAAAACCTCCAAGTTACTAAGATGTGAAAATGGGATGAGATGACTTTGTTTCAGAGCCGTTCCATTTCTCAACCGCTCAAGAATATATGTTAGACACTTCACATATCCCGCGGGTATGAGGTATGTTTTGGAATGATGTTTATGTCGGGTTCATATTTTAAATTGTTATATTTATGCTTACTTTATCTTTAGTCTTTACTCGAGATGAGCAAAGATTCAAGTGTGGGGGAGCTTGTTGACGGTCGTTATGGCATATATTTTGACAGACAAAGTGCACAAAAATATCAACATTTCATGCTATATCGTAAACAAATATTATTTATACAATGAGTTCCACGAGTTTTGGTGTCTCCAAATTATTTTGCAGGAATTCTCAATTTATCATCAAAAGAAAGTATCTCAAAAGATAAAACGGAGTACACCATTGTGAAGAGCTCGTCGCTGATCAAAATGAACATATCATTTGCTAAAATCGGACTCCGGAATGAAAAGATATGGACAAAACAAGATGAACATGAAATGAAGGTGTCAACCATGCACGACCAACCGGAACGCGACACATGGCAGCTCAACAGCGAGAGACAGCCTGGCGGCGGGCCTGGCTGCTCCCCAACGGGCGGCGTGGCATGCCCAAACGCCGCGGACGGGGTGGGCCCAGCGTGGCACACCTTGTCGCAATGGGGGGGAACCACCGGCGCTGGGGCGGAACCCGAATCCGACACGTGGCCCGGCTGTCCCCCCACGCGGACGCCGCTGCTGCTGCGATTCAAACCGGGCGCGCGGCTTTCCCCTTCGGCCGGCCACGTGGCGCGCCGTCAGACAGCCGACAGGGGGTGGTGCGGCGTAGGCGCGCTGGCGCGGTCCGACCGGGCCAGGGGCCACGTGGCAACGCCGGAGAGACCGCGGGAGGCGGTTGCGCGGTTCGCTCGGTCCGGGCGCGTTTGGACCGCTGGACCGGGCGGTTCGCCCGCCCGCCGACCTGAATTACCTTCTAGAAATGTAAAACAGCCACCGGTTCTCGGTTTAGCTTTGGTTCGGTGCCTTAGAGGCCGGTTCTCGCCTGGTTTTTCTGCGGCCGTTAGGGAACATCTTGCCGACCTCCCCGTGTCGGTTTGCATGGTCAGGGGCGGTAGGAAATGTTTCCAAGTGTAGAGATGGCCTCTCCCCCCTCTCTCCTATATAAAGAGGCCATCTCCCTCCATTGTAACACACATTCTACACAATAAAGCTTCATCTTCATATCATATACATTGTTGTAGTGTCCCTCTAGGTGCTCTCCACCTAGTTGTATCAAATAGAAAAGAGGAAGAGAGGAGAGGGAAGAGCGGAGGAGTAGCCGAGTTCGTCGGATTCGCCCCGAGTTCGTCGGATTCGCCCCGAGTCTTGTACCTCTACGGAGATGACTACTTCATGAGTAAGATCCGCGGTATTTCTTCGTAATTGCCGAGTTATCTATTTGACTAAAGTTTAGCGTTCACTTACTTGCTTGCGGGATCTCCGTTCGACCGAAGGTTCTAGTTATAAATTGTGACTAGAATCGTAATCGTTAGTGTAGACGTGGTGTCTAGACTACCGGTTACCTGAGTTTGCGCCCAACCTTACGGATAGTTGTGGTAGCCCCGGGGGTGACAGCTCCGACTAGGCCTTTGTATTCCACCATGTGCTAGGTTGGTGTTTTCGTAGAGCTTTAGGCTGCCTAACCCCGATTACCGCTTCCCAGTCTTTTCGAGAATCGAAAAGGACCAGCTGCTCCGAAGTAAGCAAATACACTAAGCCTAAGCCTAAGTTATCTAGTGATCTTGGGAAAGACTTAGAAAACCCCTCTCAACCTACAAAAATACCTTTCTACCTTACCTCTTGGTCGATCTTGATTCTTCTCTAGATCACTTCTCGTTCCCCGTGGAAATCGATACCCTGAATACTCCGGGTGAAAGCTACAACGGTATTCCGTGCACTTGCGGAATTATCTGCTTACGCTAAGAATTACCAACAAAGACCGAGACTCTTCACCTGACCAAACAATTGCAGCCTTATTACCTGACACAGCCAGACTGCACCGTGCATGCAAAAAATGCCGAGAGCGGTTCACTGGAAATTCATGCCAAGGATTCTCGATGCTATTGTGGAGTAAGTAAGTGTCCTCCTTCTCCCACACTTCGAACTTTGCCTCATAACCTCCTGTACCCAGGCAGTGGTCATGCTTGTTCTTCTCCCTAAGCCGCTTGTATCTCTCACTTGTTGCTAGTGCCTCTTTGTTTGCTCTTCGCTTCAAATAAAGCTGCCCAATCGTCCTTGGTGATGTATGGGTGCTTCACCGTGGCATCCAACCCCTTCATGACGTAATTCCGCACTAGATCGCTTTTGAAGGTCCTAAAACTTTTGCCTACTGACTGCCACAGCTTCTTATATGCTATGCGCCTTAAGTTGCCTACAAACTCCAATGAATTCTGGACACAGTTCTCCTTTGTTGCAGCGCTTAAGGAAGGGACTGAATATGTGAGCAAGGGGACCTTTTGTCTAGCAATCAGACCAGCAAGTCTCTTCATTCTTAGCATGGCCACCTTCTCGGGGGAAACCCGTTCGGCTTGAGCGTCGTGACAACTATCTTGCCTTCTAGCCACCTTGTGTGTGTCCCGACCCTCCGCTTTCGACCGGAAAGCCAGATGGCTGCCCCTCTCCAGTAAAAAATCCCGAACGCCCCCTGTGGTACCATCATCTCTCTCTTGCCCCCCTGTGGTACCATCATCTATCTCTTGCTCTGTCTCTTCATATGTAGCTCTCCAGCCATCCTCTAGAGAATAAGTTGTTTCGTTGCCAAATGATGTTGTAAATGTGCCATCGACACCTACATCAAAATGTGATTTAGGTTACACAGAGAAGTCAACAGCTAGCACTAAGCAAAAAGCTAACAATAAGTAGGGTTTGTATATCACATAGCTGCAGACTTACCATTTTCGAAAGTCGTCAACAACCAAAAAACACGACAAAGCTTCACCGGCGCTTCTAGGGCGAGGAAAAGGTGCGAGACATTGTTCTATCTTGAGCACGTATATTCATCTCTATAAATAAAATAAGCGTGCAGTAGTTGCGGTTTCCTATGACAAAACCACACGATAACAACATTATAGTAACACTCGGTGTCAAGTTCAAGTATCTACAACGAAAATATCCATGTGAGGATAAAATTATACAGTTCAATTCTGTAATAGGCTTTCTTATGAGGACTAAACAAACCACCGAGGCGAGAGAACAAATAAAATGTCGAAAAAAAGCGGAAAGGAAGCCGAAAATGTGTTGGTTGTAATATGAATGAGACCATCCAACACCTTTTCCTAGATTGTCCGTATTCGAAAATGGTATGGTTGGCGTCACAGCTATATGCTGAGCCATTTGGCGCTGTCCAAACGATATTATCTTTAACAAAATGAAAGTTTTCTCGTTGTTGAAGGTTATTTTCGGATGAGCCTATTGGCTACGATGCGAGCCCCGATTGCGGCGTGATGAACGGGACAAGAACACACTCTTGCTAATTAGCGTAAAAAACTAGAAGTGATTACTTTGGAGTTTCCCAATAGAGGGTGGAAGCACATTTATCATTTGCTTTAGTTCTCTTTATCTGTTTTGAGACTTGTTTTGCTCTACCTTTTTATCATTGGCTGTGTACATCCTCGAATGTAGAGGCCGGATGTTTTTCTCATTCATTATAAAAAAAAAGCTTCATCGCCTGAACAGATTTGAAAATTTCAGTCACCTGAAAATTAGCAAGGCCCTAATATTATACAATTCAATTACAGTAATAGGCGATTTGTGAGGACTACACAATCCACGAGAGGCAATGAGATCATAAAAAATTGCACTCCCTCCGTTCCAAATTGTAAAATCGCTTTGACTTTTTTTGGTTCGTCCATTTTGCTATGTATCCGGGCATATTATTGTATCTAGATACATAGCTAAATGGAAGTAACAAAAAAGTCAAAGCGACTTACAAACTGAAGCGGAAGAAGTAGTTCAGGAATAGAAGAATATAAACAAACTATAGTTTAGCAATAGTTCGTTTAGTAGGAAAGTTTTTGTAAGACAAGATAGTAGTAGTACTTTCGACGAGAGCGGTCGGTGTTCTTAAGCTTGTGTATTCATCTATGAAGAAAATAAGCGGCGAATTATTGCCTTTCCTCACTAGGAAAAACTGGAAAGGAAGCCGAAATGTGTTGGTTGTAATATGAATGAGACCATCCAACACCTATTCCTAGATTGTCCGTATTCGAAAACAGTATGGAGGATCATCTTTTATGCTACTGACCTAAACCAGCCTAGATCTACATAAGCCATATGTTTGGTACATGGCTTACTAATCAGAATAAAAGGATTAGAAACTTGATTTGGGTTGGCGTCACGGCTATATCTGGGCCATTTGGCGCTGTCGAAATGATATTATCTTTAACAAAATGAAAGCTTTCGTTGTCGAAGGTTATTTTCGGATGAGCCTCATCGGCGGCGCTCGAGAGCCCGATTGCGGCGTGATGAATGGGACAAGAACACACTCTCGCTAATTAGCGTAAAAACTAGAAGTGGTTACTTTGGAGTTTCCCAATAGAGGGTGGAAGCACATTTATCATTTGCTTTAGTTCTCTTTATCTCTGTTTTAGAGACTTGTTTTGCTCTACCTTTTTATCCACTACTTGTAATAATTGGTTGTGTACATCCTAGGATGTAGAGGCCGGATGTTTTTCTCATCCATTATCTAAAAAAAAAGCTTCATCGCCTGAACGGATTTGAAAATTTCAGTCATCTGGAAATTAGCAAGGCCCTAATATTATACAATTCAATTCTCAAATAGGCGATCAGTGAGGCCTACACAATCCACGAGAGGCACGAGATCACAAAAAATTGCACTCCCGCCGTTCCAAATTGTAAAAATCGCTTTGACTTTTTTGGGTTCGTCCATTTTGCTATATATCTAGGCATATTATTGTATCTAGATACATAGCTAAATGGATGTACCAAAAAAGTCAAAGCGACTTACAAACTAAAAAACGAAGAAATAGTTCAGAATAGAGGAATATAAACAACCTTTGTAGTTTAGCAACATTCGTTTAGTGGGAAAATTTTTGTAAGACAAGATAGTAGTAGTACTTTTACGAAGCGGTCGGTGTTCTCAAAGCTTGTATATTCATCTATGAAGAAAATAAGCGGCAGAATTATCACCTTTCCTCACTAGGAAAAACTGAAAGGAAGCCGAAATGTGTTGGTTGTAATATGAATGAGACCATCCAACACCCTTTCCTAGATTGTCCGTATTCAAAAAAACGGTATGGAGGATCATCTTTTATGCTACTTGGCCTAAACCAACAGAGATCTACATAAGCCATATGTTTGGTACATGGCCTACTAATCGAGAATAAAAGGATTAGAAACTTGATTTGGGTTGGCGTCACGGCTATATCTTTGGGCCATTTGGCGGCGTCGAAAACGATATTATCTTTAACAAAATGAAAGTTTTCTCGTTGTCGAAGGTAATTTTCGGATGAGCCTATTGGCTGCGATGCGAGCCTAGTTGCGGCGTGATGAACAAGACAAGAACACACTCTCGCTAATTAGCAAAAAAACTAGAAGTGATTACTTTGGAGTTTCCCTATAGAGGGTGGAAGCACATTTATCATTTTCTTTAGTTCTCTTTATCTATTTTAGAGACTTGTTTTGCTCTACCTTTTTATCCACAACTTGTAATAATTGGTCGTGTACATCCTCGGATGTAGAGGCGATGTTTTTCTCGTCCGTTATCTAAAAAAAAAGCTTCGTCGCTGAATGTTTGAAAATTTTAGTCAACTGAAATTAACAAGGCCCTAATATTATACAGTTCAATTCTGTAATAGGCGATGCATGAGGACTACACAATCCACGAGAGGCACGAGATCACAAAAAATTGCACTCCTGCCGTTTCCAAATTGTAAGTCGCTTTGACTTTTTTGGTTCGTCCATTTTGCTATATATCCGGGCATATTATTGTATCTAGATACATAGCTAAATGGATGTACCAAAAAAGTCAAAGCGACTTACAAAATGGAGGAAGTAGTTCAGAATAGAAGAATATAAACAAACCGTAGTTTAGCAACAGTTCGTTTAGTAGGAAAAATTACGTAAGACAAGAGAGTTGTACTTGACATAGCGGTCGGTGTTCTTGAGCTCGTGTATTCATCTATGAAGAAAATAAGCAACTGAATTATCACCTTTCCTCACTAGGCAAAACTGGAAAGGAAGCCAAAAATGTGTTGGTTGTAATAAGAATCGAGACCATCCAACACCTATTTCTAGATTGTCCGTATTCGAAAAACGGTATGGAGGATCATCTTTTATGCTACTAGCCTAAACCAGCCTAGATCTACATAAGCCATATGTTTGGTACATGGCCTACTAATTAGAATAAAAGGATTAGAAACTTGATTTGGGTTGGCGTCACGGCTATATCTTTGGGCCATTTGGCGCCATCGAAACGATATTATCTTTAACAAAATGAAAATTTTCTCGTTGTCGAAGATAATTTTCAGATGAGCCTATTGGCTGCGGTACTGAGCCCAGTTGCAGCGTGATGAACAGGACAAGAACACACTCTCGCTAATTAGCAGAAAACTAGAAGTGAAAAGTGATTACTTTGGAGTTTCCTTATAGAGGGTGGAAGCACATTTATCATTTGCTTTAGTTCTCTTTATATCATTTTAGAGACTTGTTTTGCTCTATCTTTTTATCCACTACTTGTAATAATTGGCTGTGTACATCCTCGGATGTAGAGGCTGGATGTTTTTCTCGTCCATTATCAAAAAAAAAAGCTTCGTCGCAACAGATTTAAAAATTTCAGTCACCAGGAAATTAGTAAGGCCCTAATATTATACAGTTCAATTACAGAATAGGCGATCAATGAGGACTACACAATCCACGAGAGGCACGTATCACAAAAATTGCACTCCCGCCGTTCCAAATTGTAAGTCGCTTTGACTTTTTGGTTCGTCCATTTTGCTATATATCTAGGCATATTATTGTATCTAGATACATAGCTAAATGGATGTACCAAAAAGTCAAAGCGACTTTCAAACCAAAACAAGTAGTTCAGAATAGAGGATTATAAACAACCCGTAGTTTAGCAACAATTCGTTTAGTGGGAAAATTTTTGTAAGACAAGATAGTAGTAGTACTTTCGACGCAGCGCTTAGTGTTCTCAAGCTTGTGTATTCATCTATGAAGAAAATAAGCGCTAGAAATTATCACCTTTCCTCACTTCCCCGGGCGACCGAAAAATTCAGGCGACACCGTTGATGCCTCGGCCGTTGGATGGAAATCACCGAAGTGGCTTGGTCACCCGAACAGAGGTCCCAAACCCGGGTAAAGGAGGAGGGTTGCATTAAGTTTGGAGAACCAACGTAAAAATAGTCACTCTAATGGACAGAGGCACAGATCACAAAAAATTGAGAGGCACAGATCACAAAAAATTGCACTCCCTCCGTTCCAAATTGTAAGTCGCTTTGACTTTTTTGGTTCGTCCATTTTGCTACCGGGTTGAGGTAGGTTCAAGCCCCAGCTTCATAGCATCCACACGCACATCCACCCGATATTGGCACTTGCCTCAATCTTAGAGACTTGGGAGCCTTCTCCCTCTCTCGCCTAGCTTGTACTAGCCCCGGTATGAGCGTTTGAGCTCGGATAGTGATCACACTGGACTAGGGAGCACGATTTGCCCCGAACCAGTATAAATCTTGTGTCATTGTCTCTAGAGCTAGGCCATCGGAGCATGCATTAGCCAGACATTACTGTGACGGTGGTATTAGACCACGATAGTTGGCGCGCCCGGGTAGGGCAGCGCTAGTGCGACGATCCTCACTTCGATGGCTTCTTCCGCTTCACCGACTCCGGAGCACCCGTCTTTGCGCTGCGGGACCATCGACTTTACCGGCACCGCGCGGGCGATCCCTCGCCGGGCCGTCTTCTTCCCGCCCGATGCGGTGTGAGGGCGTGTCCGGTCGCCTCCCCCGCAGCGCCGACTACGTGCTAGCGAGCGTGGGCCGGAACTCGACTTCCGCCCCCGCGAGTCCCATCCGCATGGCGGCGGACCGCTTCTTCGTCCTCATCAAGGACCTCCTCCCAAACATCCTGGGGCGCGAGCCCACCCAGGCTCTGTTCAGGGACGTGACTTTCTCCATCGCCAACCGTCCTGCAGCTCGCGGGAGAGGATGCGTTGGCGGTCGACGAGTTCTTAGCGGCTTACGCCAGGATGTACCTCGACGGACAGCGGGGGCTACCCCACTTCTGGGGCGACGAGCCTCTGCAGACCGGCATTCCCGAGCTCGAGCTCGCCCTCGACAGCATGAGCCTGATGGACGTCGATCTGTCCCGCTAGTGCTACATGTGCCACACCCCCGAGGGTGCGATAAACGAGCACCCCTCGGCGACTCATCCGAGCACACCCCGGCACTCCGCGGCCCGACGGGCGTGAGCGCGGGTCGGCCGTGTCAAGGCCCACCTGGGCGAGCTCGAGGAGCTCAAGCGCGGGCGGCTCAAGAGCGTGAAGCCCTCCTCGCCGAGCGGGGAGGGAAGCGGCCGTCGAGAGCACGAGCCCGAGCTCATGAAGTTCATGACCGCATCAACCGCGATGAGGGCCCCGGCGCGCTCCGCCGGTGTTCGGGAGGGCGTCTTAGAACCAGGCGGCCGCTGCAATTCTCTGCGCGCCGTTGCCGGTCCCGAGGCCCGGGCGCGGGGAACCCACGGCGGCTCAAGAGGCTCCTCGCGGAGGCGGCCCGTCCGGCGGCGGCGAGTTCGGCGTCTCCGCCGTCTGCGGGGAGGTGCACGAGGCCTCCTCTCATCCCGAGGTCCACGCAGCGGCCGGCGGGTCGGTGAGGAGAACCGCGGCGCCGGGGACACCATCAACGCCCGGCGCAAAGCGGAAGCTCGGGCCGACAAGAACAACCCCCGAGACGATGGCAAGCGCCACTACGATGACCGCCGTGATGACCGTCCTCGCACCTACAGCAAGCGATGCGGCGGCCGCTACAACAGCGAAGAGGATAAGAGCCATAGCCCGACGCCCGTACACCGTCCTCAGAGCCCGTCGCCCAAGCGGGATCGTCGCCACTCGAGGTCGAGCTCGAGAAGGCCGAAGGCTTTCGGCTCACGCATCCACGACGCCCCATTCCCTTCTCGCTTCCGAGCTCCGACCTCGGTGCAGAAGTATAACGGGGAGACCGACCCTGCCACATGGCTCGAGGATTACTGCCTCGGCTGCCAGGCGGGTGGGGTCGACAGCGACTACTTCATCATCCACAACCTCCCGCTTTATCTTGCAGATTCGGCGTGTTCCTAGCTCGAGCACCTGCCGGAGGGCACCATCCGTGACTGGGAGGACCTGTGCGACGTCTTCGTCGGCAACTTCCAGGGCACGTACACCAGGCCGAGCACGACGTGGGACCTGCGAGGGTGCAAGCAGAAGAAGGGGGAAGGCCTGCGCGATTACATCAGGCGCTTCTCCAAGCTCTGCAACAACCTCTCCGAGGCCTCCGACTCCGAAGTCATCACCGCCTTCACGTTCGGTACCACCTGCGAGACCCTGATCCACGAGCTCGGCATCAAGAAGCCCAAGACCGTGAAGGAGCTCCTCGACCTCGCCACCCGACACGCTGAGGGAGAGGACGCCGTCTCCGCCATCACCGGCAAGGGCAGGTCCAAGGCCGACGACGACGCTGCCGAGGGATCCGGCTCCCGCGCGCGCAAGAGGAAGAACAAGAAGACCAAGCGTCCCCGCGACGACGACGACGACGAGTTCGTCGCTGTGGCGGACAAGCGCAAGGCCGGCCCCAAGGGAGGCACGAACTTCATCCCCAAAGAGCACTTTGACAAGATGCTCGAAAGGCACCGTGTCCGCACCATGAGGGCCCGGTCAAGCACAAGATGAAGGACTGCCGCCTCATGAAGAAGCACGTGATGGGCACGCTGCGGGGAGGAGAAAAGGACGATGATGACAAGGCCGCGAAGCCGGCTCCTGACGAGTTCGACGGCGACGTCTACATCGAGGACGGCGCCGTCAACGTGGTCTTCGGGGGAGCTCCCGGCTACGAGTCCAAGCGCCAACAAAAGCTCACTCGCCGCGAGGTCCTCTTCACCGAGCCTACGACGCCCGCCTACCTCAAGTGGTCGAACTCGGCGATCACATTCGACAAGGCGGACCACCCACGGCACATCCCGTACCCAGGGAGGTACCCGCTCGTCGTCGACCCCATCATCGGCACCAAGCGCCTGGGCAAGGTACTAATGGACGGAGGCAGCGGCCTCAACCTCCTCTACATCCACGCACTCCAAGCCCTTGGCATCCCCAAGGCACGACTCCGCCCTTCGCCGGAACCGATCCACGGCGTGGTGCCGGGGAAGCAGATGGTCCCGCTCGGGCGGATTGACCTCCCCGTCACCTTCGGCACCCCCGACAACTTCCGCCAGGAGGTCCTCACGTTCGAGGTGCTCCCCTTCAGGAACGCCTACCACACGCTCTTGGGGCGGCCGTGCTACGCGAAGTTCATGGTCGTCCCCAACTACACCTACCTCAAGCTCAAGATCCCCGGACCGAAGGGGGTCATCACCGTCGACTCCACCTTCGAGCACGCCTTCGGCTGTGAGGCCGCCGCCGTCCAGTACGCCGACGCCGCAATCGAGATCGAGCAGATGTTGCCCAAGATGACAGCCTGGGCCAGCGCCGAGGACTCCCCCGAGCTCAAGAAGATGGCGAGCACGAGCTCAGCCGTCGAGCTCCAAAAGGTGGCAAGCACGAGCTCTTCCGCCGAGCTCGAGAAGGTCGCGGGCACGTTGTTGACATTTCTTAGCGCAATCAAAGGAAACAGGTATAAAACCCATCCCCAATAACAGCGCCAGAAATGCACCGCTGACATTCCCGATTGAAACCACCATGTCGGTGATCTGAACGGGATTATCAACGGGATAGATCTTGCCATCTTAGATATTTCATCTGCAAGCGCCGCGGATCTATCATTGTAGCATTTCACCCGAAGTATTCGGGGTATCGTTATTTATATTTTCCCAAAGGAAGGCATGTGATTAATAAGCTAGCATGGCATCCGAATAGAGGAACATGTGTTTGCTTAGACCAAATTGTTCATAACAGGGGTAAGTAGTAACGGTTTATGGATAGTGTGACACACACTAAGAATCCACCAGCAAAGGATAAAGAAAAATAGATAAAGAATAAATGAATAACCTAATGGAGTAATTCTAATGTATCTAGTCATGGCCATACAAATGAATAGTTAGGATCATATGCAAACTGATTTAGGTATGGTTAGGTCTAGGATATCGGGGAGACCCCATCTGGAAGTCTCGCTTCCCTACCGAGGCATTCTGAACTCCTACAAAGACATACGAACGTGGGGGATTTCAAGGGGCCGGTCAAGGCTTGTCACGACCCGGCCGCCTACCCCTCAACCGTGGCATGCTCTCATATTCGCGGGTGTCGTAATACCCGAGCACCATGCCCGCATATCAGAGCACTACTCTTGTCCCCCCAGGATCCCCACTCGTCGAATGGACGGACTAGAACAAGAGCAAACCCGAAGGAATAACGAACCGATATCCCACCTCTAATCAAGTTAGGCATATGATGATCGATGAAGAACTGAGATGAACATGTCAAGATTATGATATGTAAACTATATGCTAGTTCATATACCAACACAAGAACATGAACAAGACTATACTCTAGTTCATAAGTTAGGCCAAGAACATAGACATAAGACTTGTAAATAGAAGAATGCTCCATTGAGAAAATATATTACCAAGGCACTTTCTTCTAGGAGACAAGCCCTCCTTGTAGCTCTTCTACTCCAAGTGCTAACCAAGAACTAAGAAGAAGAAGAAAGAAGAAGTAGAAGAAGAGAGAGAGGTAGAGGTGGTAGAGAGAGGAAGGTTGCTTTGGTTTCTTTGGACTCCAAGTGGTGTGTGTTGAGAGAGGAAGAGAGGGGGACTACTTATACACTTGGAGGAGGGGCCTAAGTGCTAATTTACACCAAAACTGACCTGGTAAACCTTCCTAATCAGAGCAAACCGACCATCCCACGTCGGTAACTGTTGACTCTTGTTATAGCATAAAATATATAGGCTTTTAAAACTGAAATAAGGGCTTAAAATGAATATTAACATAGTATAGGGGCTTTACTGACATAATTCCACGAGTTTTGGTGATTTATATATTTTCAGGGACTAAACAGATAAAAGCAGGTAAGAGCCCAGAGTTTGCATCCCATACGATGAGGAGACATGGTCGTGAAGTAACCCGACTTGGAACCCAAGTAAGAAGACTCTAGAAGACACCGAGGGATCGGGGCGGAAGGTGGGACCCACGGCATAGAGCCGGGGCGGCCGCCGCCACCCTCCCGCGGCCGCCCCCAGGCCCACGTCATTGACCATCTTCCTAGGTCGGTTTGAACCGCCTATGAGGATCAATCTCATCCATCCATCAAGGTCGGTTTGATCCTACGGCTACGGAGGCTTGCTTGACCCCTACTCTACCTCGGGGCTATATAAGGAGACCCCCCGCCTTTGGTGAAACCCTAATTCATTCAAATTCATTCAACTCACCATTCAACGGGCTGAGACCCTAACCTCTCCTCTCTAGTTCTAGAACTAGAACTAGAACTAGAACATCATGTAGAACTAGAAGCCCTAGAATTGAGTTGAGGAGCAAGAGTCAAGTTGAGAGATCTAGATCAATGGCTCCCTGCGAGAGTAGCCGAGCTAGTTCTATTTTAGAGATCTGGCAAAGGGGGTGAAGGCATGAGCTCTTCTGAGGAAGCACCGGGCATGTCGGTGACTCCTCTACATCTTGTACCTCCGGGATCAAGTTCCATTGGAGCTTGGTTCTAAGACTTCATGGCGGATTGACCTCTTATTTGAGTAAGTAAATTGTTCTTATTGTTCTTAGGTTCGCAACTCTTGTTTGAGTACTTTAATCAGTAGGGCGCTATAGATTGGAGGAGTAGTCTGTAGGTTTAGGCGTGGTGCTTAGACCAAGGTTACTTGTGGATGCACCCTACCTTCTCGGGTGTGGTAACTAACGTAGGTGACTTATAGCTACGTTAATTCTTTGTATTCCACATCCCGTTGGATAGGCTTTGGCGGGATCCTTGGCTTGGGGTTGACATTCTTTGCAAATGTCTATCCCAATGAATCATTTCCCCATAAGACAATATCAACATAGCTTACATGAATAGGAACTAGACAACCATAGAAATCTTCTTTAACTCTTTATCCTCTCCATCCTTCTTGTCATACCTCTTGGGTTTAGTTATTAGCTTCGTTACCCTCACACCATTCTCCTTGTGGATACGATATTTAAAACCCTCCTCCCGGTGAAGTGCTCGCCGGTATCCGTGCGCTTGCGGACTATACAAGTTATAAATATTTTTGTGGGCTTAACAAATACCAACAGTAACCCCCATTTGGCAAGTTCATGAACCGCCTCCCCGAGGCTGGGCCAAAACCGCCTTAGGGGAGGGTGCGGCCGCACTGGTGGTGTCTTGCGCACCCCCAGGCTCGGCGGCCCGCCCGGGTCTCAGTGGGGTGTCTTCCTTCGTCTTGAAAAGTTGTGGGCCGGGCTTGGCTCGGCCCAATTTTGATGTTTTGGGTCGATTTGCTCCTAGGCTTGTATTTTGCAAGAATGCGCTTCCCCGGATGGCGTACTTTGGTCAGTTTTCCACTTGCTTTTATTATAAATCTGCAAAATAAAATACTAGACACTACAAGTGGAATTTTATTAGTGATAAATGTATATGAGAATAAAAGGTATAGTTTTACTCCCTTTATGGTAGTAAGTTGATGGGAAAAATATGTCGTTGGTGACCGTCAACAAACTCCCCCAAGCTTACCCTTTGCGCGTCCTCGAGCAAAAGATAAATACTTGGTCGTTGATCAGGAGTTGCTACTATGCCGATTACATTTCACAAGTGCCAGGGTTATAATAAGATGTTCTACTAGAGTTTGAATAAAATGGCACATATTTTTCCCACCCTTTATTACCTTTCATCGTAGCGGGGCTTTCTAGCTTTTCTCAAAGTCTTGGGCGGTTGCCAAATAGAACGGTTATAACGTAAATACTTATCATTCATCCTTTTGATCAACTTTTTATCCGGATTTATTTATTTTAGATAATATTTTTTTTTTTTTTCCGAGAAAGTATGGGCTTTATTGCTATACTTATTATTTTTTTTTTTTGAGAGGTGGGCTCTACTCGCCCTAGACTTTTGTCTTTTATTTCCTCTCTCTTCTTTTTTTTTTTTTAGATGTGGGCTCTACTCGCCCTCGGACACTTGTCCATTTTTCATCTCATTTTTTCTTTCTCTCTCTTTTTTTTTAGCATAGCCCATATCTTTTCTCTTTTTTTAAAAAAAAGTAGATTCCCAGATGTCAAGCTTCTCTTTTGGACAAAATCATAACAAATCTATTTGTACCATATCATACTTGGCAACAACTTAGACTAGATAGAGCCTATGCAACCCACATGAATCAGGTTTTTTCAGGACGAGTTTTTAGACTTAGCCACTAAACCCAAACTTTAGAGAAATTTGAATTATAAACTAGGCACAGGTGAAACATAAGACAGAGCAACTATTCATCATTTCAACAAGGGACTAAGACTAAACATTTTTATAGCTCATATATATAAGCATTAAGGCACATAGAAGAGCTACTTATTCTGTTTTTAGATTTTTTTTTTAGTTTTAGTTATTTTTTTTTCAATGCAAGATTGCTGAAATTTAAACATGCTAAAATAAAATAAAATTTGATGAAAATAAATATGCAATGCAATGATACCTGTGGGGGTCCTCCCCAAGTTATCTGAGGCTTCTTGATCGGGATCGAAGCCTTGGTACCTCGAGAATGCTTCCTCGCGTGCGTTGCGAGTAGCCATGTTGGACTCAATTGGGTCCATCTTTGCCGCTCTGCTTTGCTCCCGATTCGCCGCCCCGCCCGGTGTTTTGCACATGGGTATTGAGCGTGTGCTCAATGTTCCTAGTGCGGACGTCGAGGTGCTGCAGCTGGATACCGATAGCCTCCACCCCTTGTGGTGGCTGCCTGTGCTGGACTGGTGGGGGCATATCGTCGGAGCTGTCATCAACGTCAAATCTGTTGGCCCTCCATGCTGTTGTATCTTCTTCAGGCCACTCTGGTTGTACTGGTGTCTGAGGCGGCGGCTCCCACCTAGGATCATACCCGGGTATTACCCCTGGGGTCCCCATAGGATAAGGCCATGCTGCTGGAACATCGGTGTAGGTTGTGGGCGTGGGCGTGGCGTGAAGTAGGGCCCATGGGAGGAGGATCCGACCTCTGGTCTCCTGACACTGCGTGAGGAACTGATAGGGGTATCTTTCCTGCGCAAGCTATCAGCAGTCTCGAGCTCAAATATTAGTACCTGGCTTTTATACAACTGTAAGTCCGGGTTAGGTAACCGAACTATAGTTGTATAGCCGAGGAAAAAGATGACCAAGCTCGCCCGGATGGTAAAATCTTAATTAAGTGGCCCCGCACAAGGCTGCGCGCAACAGTCCAAAAATCCTGGGTGTGGAAAAGTACTCTATCTGGCGATTATCCAAAGCTCCAATCGCGAAGCGAGGCGTGTGATAAGAGATGTGCGGTGACAGAAACGAAGAACTTTTGTGATAATATGTAAAAAGTTCCTGCACATCTCTACCACTTTGAGCTACTTTCTCCTTGTGGACAATAGCATAGAGTAATTTCAATTCAATTTCATTCACCCATCTAACCCCGTGTCTAGGAAACAAAGTCGACAAGATCCAAGAATGGATAAATCTAAGTGATGGGTCTTTGGATCTGTGAGTGGCGAGGTTTGAAAGTACCGGCCTCATGAGCACCGGATATCTCCTCCCAAAAGTGATTCCTAACAAAGCCGAAAAGAGCAAAGATCTATGTCTAGTGCACATCTATAATCAAAAACCCCAATGACGAGCTAGGTCCGCCCACGTAACATGATAAGGTGTACCAAAGAGGCGGAAAGAAATTCCTAGCTGGTCCTCTACTAGTGTGCATAAGAACTGGATTGTCAGGAGGCGAGAACCTTCCTCCTCAAGAGGGGGGAATATCCTGCCACCCGACCGCTCTCAAAGGATAGGGAATTCATCGTCCATACCGTTTTGTTCGAGGAGCTCGAGTCGATTCGGGCGTGTGTTGGAACACATGGTCCTTGAGTAGGAGATATGCTTGCATCTCCCGAGCTCCACGGATGTCGAGGTACGGCGCGTCGGCTTCGTCGATTGTCGGGGGAGCTTGAGCTTCTTCCTCCCCGACGGGTGTAGCGTCTTCTGGCATGGGGGAGCCTTCAAGATCGTCGAGGTTGAGGGCGGAGCTTGTGCTTGTTTGCCGTGAGCTATGTCTTGATGACCGCCTCAACCCGCTGAAGATCTTCCCAGCTTTCTTCATGGCTACTGCAAAAATGATTGAGCAAGACCTCGGGTGTGCAAGGGTTAGATGAAAGTATGAACTTTCACACCCGTGTTCTTGCTCGGCATAGTGTTTTTGGTGGAGAAAATGTAGTGTAGAGCAAGTGGGAGAGAGTGTGAGAGTGAGAAGGAGTGAAAATGAGAGGTGGGTGCTCTCACACCGGTGCTCGGGCTATTTATAGCCGAGCCAACGGCCGGGGGACGCTCCACACAACGGCTAGGAGCTGTTGGCGAAGGCGGGGCCGCGCGGCGCCAGGGTGCGGGTGCGCGCACCGGGTGGTGCGCGCGCACCCCCCGAGGTCTTCTTCCTGCTGCTCTTTTGTCGGGCGTGCAACGGTCACAAAAAGTTTGTGACCGTTGTTGGCTCGCTACCGGTTTGGCCGTTATCTCCCCTTCTTGGTTTTCTCCAAAAATTTTCAAATATAAATTTATTTTTAAATAGAAAAAATTATTTTAAAAGTATTTTTGTATATACTTTTTATGTAGGAAATATTTTTCTTTATTTTTCATGAAAGAATTCATTTTATTTATAAAGACTTTTTTTATTTTAGTTTTTGAAAATATTTACTTATAGATTTTATGTAATAAATATTTTTTTTGTGTTTATTTTGGTAATAAAATATTTTATAAAACACATTTTTTTTTTAAATATACCCCATTTTTTTTTAGGGGCGGGTTATTTATAGTCGGCTGTCGACTCTCCCCTCAAGCTTCGGCGGGAAGCATCTACTCCGGGGGTCTCGGAGTCAGATCCTTTGATGCACCATACTGGCTTCTCTGCCGTTCTCTTCTAGGTGCATCTTCTGTTGTACCCAATAAATGGGCATTTAACCGCCTTACTCTCGACGTGGAAGACTATGAAGCCTTTCCCCATGCAGATATCAGCTTTGGCCGTATAGAGAAACGGTCTCCCCAGGAGGAGAGACGTATCCTCTGATGGGCCCATATCCAGGATTACAAAATCTGCGGGGATGTACCCCATCTGTATTTTGACTAGCACGTCTTTGAGTATTCCCTCTGGCTGCCTTGTTGATTGATCTGCCATTTGGAGGACGAAGTTGGCAGGAGTAAGTGTTCCTCCATGGATTTTGTTGAAGGTGGCCTTGGACATCACATTGATACTGGCCCCTAGGTCACAGAATGCATTGACGAAGGTATGGGGGCCAACAGCGCAGCTGATAAGTGGACATCCAGGGTCGCCCTTCTTAGCAATGAATGGCGAGCTCACAGGGATCTTCTTTAGCTCATTGGGTTGACTGAGCCTCAGAGATATCATGTTAACCGACTCGTGCGGGACCTCGGGTTGCCCCGATCCTACCCGAGTCGTTAATCGGTACTTGAGCGACAATCGGGGCGGTTGTGTCTCTATCATCTTGTTGAAGCTGAGTTGGTTCTTCACAGCTGATGTCAATCCTTCGAGCTTATTATTCACTCCTTCAAGGATTTTATCTTGATGGCTCATCTTTTTGGTGAGATTTTCGTTAATCTTGGCTTGGCCCAGTACCAGGTCCTTCAATGATGGTTGACCGGGGTTATAATTGGAGTTGTACCCCGGTTACCTTGGAATGGTGGCTGGGATCGGTTGTTCCAACCTTTTGCCGAGGTTGGCGATACCCATTGCTTTGTTGTTGATGAAGGCGGCTTCTTCACGGGTCTCGTGGCGCTTATCCCCTCGAGTGGCCAACTCCACCACGGTCTCACATGTCATGTGAGCATCCGTGGGCGTAAACCGGGCGCCGGGGTAGTAGAGTCTGTGCTGCGCTCTTCCAGCTTCTTCAGCAGAAGATCCATTTTTGCGGCAAGCATATCCGCCTCCTTCACGGTATGCATGCCTTTTTGTGTTTTGGCTAGGGTTCTGTCTTCCCCCCAGCTCTGGTTTGCCACCATTTTGTCAATCAGGGCTGTTGCCTGATCTATGGTGAGCGATAAGAATGCGCCACCAGCAGCGGCGTCGAGGTGCCCCTTCGATATGGCCGTGAGACCATTGTAGAAGTTCTGGAGCACCAGCCAGTTCTCCATCCCGTGGTGCGGGCATGCTAGAATGTATTCTTGCAGCCTTTCCCATGCCTCCTAATGGGTTCCATTGATGTCTGGCCGGAAATTGGCGATCCTTCCCCGCAGGGCATTGGTTTTGCCCATGGGAAAGAATTTAGCTAGGAACGCCGCGGAGCACTTGGCCCACGTGCTGACTACTTCCTTGTCCTTGTAGAACCATTGTTTCGCCTTCCCCACGAGGGAGAAAGGAAACAAACGGAGCCTGATAACGTCGAGTTCGACGTCCTTGATAACGATTGTGTCGCACAGCTCAAGGAAGTGTTGGAGATGAGCGTTGGCGTCCTCGCTAGGCAGTCCACAGAATGGACTGGCCTGCACCATGGCAGCTCAAAGTTTTTATCCGCCACATTCACCACCGGCCCAGTGGGCACGTTGGTGACAAATGAGTAGAGAAAATCGTGCGGCGACTTCGGGCCATAGCTTGAGATGCGGTTGGTGCAGGGATGTCGGTCTTGACTATCGGGGTTCCGGCCCCGAAGAAGAAGCGGCACGAGACCTGTTCTTCCTTAGGAGTGCCTCGGATCGGAGATGAAGTTTTCCTAAGCAGTAGGAAACCCGACATACACTATCCTGTTTTCATCCACAACGAGGAGAAAACATAAAAGATTAGCCTATATGAGCAAATGGTAGCCACGCACACAGTTCATATTCATAGCTAGCTATTTTATATTTTTTTTTCACAATGCCTTCCCCGGCAACGGCGCTAGAAATGCTTGTTGACATTTCTTAGCGCAATCAAAGGAAACAGGTATAAACCCATCCCCAATAACAATAACGGCGCCAATGCGCGCCGACATCCCCTGTGTGAAACCACCATGCCGGTGATCCGAACGGGAACGTCAACGATAGATCTTGCCATCTTAGATATTTCATCCGCAAGCGCGCGGATCTATCATTGTAGCATTTCACCCGAAGTATTCGTGGTATCGTTATTTATATTTTCCCAAAGGAAGGCATGTGATTAATAAGCTAGCATGGCATCTAAATAGAGGAACATGTGTTTGCTTAGACCAAATTATTCATAACAGGGGTAAGCAGTAACGGTTTATGGATAGTGTGACACACACTAAGAATCCACCAGCAAAGGATAAAGAAAAATAGATAAAGAATAAATGAATAACCTAATGGAGTAATTCTAATGTATCTAGTCATGGCCATACAAATGAGTAGTTAGGATCATATGCAAACTGATTTAGGCATGGTTAGGTCTAGGATATCGGGGAGACCCCATCCGGAAGTCTGCTTCCTACCGAGGCATTTACTTAACTCCTACAAACATACGAACGTGTGGGGATTTCAAGGGACGGTCAAGGCTTGTCACGACCCAAACCGCCTACCCCTCAACCGTGGCATGCTCTCATATTCGCAGTGTCGTAATACCCGAGCACCATGCCCACATATTAGAGCACTACTCTTGTCCCCCGGGATCCCCACTCGTCGAATGGACGGACTAGAACAAGAGCAAACCCGGAAGGAACAACGAACCGATATCCCACCTCTAATCAAGTTAGGCATATGATGATCAATGAAGAACTGAGATGAACATGTCAAGATTATGATATGTAAACTATATGCTAGTTCATATACCAACACAAGAACATGAACAAGACTATACTCTAGTTCATAAGTTAGGCCAAGAACATAGATATACGACTTGTAAATAGAAGAATGCTCCATTGAGAAAATATATTACCAAGGCACTTTCTTCTAGGTGACAAGCCCTCCTTGTAGCTCTTCTACTCCAAGTGCTAACCAAGAACTAAGAAGAAGAAGAAAGAAGAAGTAGAAGAAGAGAGAGAGGTAGAGGTGGTAGAGAGAGGAAGATTGTTGGTTTGTTTGGACTCCAAGTGGTGTGTGTTGAGAGAGGAAGAGAGGGGGACTACTATACACTACACTTGGAGGAGGGGCCTAAGTGCTTATTTACACCAAAACCGACACAGTAAACCTTCCTAATCGAGCAAACCGACCATCCCACGTCGGTAACCCCCATTTGGCAAGTTCATGAACCGCCTCCCCGAGGCTGGGCCGAAACCGCCTCAGGGAGGGTGCGGCCGCACCAGGTGGTGCGCGCGCACCCCCCTGGGCTCGGCTTTGGCCCGGTCTCGGTGGGTGTCTTCCTTCGTCTTGAAAAGTTGTGGGCCGGGCTTGGCTCGGCCCAATTTTGATGTTTTGGGTCGATTTGCTCCTGGGCTTGTATTTTGCAAGAATGCGCTTCCCCGGATGGCGTACTTTGGTCAGTTTTCCACTTGCTTTTATTATAAATCTGCAAAATAAAATACTAGACACTACAAGTGGAATTTTATTAGTGATAAATGTATATGCGAATAAAAAGGTATAGTTTTACTCCCTTTATGATAGTAAGTTGACGGGAAAAATATGTTGTTGGTGACCGTCAACACACATTCGAGCCCGAGAAGGACGCCAAGGAGGTCCAGATCGACGGGGACGGGCGCACCCTCTGCGTGGGGTCCAAGCTCACCCCCAAATAGGAAAGCGAGCTCGTCGACTTCCTCCCGCGAACCTCGACGTATTCGCGTGGAGGGCCTCGGATATGCCGGGCATACCGAGGGAAGTTGCCGAGCACTCCTTGAACATTAAACCCGGCTCTCGGCCGGTGAAGCAAAGGCTTAGACGTTTCGACGACGATCGACGCCAGGCAATCGCCGAGGAGATAGATAAGCTCTTAGCCGCTAGGTTTATCAAGGAGGTGTATCATCCCGAGTGGATAGCCAACCCTGTACTAGTTAAGAAGAAGAATGGGAAATGGAGAATGTGTGTTGATTACACGGGTCTCAACAAAGCATGCCCGAAGGATCCGTTTCCTTTGCCGCGCATTGACCAAATTGTTGACTCCACCTCCGGGTGCGAGACACTCTGTTTTCTCGACGCTTACTCCGGCTACCACCAGATCGCGATGAATGAGCTCGATCAGCTCGCCACCTCCTTCATCACTCCGTTTGGCGCATTCATTTGCGTAACAATGCCCTTCGGTTTGAAAACGCCGGTGCCACCTTCCAAAGGTGCATGCGAAAAGTCTTCAAAGAGCTCCTCGAAGCTCGTTGAAGCGTATGTCGACGACATCGTTGTCAAGACAAAACGCTCAAAAGAGCTCATCCCTGACCTCGAAAAGGTCTTCGCCAAGCTCCGCGAGTTTGGAGTTAAGCTCAACCCCGAAAAATGTGTTTTTGGGGTCCCACGAGGGAAGTTGCTTGGCTTCATCGTCTCCGAACGAGGCATCGAGGCCAACCCAGAAAAAATCGCCGCCATCACGAGCATGGGGCCGATTAAGAATGTCAATAGTGTGCAGCGGCTCACAGGCTGTCTCGCCGCGCTGAGTCGATTCATAGCACGGCTCGGGGAGCGAAGCCTCCCGCTGTACAAGTTGTTGGAGAAAACCGAGCACTTTGTTTGGACTGACGAGGCCCAGCAAGCTCTCGACTCACTGAAGCAGCTCCTCGCTAATCCGCCTGTGCTCGTCGCGCCTGCGCCCAACGAACCAATCCTCCTCTACATCTCAGCCACCTCGAAAGTGGTGAGCACCGCGCGTTGTAGAGAGGAGGAGGAAGGACACGCTCCTGGTGCGGCGCCGGTTTTTCTTCATCGGCCGAAGTCCTCATCGACACCAAGACTCGGTACGCAGCTCGAAAAGCTCGTGTATGCGTTGCTAATCACCCGGCGCAAGCTCAGACACTACTTCGACTCCCACCCGGTCACGGTCGTCTCCAAGTACCCCCTTGGCGAGGTCATCCGCAGCCCCGAGGTTGCGGGCCGCATGGCCAAGTGGGCTATTGAGCTCATGGGGGCCGACATCACCTACGCCCCCAGAGACGCCATAAAGTCCCAGGCTCTGGCCGACTTCATTGAAGAGTGGACCGAAGTCGAGCAGCCGCCCAGACCCGACGACATCGAGTACTGGACCCTGTACTTCAACGGATCCGTGAAGAAATATGGCGCCGGCGTAGGACTCGTTTTCATCTCCCCGAACAAGGTGCGCATGAAGTACTCGATTCGCCTACACTTCCAAGCGTCCAACAACGTGGCCGAGTACGAGGCTCTGGTGAATGGGCTACGCATCGCCCGCGAGCTTGGGATCCGGCACCTCGAGGTCCGGGGCGACTCTGAGCTCGTAAAGAACCAGGTCATGAAGGAAGTCGACTGCGTCAACCCGAAGATGATCACATACCACCAAAAGGTCCGCGAGCTCGAGGAGCACTTCCATGGGCTCGAGGACAATCACGTCCACCGCCACCTCAACAACGACGCCGACGCCCTTGCCAAGCTCGGCGTCGGATCGCCCCCGCCGTCCCCACCGGGCGCCTTTTCATGCATGAGCAAAGACAAGCCATCGATATGGCTCAAGGGTGAGCCCGCGACGGCAGACGCGAACTCGATCGCAGACGCCCCAAGCTCGGACCCCATGGAAATCGACGCTCCCGCGAGCTCGAGCTCACCCAACGCGAAAGCTTGCTTAGTTACGAGCTCAGGCCCGACAGGCTCGGGGGCTGGATCGAGCTCGACCGCGACGGCTCCAAAGCCTGATTGGCGGGTCCCCTTCTACAATGGCTCAGGGAGGGTAAGCTTCCCCCCGGACAAGAGGAGTCGAGATGCCTGGCTCGGAGGGCCAAGTCCATCGTCCTCGTCGGGGAGGAGCTCTACCGACGCGGGGCCTCCGGCGTCCTCCAGCGCTGCATCACCTTCGAGCAAGGGGAAGAGCTCATCAAGGAGATCCACGCCGGCGAGTGTGGCCATCACGCGGCGCCACGAGCTCGCGGAAAGCATTCCGTCGGGGTTTCTCTCGGCCAACCGCCGTCGCGGACGCCATCCAAGTCGTCCGGCCGCCGCGGGTTGCCGCCTCCAAGCGCATACACATCTCCCGGCGCGGTCCCTCCGACGATCCTCTCACCTGGCCGCTCGCGGTGCTCGGGGCTCGACATGGTAGGACCCTTCAAGAAGACCGCCGGGGCTACACGCACCTCCTCGCCGCTATCGACAAGTTCTCCAAGTGGATCGAGGTCATGCCCATCGCACGGTGCCGAAGCCGAGGAGACCGCCAAGTTCTTCACCGGCATCATCCACCGATTTGGGGTCCCAAACTCCATCATCACCGACAACAGCACCAACTTCGTGGGCGCAGGTCTTCATCGACCGGGTGCAAATGACCACGGCATCCGCGCCGACACGACCTCCGTCGACCACCCGAGGACCAACGGGCGGTAGAAAGTGCTAATGGCATGATCCCCGCAGGGCGTAAAGTCACGCATCTTCAAAAGGCTCGAAATACGCCACGGGTGGCTTTCCGAGCTCCCTTCGGGTCGTATGGAGTCTTCGTGACAACGCCAAAGCGAGCCACACCGGCGGACTCCAATCTTCCTCGCTCTTTGGATCCGAGGCCGTGCTCCCCACCGACCTCGAGTATGGCTCGCTCCGCGCCCGGCCTTCGACGAGCACAACAACCAAACGCCGCCGAAGACGCCGCCGACCAGCTCGACGGCTCGTGACATCGTGCTCATCCACTCCGCCAAGTACCTGCAATCCATGAGGCGCTACCACGACCGCCACGTCAAGGGACGAGCATTCGGCGATTGGCGATCAAAGGCCCCACGACGAGTCCAGAGCTTGAAGGACCGGCACAAGCTATCGGCACCATGGGAAGGCCCTTCACCATTGACCAAGTCCGAGGCCCGCACATACAAGCTCAAAGACCACCAAGGCCGAGTCCTCACCAACGCATGGAACATCGAGCGACTACGCCGCTTTTACCCCTAAACGTGCCGAAATGTTGTAGTTGTAAAGCTCAATAAAGCACCGATTCGATGCAAAAATCTATGCAAGCATTTCGAATTCTTTCCTTAGCTCGACTGAGCAACGGCTGGCCTTTGCCCGCGGCAAAGACCCACCCTTGCTCGGGGGCTACAAGGAGCGGGGTGCACACCCCACGTTTTTAACACACCGTTTTTTCGCAAAACTTACAAGCTCAAAGCTCAACGATGAGCTCAAACTCACGAACTCGCACCCTCTTCTCTTAACTCAAACGACGTTCCGAAATGACTAAGTCATGAGCTCGCCACTTCGTGAGTGTGGTGCGATCGCCTAACGACCTCCCGCCCCCGCGGCCGGCGAGGAATGGCCCACCACTCGACTCTCGAATTATGAGTTCACAAAAGTCAAAGTAGAAACGGCGCAATAAGAGAAGAAGCGCGATTCCGTTAAACACTAGCTTTCATAGTTTTTTACAAGTTGCCTCAACCGCGAGGACTTAAAAGCTCATGACGAAAAGAGGCTTGGCCTCGAGCTCCTACTCTTGTGTAGGTGGGTCTTGAACCATCGGCTCCTTGGCAGGGGCGTCCTGCGCGACTTCCTCCTCCTCGGCAGGCTCCTCGGCCGCTCCGCCTCCGCCGCCGAAGAAGGGGCTCGAAGACGTCAAGCTCCTCGAGCGAGCTTGAAGAGCTCGACCGGACAACTCCGCGGTCGCAGCCCCTCGGCGGGCGGCAGCCTTCCGCTCTACCTCATCGTCGTCGGCCCGGCTGCCACCCCGTCTTCACGATGTTGACCTCGAACTTGGGGTAGTGGGCAAAGACGACGGCCGACCGCCTTGTGGACCACGTGACTCGCATCCTCCGTCACCTTGCGCGGGATGATGGACACCGTCGACCGATCCGCCCGTCTTCCACCCCCACGCCATCGCAAACGGCCTCGACCTCGGATGCGAGCCCATCACGCACGCGTTTGAGCTCGGCCTCCACCACGGCCTTGGCGGCGCTCCCGAAGGCTTCCGGAGCTCTTTCCACGGGGCCGACGAGGTCGCTAGTCCTCTTCTTCAAGTCCGCCTTCTTATCCCGCAAAGACGAGCCGCGTGTGCTTCGGGTGGCTTCGGCGAAGGCGAGTGCCCGACCTTGTCCTCGAGCTCCCGCACGCCGGCGAGTTCCGTTTCGCCCTCGCAAGCAAAGCAATGGGTCGAACACAAGTCGTAAGAGCACGAGGAGACAAGGCGAGAAGACGGCCGCCCACTTACTCCACGCCGTCGTGAGCTCTTGCTCGTTATACCATAGCTCGTAATTCTCGGCCCCTCAAATCGAACCCGCTCCGCCTCCGAGGCGCGAGGTCGCACCACACTCGGAAGCCTCGTGGTCATAAGCTAAGGCCCCGCCGACGAGGACAATCAGCCCCCAAGCTCCAAAAGAAACGAGACAATAACACAAGAGCGAAAGCACTCACTCTCAAGCTCGGTGTCGGGCTGATGGAGCCGATCGGCGATCTCCCTCCTTGTCCTTCCGGAGGCGACTCCGCTCTCTGCTCGCCGGCGCGAGCGCTCAAGCTCTTTATCCTCAAGCATCCGGGCGGAAGGAGTCAAGCTCTTCCTTCATCTTCTCGCACCGCCGTTTATGAGCGAGCTCGAGCTCCTCCTCCCGAGTCGAGACACCTCCCGCAGCGCGACGTCCACCCTCTCCTGGGCCTCCCGGGCAGTTCGCACCTCCGCCTCGCGGATGAGGTCCGCCGCCTCCCATGCTCGGGTTTCAAGGAACCGGTGCTTGAGTTGCGCGCAGCCGAGCTCGGTGCACATCTCTCCGCCACTGACAACGCCGGCCGCCGACGGCCGCCGCCGGCCCTCGAGAGAGCCTCCGTCAGCGATTGTACCCCGACGGCGGCCTCGCACACCCCGCAAAGCATAAACGAGTGAGCAAATTGAAAGACATGAAATAAAGCCCCCTCCGCCATGACACCAACGAACATGAGAGAGACGGCGGGCACACTTCTCGCCGGCGCCAACCGCAGACGACTCCGGGTCCTCCGACGACGGAACTGTCGTGGGAGCGACCGAGGCGAAGTCGGAGGAAGAATGACGTCCACGTCCGGGCGGGGGCACTCGCCGCGCGACGGCAAGGCGGACATCGCGCGACGACTGCCGACCTCGATCCTCGTCGTGGCAAGGTATGGCACCACAGAGCGCCCGCCGGCGTTCAGGGCGGCGGCATCTCCCACGACCGTCCCTCCAGGTCCTCGCTTCGCGCCGGTCCCGCCGCCCGCCCGCCCTCATCATCATCGAGATGTTGACGACCGGGTGCTTTCGACGCGATCTCTTCTCGGGCCGCGGTGAACCTCGACCTCGGGCGGGCTTCTTTCGAAATCAACACGCTCCTCGATGACCGAGTCTCCTCCGAGACCGCCTTCTCCGCCTCCGCCGCCATCGAGGAGCTCGCCGCGCGCCTTTGGATCCGGCGCCCGGTCGCCCCCCGTGAGGTCGTCGGCCGAGCTCATCAATCGAGCTCGGCCAAGGTGCGGCGCGGCCTCCTACGGGGACGGTCGGCGCCTTTGGCGGGTCCAAGGCTCGGGAGGCTCCTTCACCTTGGCGCCCGGCACCGGGAGAGACCGAGGCACGGTGGATAGCAATCCCATGAAGGGGAAGAGCGCCATCATCTTCGAGCCCGTCATCGCGCCCGCCATTGTCATCCCCGAGCCCGCCGTCGCACTCATCATCATCGCCGCCGAGCTCGCCGACGCCGCGCTTGAGCTCGTGTGCACCAAGCTCGCCGACGACGGCATCGCCGAGCCGCCATCGCTAAGCTCGAGCCCGCGTGCGGCCGAGCTCAAGACGCCTATCCTCGCGCTTTCTCGGTACGCCGCCGCCGAACACGATCGAGGTCAACACATGTGGCCAACCATTGCAACCTACAGCAACATAGGAGGCAAAAGCTTACCGCGTAGCCACCCTCTTCTTCTTCTTCTGCTCAAGCCTCGGCCGCTCCGGAGCCCCGAGCCGCCCTCGATCGCAGCCGCCCGCCCCCGCTGGGGGCCTTGGCTTACGGGCGGGCGGTTGAGGCCGGAGCCGGCGCCGCCGCCGATGGCACCACCGTGGCAACGAGCTCGCAGGCCCCGACGAGGCCCCGACCTCTCCGGCCAGGGCGCCACCGACGACGAGGGCGCCCCCTCGCAGCCGACGCCGGGTTCCACCTCCCGACCGCCCGCCGCCGCCACCGCCGGATGAGCCCGCCCCTCGTTCCAGATGGGGGCCTGCTGGGCGCCGGTGAGCGCCAGCCTCGGCCTCTCAGGAAGAGGGGGATGGGACCCAACGAGGTCCACCACGCCGACCTGCAGAGCTCAAGCTCGTCACGAGCTCGGGGCAACAAAAGAACGAAAGAAGCAGCGCAACAAGCACTTACCAACTCCGCGGTCTCTGGATTTGGGAGGATCTGGGGAGCTCCCGGCAACCTCTCCCCCATCTTCGTCACCTGCTTCATCCACCATTCCACCTGGTCGACGGTGAGTCCAGGGGCATTCGTCGTCCCCACGAACGGAGCGCGCTCCTCCATCATCTCCCAGATCCGGAGAGCTCGGCGCTGAAGAGGTGCCATGGCCTTGGAGAGCCAGGCCTCGATGATGTGATTCACCGTCAGCCCGGCGTCCCTGAGCGCTTTCACTTTGCTTACCGCCCGCTCCACCTGCTCCGAGACGTGGTCGTGCGGTCCCGCACCACAAAGCTTTGCGCCGGGCGAAGGTGCGCTCAGCTGAACCGGCGGGACGAGGGGGTCGTTTGAGGTAGAACCACTCCTCCCTCCACCCGGGGTTGGCAGACGGGAAGTCACCTTCGGGGAAGGACTCGCAGATCTTCCCTCCACGCAGCTGGATCGTCACGCAGGCGATCGGGGCCGGGCCGCCTCCCTTGCCCTAGGGGGCTGGATCTTCGGCGTAGATGAAGTGTCCGAAGAGCTCCCGCTAGGAGGGATCCCCGCCCACCCCGCAGCATGCCGAAGACGGGAGAAGAGCAGCATCCCGTTCGGGCGCCAAGCGCCGGAGCTCGACGCCCCAAGACGAGATGAGGCCCTAAGAAGTCGTCGGCAGCACGCCGAGTCCGCGCTCGTGGAAGGCCACGAACGAGACGACGAGCCCTGCAAGCGGGTCGAATTGCGTGGGACGCCGGAGGAATGATCCACTCCTCCCCATACCGTCCGCGGATATGGAAGCCCGCCGATGAGGCCGCATTCTCTATCAATGCCTCGGCCGCCATCGACGGCAAACAGAGCCCATCTCACGGCTTCTAAAGCAGATCGCAGCGGCAGGGGAGACGGAGACTGGATCTACTAGGCGGGTGGCGTGATCGATTCTCTTTCTCTACTGAAGAAGGTAGGAAGCAGAAGGTAAATCCGCCTCCTCAATCCCCGCCTATTTATAGGAGCCCAAATACGACGAGGCGTCGGTGAAACCGCCGGGGAGGGCCCACCCCAAGGCCACATCCGCCCGCAATGGATGCCGCGAGATCGACGCGTGCCAACACTTGGCGGAAGCCGAAATGGCCGCGCGAAAAATAGTCAACGGTAAAAAATCCCCAACCAGAAGATCCCAATCGGGGCTATTTTTTACCACGAGGTGGAAACCCAAGAGCTCAATGCAATGGTCGAATCGCTAAGCTCTAAAACAACAGAGCTCGAACACGAGCTCCGCCCCCAAGGTTCAAAGGCCGGGCTCGCCTTGAGAGCTTCAAGGGGCCGCCCGGGAGTACCACGAGGGAGGAGCGCCTTTGCGAAAGCGGCGCCGACGCCCACGCCCGAGCCTCCCCTCCCGAAAAGGCTCTGGGGCTTTCACTGGCGCGTCCGGGCTGTCGAGGGCAACGACGGGCTTCAGCCGACCTCGTCGACAAGGAAGCCGCCCCTGGCACGCCCCCGGCTCGACCGCCGCGAAAAGCCAGGCTCTTAGAATTTGAGGCCGGTCCACCAAATAGACCACACGAACGAGCCAGCTCGACCTCACCCTGACCATCCGACGACAAAATTTCATCGAGCACTCGATCTCTCGGCTAACGAGGCAAGATCGAGCTCGAGCTCACCACCTCCCGCAAACAATCGCCGTAGGAATGGGTCGACAAGCCCGCGAAAATTCAAAAGCCTCCGCGCGAGAACCTCCCGTTCACACGAGCCTCAAGAGCACTCCGCCGAAACTACACCCACGAACCACACCAACTCACAAAAACAAGGGTCCCCTTCGCGAGGGAAGCTCCCGCAAAAAGCATCCGAGGGAGACCTCCTCTCCCCCAAATGCTCTGGGGCTACCGTGGGGGATCGATATTTGGGACACCCATAAACAAGCACCCGACTCACTAGCCAACAATCTAAAAACGACCCCGACCTCGACTACATGAAAAACGTAACAAGGCAAGGGTCCCACCACGGCACATCGAAGTCTTCACAACGCATTTAACTCTCCAAGAAGAGCACTTCTCCGCCTCGCCGAGCCCCCATATACGAGTTCTCCTGACAAGACCTCCTTCCGCCTCGGCCGAGCTCTCCCGACAACGAAGCTCTCCTCGGATCCTCGCCGCGCTCAGCCTCATCCAGAGACCTCTTTCCGCCTCGCTCGAGCTCCAGCGCGACAAGCTCTACACCGCCGTCCGCCGAGAGCTCGTCCGCCTGCCGTCTCGAGGAAGCCAGCGGGTCCAAGAGTTGGTCAACTACTCTCTGACAAGCTCAACAACTCCCTGACAGACACTGTAACCACGTAGAGCTACAGCGATAGGGGTAGTCATTCGATCACCTCGCCATACCTCATCGCCTCCAACAACTCCGCACAAGACCGCACGCGTGGGTCCGCACGGGCGACATCCTCCCCATCCACTCTGTATGGGCGCGCCCATGCCGAGAAGACGCATTCCAACTACGATTGGAGATGGGGCGACGCCTGACCACCGCCCAAACCACGATTCCCGCGTACGACGACGACCAATTTCAACATCCGGAGTGCTTCAGAGCTCGAAGGGAGCTTTCGCCGCGGTAGCGAGCCTGCCCACGAGCTCTTTTTCGCATCTTCCATCCCGTGAAACATGTTTCTCGTTTTCAAGACCTCAACCCGAGATGAGCTCATGTGTCCCGCCCCTTGCGACTATAAAAGGGGAGGCCAGCCACCGGGTTGAGGCAGGTTCAAGCCCCAGCTTCATAGCATCCACACGCACATCCACCTAATATTGGCACTTGCCTCAATCTTAGAGACTTGGGAGCCTTCTTCCTCTCTCGCCCAATTTTGTACTAGCCCCTGTATGAGCGCTTGAGCTCTGATAGTGATCACACCGACTAGGGAGCACAATTTGCCCCAACCAAAGATAAATCTTGTGTCATTGTCCCTAGAGCTAGCCATCTGAGCACGATAGCTGACATTACCGTGGACGGTGGTATTAGACCACGACATCGCCCATTATCTAAAAAAAGCTTTGTCGCCCGAACAGATTTGAAAATTTTTAGTCACCGAAATTAGCAAGGCCCTAATATTATACAGCTCAACTTCAGAATAGGTAGTCTCGTGAGGACTACATAATCCACGTAGAGGGCACGATCACAAAAATTGCACTCCCGCCGTTTCACTAGGTGTCGCTTTTGACTTTTTTGGTTCGGCCCATTTTGCTATATATCCGTGCATATTATTGTATCTAGATACATAGCTAAATGGATGTATCAAAAAGTCAAAGCGACTTACAAACCGAAAATGTAAGTAATTCAGAATAGATGAATATAAACAACCTCAGTAGTTTAGCAACAGTTCGTTTAGTGGGAAATTTTTGTAAGACAAGATAGTAGTAGTACTCGACAAAGCGCTTAGTGTTCTCAAGCTTGTGTATTCATCTATGAAGAAAATAAGTAGCGTAATTATCACCTTTCTTCACTTCCCCGGGCGATCGAAAAATTCAGCGACACCGTTGATGCATGCCGTTGGATGGAAATCACTCAAGTAGCTTGGTCACCCGAACAGAGGTCCCAAACCCGTAAAGGAGGAGGGTTGCATTAAGTTTGGAGAACCAAAGAAAAAAATAGCCACTCTAATGGACAGAGGCACATGATCACAAAAAATTGCACTCCCTCCATTCCAAATTGTAAATAAAGCTTGACTTTTTGGTTCGGCCCATTTTGCTATGTATCCAGCATATTATTGTATCTAGATACATAGCTAAATGGATGTACCAAAAAAAGTCAAAGCGACTTACAAACCGAAGCAAAGAAAGTAGTTCAGAATAAAGAATATAAACAAACCGTAGTTTAGCAACAGTTCGCTTAGTAGGAAAAATTTCAGAAGACAAGATAGTTGTACTTGATAGAGCAAATGCTGTTCTTGAGCTCGTATATTCATCTATGAAGAAAATAAGCAAAGAGAATTATCGCCTTTTCGTCACTAGGCAAAACTGAAAGGAAGCCGAAATGTGTTGGTTGTAATATGAATCGATCATCCAACACCTATTCCTAGATTGTCCGTATTCGAAAAAGGTATGGAGGATCATCTTTTATGCTACCGCCTAAACCAAATTTAGATCTACATAAGCCATATGTTTGGTACATGGCTTACTAATCGTAATAAAAGGATTAGAAACTTGATTTGGGTTGGCGCCACAGCCTATATATGCCGGGCCATTTGGCGCCGTCGAAACGATATTATCTTTAACAAAATGAAAGTTTTCTGACGGCCGAAGGTAATTTTAGATGAGCCTATTGGCTACGGTATCGAGCCCAGCTTGTAGCGTGATGAACAAGACAAGAACACACTCTCGCTAATTAGCGTAAAAACTAGAAGTGAAAAGTGATTACTTTGGAGTTTCCCTATAGAGGGTGGAAGCACATTTATCATTTGCTTTAGTTCTCTTTTATCTTTTTAGAGACTTGTTTTGCTCTACCTTTTATCCACTACTTGTAATAACTGGTCGTGGTGCATCCTGATGTAGAGGTCGATGTTTTTCTCATCCATTATCAAAAAAAAAAAAAGCTTCGCCGCCGAATAGATTTGAAAATTTCAGTCCACCTGAAATTACCAAGGCCCTAATATTATACGCTTCAATTTCAGAATAGGCGCCTGTGAGGACTACACAATCCACAGAGGCACGTATCACAAAAATTGCACTCTCTCTATTCCAAATTGTAAGTCGCTTTGACTTTTTGGTTCGTCCCATTTTGCTATATATCCAGCATATTATTGTATCTAGATACATAGCTAAATGGATGTATCAAAAAAGTCAAGTTTACTTACAAACCAAACGGAAGTAGTTCAGAATAGAGGAATATAAACAAACTGTAGTTTAGCAACAGGGGCCGCTTAGTAGGAAATTTTTGTAAGACAAGATAGTAGTAGTACTTACAGAAAGCGCCGTTGTTCTCAAGCTTGTATATTCATCTATGAAGAAAATAAGCGCCAGAATTATCACCTTTCCTCACTAGGAAAAAACGAAAGGAAGCCGTAAATGTGTTGGTTGTAATATGAATGAGACCATCCAACACATTTTCCTAGATTGTCCGTATTCAAAAAACGGTATGGAGGATCATCTTTTATGCTATTGGCCTAAACCAGCCTTAGATCTACATAAGCCATATGTTTGGTACATGGCTTACTAATCGAATAAAAAAGGATTAGAAACTTGATTTGGGTTGGCGCCACAGCCTATATGTTGGGCCATTTGGCGCTTGTCGAAACGATATTATCTTTAACAAAATGAAAGTTTTCTCGTTGTCGGCTGTAATTTTCGATGAGCCTATTGGCGCGTAATCGAGCCCGCTTGCAACAAGGATGAACAAGACAAGAACACACTCGCTAATTAGCGCGTAAAACTAGAAGTGTTTACTTTGGAGTTTCCCTATAGAGGGTGGAAGCATATTTATCATTTGCTTTAGTTCTCTTTATCTATTTTAGAGACTTGTTTTGCTCTACCTTTTATCCAAGATTTGTAATAACCGGGTCGTGGTACATCCTCGGATGTAGAGCCCTGATGTTTTGCTCATCCATTATCTAAAAAAAAGCTTCATCGCCCTCGAACAGATTTGAAAATTTCAACCACCGAAATTAGCAAGACCTTTTAATATTATACGCTTCAATTCTCAGAATAAGCACCTGTGAGGACTACACAATCCACAGAGGCACGATCACAAAAATTGCACTCCCTCCGTTTCAAATTGTAAAGTCGCTTGACTTTTTGGTTCGGCCCATTTTGCTATGTATCCGTGCATATTATTGTATCTAGATATATAACTAAATGGATGTACCAAAAAAGTCAAAGCGAATTTACAAACTAAAATGGAAGAAGTAGTTCAGAATAGAAGAATATAAACAAACTCAGTAGTTTAGGCGTTTAGCAACAGTTCGTTTAGTGGGAAAATTTTTGTAACACAAGATAGTAGTAGTACTCGACACAGCAGTCAGTGTTCTCAAGCTTGTGTATTCATCTATGAAGAAAATAAGCAGCAGAATTATCACCTTTCCTCACTACCGGGCGAATGAAAAATTCAGGCGACACCGATGATGATGCGATGCCCGGAAATCACCAAGTAGCTACGCCGAATGTCATTTGCAAATTTCAGCCACCTAGAAATTAGCAAGGCCCTAATATTATACGCTTCACTCTCAGAGTAGGCGCCTATGAGGACTACACAATCCACGTGAGGCACAGATCACAAAAAATTGACTCCTCCGTTTTCAAATTGTAAGTCGTTTTGACTTTTTTTGGTTCATCCATTTTGCTATGTATCCAGGCATATTATTGTATCTAGATAATAGCTACATGGATGTACCAAAAAAGTCAAAAGCGACTTACAAACCGAAGCGAGGAAGTAGTTCAGAATAGAAGAATATAAACAAACCGTAATTTAGCAACAGTTCGCTTAGTAGGAAAATTGTTGTAAGACAAGATAGTAGTAGTACTTTACGTGAGCAAATGTTGTTCTTGCGCATGTGTATTCATCTATGAAGAAAATAAGCAAAGAATTATCGCCTTTCCTCACTAGGAAAAACCTGAAAGGAAGCCGAAGCCGAAATGTGTTGGTTGTAATATGAATGAGACCATCCAACACCTTTTCCTAGATTGTCCGTATTCAAAAATGGTATGGAGGATCATCTTTTATGCTACCGCCTAAACCAGCCTTAGATCTACATAAGCCATATGTTTGGTACATGGCTTACTAATCGTAATAAAAGAATTAGAAACTTGATTTGGGTTGGCGCCACAAATATATGTCGGGCCATTTGGCGTATTTTCGAAACGATATTATCTTTAGCAAAATGAAAGTTTTCTCGTGTTGAAGGTTATTTTCAGATGAGCCTATTGGCTGCGGTATCGAGCCCCGCTTGCAAAATAAGTGATGAACAAGACAAGAACACACTCGCTAATTAGCGTAAAAAACTAGAACCGATTACTTTGGAGTTTCCCTATAGAGGGTGGAAGCACATTTATGATCATTTGCTTTAGTTCTCTTTATCCGCTTTTTTTAGAGACTTGTTTTGCTCTACCTTTTATCCACTACTTGTAATAATTGGTCGCGGTACAAATCCTCTGGATGTAGAGGCCGGATGTTTTTCTCATCCATTATCTAAAAAAGCTTCGTCGCCTGAAAAGATTTAAAAATTTCAGTCACAATTGAAATTAGCAAGGCCCTAATATTATACGCCAATTCTCATAATAGGCAGCCTGTGAGGACTACACAATCCACGAGGCACGTATCACAAAATTGCACTCCCCTCCGTTTCCATTAGCCGCTTTTGACTTTTTGTTCGCCCATTTTGCTATGTATCCAGCATATTATTGTATCTAGATACATAGCTAAATGGAGGTACCAAAAAGTCAAAGCGACTTACAAACTCAAACGAAGAAGTAGTTCAGAATAGAGGAATATAAACAACCTCGTAGTTTAGCAATAGTTCGCTTAGTGGAAAAAATTTTGTAAGACAAGATAGTAGTAGTACTTGACAGAAAGCGCTTAGTGTTCTCAAGCTTTTGTATTCATCTATGAAGAAAATAAGCAAAGACAATTATCACCTTTCCTCACTTCCTAGCGATTGAAAAATTCAAAGCGACACCTGATGATGCGATGCCTCGGCCGCTGGATGGAAATCAATCAAGTAGCTTCACACCGAACAGAGGTCCCAAACCCGGGTAAAGGAGGAGGGTTATGCTTAAGTTTGGCGAACCAGCGTAAAAAATAGCCACTCTAATGGACAGAGGCACGTATCACAAAAAATTGCACTCCCTCCGTTTCCAATAAATAAAAGCTTGACTTTTTGTTCGTCCCATTTTGCTATGTATCCGGCATATTATTGTATCTAGATACATAGCTAAATGGATGTACCAAAAAGTCAAAGCGACTTACAAACCAAGCGGAGGAAGTAGTTCAGAATAGAAGAATATAAACAAACTCAGAAGTTTAGCAAATGTTAGTTTAGCAGAAAAATTTTGTAAGACAAGATAGTAGTAGTACTTTAATGCAGCGCTTAGTGTTCTCGATCTTGTGTATTCATCTATGAAGAAAATAAGCAGAAATTATCACCTTTCCTCACTTCGTGGCGAATTCAAAAATTCAAAGCGACACCGATGGCGATTGATGCCTGCTGTTGGATGGAAATCACCAAGTATCCATGTGAGGCTAATATTATACGCTTCAATTCTGCAATAGGCAGCCTATTAGGACTACAAAGAACTACGTAGTCACGTAACACAAAATAAATTAAATGTAGTTCAAGAATAGAATAGTATAGACAAACTGCAGTTTAGTAACATTTCATTTAATAGGAGCAAGTCATTGTTCTTGAGCATGTATATTTATCTATAAAGAAAATAGCAAAGTAGTTGCAGCCTCCTAAAATAAAAACACAAAGGTAACAACATTAATGTAGTAGCCAGTGTCAAGTTCAAGATGTACAACTCAATACATCCATCCGAGGATACATAAGGCACCTCAGTAATAGCAAGTATGAGGAGTAGACGAGAGCCTGTTTCGCTTGTTCTTGCAATCTTGCTTCATCTTGTTTCAAATTTTCTTCTCACACAGATACTATTAAACAAGCGAACAGCTCTCGAGGGGCAATGTATCACCAAAAAAAAAAAAAAGGTAGTTCAAAGAATAGTGGAGTATAAAGAAACTATAGTTTCATGGCGTTCATTTAATATGCAATATTTTTGTATGACAAGATACCGTAGTACTCTACAGGGCGCCTTTGTTTACTTGAGCACGATATTCATCTATAAAGAAAATAAGCAAAGAAGGGGATAACAACAACATTGTAGTTATATATAGCAGCAGCCGCCCGGTAGCGTTGAGGTGTCAAGTTCAAGATGTACAACTCAATTATATCCATATTATGAGGATAAAATTATAGTTCAATTTCCTGCACGTAATAGACAAGATGTGAGGACTAGTCGACTGCTCGCTTGTTCTTGCTTCATCTTGTTTCAGCTTATTCTCTCTCACGCATGTAATACTATATATTAAACACAAGCGAACAAAGTTTTTAGAGGCAATGTATCACTAAAACAAAAAAAAGGTAGTTTAGAATAGTGGAATCTAACAAATCAGAGTTCAAGAATAAAGAGGGGCACGCATAAGATTGATGGGCTAGATATCAACGCTAGAATGGCCTACGGCCCGGGTGGAGGAAGAAGCCGCCGGAGAAGGAGGTCGCCGGCGGAAGCGCGCCGGGCTTGAATGGCGCGATGCGGGCGCTGTGGCGGGGCCGATGAGGCGGCCGAAACCCTAGAGTCGCCTGTGAGGAGTGTGGCTAGGAACCAAACACCCCCCGATCGAAATGAATCACCCGCCTCGGACGAGGCGGTAAAATTTTTTGAGTTTTGTAAAGGCTCGGCGCGTAAAAAATCGTAGCGAAAAATTGGGCGGGCACAAGTAAGTCGTTCGGCTGATTTTGGCCGATTGAATAGTATTATTTCGTGAAAGAGAAGCCACTTCAGCCGCAGCTGGGCGCTGCGGTGGGGCCGCCCCGCTCAGTGGTCATAGTGCACACCCGTGGAGGGGCCGCCCCGTCGATCTACTACCGCTCGCTTGCTCTTCCTCTCAGATTCCCGCTTCGCGATTCATTCCATCTCTTGCTCTCTTCCATCCCTTCTCCCAAATTGGAGCTCGAGCCCGATGTCTCGGCCTTCCTTTGGCGGAGTCGCCCGAGGTGGACGGGCAGGAATAGGCTTCAATGGGATCCAGCTTAGAGCTCAATGGGTTCCCGCCATCGCTTGTCCTGGATCAAGGGTCTTGCTCGGTGGTGGAGGCGAGACCAAGAAGGATGGTGATAACCACTCACAACTCTACTTCAACCGTGCTAGAAATGGGCCGAGTATTTCGCTCGTAGTGTTGACGTTGTTGTCCCTGGCCTCCCGCCCCTAGTTTTGCACCAATTTGTGTGCCTGTTTTTCAAGCATTCTAATAAGCAAAGAGAGTGTCATTACTACCGATTTGAAAAGGAATACTTCGAGGTCTTGAAGGATCTTGGCATCATAGCCGTTCGCCCCTTCAATTGGAAAGAGGAGCCGGTGGCCGATGAAGAAGAAGCTTCAAAGGGCGGTCCAAGTGGTGACACCAAGAAGAAAAACTTGGAGCGTATGTCGAGGACTTGATGAGGAAGACGAACATGTTTATTATTCCTCTTGTCCGTGTTGTCATTGATGTGTTCTCCATGTATGCGCCGTGAAAACATGTAATGCCCGATGCAATGTTATTATTGTGGTAATTTGCGAATATCACAACGCCGGGCCGGCAATGCTTGGTGTCAAGATTCTCCACCGCGGAAAAGTCAACCGAGTGGGAGTGGATCCACCTCGTGCTTAATAGGGATGTCATCCGCTGACCCGTGTGTGTTAAGGCGTGGAGTGATACTCCCTCCGCTCATAAAAAAAACGCAATTTTTGACCTTTTCAAAATCTAATTTGACTATTCATCTTGCTCAACATATTTGTGTAAATTCCAAAATAAATTAGCTATTGTTATAATATCTTTAATGATCTAATAAGTCATAACAAAATTGATAATATTTATATACATTATTCAAATAAAAACGAATGGTCAAATTAGATTTTGAAAGGTCAAAGAATTGGCGTTTTTTTTTTTGGTTGACGGAGGGAGTATTCCACGCTTGCCGATCGCAGGGTTCGCAAACCACACTCTACGCACACGCGATACTAAAAGCGAAAGTGAGTAATAAAGCGACGCCTGTGGCCGAGTCTACTCACGACGCCGTCCCGCCACCTCTCGATCATCGCGAATTGAGCCGAACTCACTTCCGCCGCCCGCTACATCTATCTCGCCATCGCCATCGCCGCCGCCGCTATAAGCTTAGCTTCACGTGTGTCGCCTTCCATGTACCACCGCCACCGCCGGGGGCCGCCGCCGCCCCGCCGCACCATGCATGCGCTTCCGTTTGAGATGCTTGCATTGGTTGCCATCCGCTGCCGCCAAGGAGGCAGGATCCCATGGGATCGACCTCACCATTCCCGCACCGCACTTGTAGCGTGATGGCGCAGGTGTGCGGTAACGCCATGGTGGGACGGAGCATCCCACCGAGCGAAGCTTCCAACGTAATCAGGAATGGCGTATTCTCGCCACCAATCTTCGCCATCGCTGGCAACCCGGAGGCATGCTTTGAGCAGCTCACCTGCCCGTTGCCGATGGTCCGCGCACCGCCGCCCTCGTCGACATGCTGCGCTTACGATGCGGGCATGAACCGCTTCATACGCATACCCTTGTTTTCTACAGATGAACACCGCGCCGATGACGACGACACCGCACGAAAGGTGTTGGGGGGGATCAAGGCGACGCGGTGACGGCATAAAACGACGGGGCACCAAGAATCGCGGCACGCCCGCACACGTGCAATAGCGGTGTCGAGCGACGAAGCCGATGGTGGCGCCGCATTCAAATGGAGTTTTCGTTCCTCCGCCGCCTCCCCTCGCTTCGCCCAACCACGGGTGCCGCTAACATGGGCATCTTCGATGCAACGTGTCGGCCGCGGGCGACATTGCTGCTGATGGTCGAGCTCGAGCGGAAGTCAACCGTGGGGGAGTGTACCGCAAATGAAAGCGCAGATCAGCGATGAGTCTACTTTGTTCTTTTCGCTGATGGCTTGTGGGCATGAGTGTACTTCTGCTCTTCTAATGCAGGGAGTTGGCTCACAAGCTTGCAAGTGACGCCTAGCTAGATATAACAACTTTTGGTAGCTTTGGAAGTGTGCACACGTGAGGTGATGCATATATGGTGTGCATATGTTCGATCCTTACCTAGTGCTGATGTTCAAGAAACGAGATCCGATGGAACGAAGACCGAGATGTTTTAATTATTTGTAATATAATCCATGTGTTATAGTGCTCACTTCCCTTCGCTTCAATGTCTACCATTAATTTTTCGCCGCGGCCACGCAGCCATGGTCGGGCAGCGCGAGCACCCCGGCCCAAGATGGTTATAGTTAGCCGCCTGGGCCGAACTCTCCCTTCTTTCTTCCTTTCCACCACGAGGCTCGCTTCGCTTGAAGGCGCGCTATTCCTCAAGCCGCTGAGGTCACCTTTGGAACGCTGCCGTGTCCGCCGCTGTTCACACGCCGGCCGGCCGTGTTCGAGCTTAGCGTTCACCACGACGGCAACAACCCCTCTTGAAAACCGCTTACGCCGCACTCTGATGCCTCCATCCTGCCCATGTAACCCCCCCCCCCGTCCCGTGCCGGAGAGTGTCGCCCCTCGCCCGGCCGCGCCTTCCACCAACGCAACGCCGCCGAAGCCATGCAGAGGCGGAGCCCATTCATACCCGGCCATCCGATAGCATAGATAGGAATGCTAGGTTCTGGGGATCACGGTGTTCATCCTCCCGCCGCTAGAGACATCATCTCCCGCAGTGCCACGCCATGATGGACTTCTCCTCGAAGGGGTGATTCACCGCTGGGCGCTAAGTTTCTAAGACGAGGGAACAAGAGAACGAAATGATAGAAAAAGATTGACACGCATCATATTAATTAAACCGACATAAGGAAACAGCTTATAGCGAGCTAATAGCGGCTATAGCGAGCGGCTAAATTGTACTTTACATGAACAAATAGTGGCACCCCGCCGAAAGGCTATAGCGGGCTATTTAAAAACAGGTAGTGTACAGGCTCAAGAACTCTAATTTTCCTTTTTAATCTCTCTCGTCAAAACTTGTAACTAGTCTTTCTCCCTCATAGTAACTCCAAAATTGATGGTTTTTCTTTTCTAATTTTTTTTAAAATCATGTTATCGAAATGATTGTATTATTATTACTTGTATTACTATTTGTCATGTTTCATCAATAACATTTGAAATTTGAATTTCAAAATTACAACTTCAAACAACATTTTTGAGCATCTAATGATTTCACCGTAAGAAGTCATGAACATATAAAAGTTGTACAACTTCTTATGATGTACACCTTTACACTCGGTCATTTCTTCACCCGACGACGTCACGGTAAACATTGTTCACAAGATTTACACATCCACATATAGTTTATATGAAACTACGAGAGACATCTCTAAGATTTGGTGAACAATGTCTAACACTATGTCTGATGGGGAAACAACCAAATTAAAAATAAGAATTAGTGAACAGAGTGCCGAAAAAGTTGCTGCACTGCGGCAGGGAACTAGAGTCTGTAGTAGTGGGCGTCCGTCCTTTCGTTTTCGCCGGCCCGCCATGCCTCTACCGGGCTCTACTGCCGACATTTGTTGTGTGAGAAAATTACTCTGGTCGGGTCGGGCTTTTGTGAGAGAATGACGGAAATCCACGGTGGCGTGACGTGGGCCCCATTCTACAAATGAGGTGTGTAGGATACACAAAAGATTCACATGCAAGGGTTTGTATAGACGCCGCTTTGTGTAAGTATAGATGAGTTCAGAGGAAAGGCGCCGCCCCAATTTTTTCGCCGCAACGCTGGCCATGTCGCCATTGCGCCGAGTGCACCGCCGCCCGATCATTAAGGGCGTGTTTGGTTGCCTCGCAGCATCCCAGCCCGCTCGCATGGCCTCACCCGGCCAGGTTAATTTGGTCGCCAAATGCATGCAAACAGCCCTCCTCTTTGGTTGCTCGCATGAACCCAACCAAAGAAGCTAGAGCTATTGTTTGGTACACCATTTGTGTGAGATTTAAATTTGTGCATGCATGGTTGTTGTTTGTTGCCGCATACATGCTAGTTGCATCACATTCAAATTGTCACAAGCTACAAGCCGATCACAAATAAAAGTAACTAGTCTTTACCATAGCTTCCAAAACTAAAAACCCTATGACTACAACAATAATTAGGACTACTACAAGCACTAGTAAACACGCTATCCACCGATCTCCAACAAAGTTGGTTTACTGTGTGGATTAACAAGTGGTAGTAGAAGGTGGATCCACCCGGCCGGCCCAAGACTAGCCGCAAAAAGCTTGCTCGGCCTCCACTTTTTTGTGTTATATTTCCCGTGAGCAATTTCCCTCGAACCTATGTACTTGCTCGTGGTGCTTCTTTCCAAAGTTGAGTACACCCCTAGTTCCCTCGCCATGATGAACCACATACCATGCCATTGCTGCAAAAAGAAACAAATTGTAGGAAACATAACACAAAGATGGCTTATGTGTGCTCAGAGTTCATGTAGAAACATCATTGGCTAGGTCATGTGCTCAGATTATAGGAACAATGATCACAGCCCCAAGGCATGTGCTTAAAGTATAGGAAAACATCATTGTATATAGGGCATGTGCTCGATTTTTATGAAAAACATCACAGCAATAAGGCATATGTAACCCAAAGCTAGGGTTTCAAGAACAAGGAGAGAGGAAAAAAAATCAACTGAGAGAGAGGAGAGGGCTCAGATCCACTACTACAACACAAGAGAGAGAGAGAGAGAGGCCCTCGATCCACGATTCACAAAGCAAGAACAAATTGAGAGGGGAGAGAAAACCGACCGGGTGGCGAAGAACTTCGAAATGGCGGGAAAGAGCAGGAGGAGGGAGCGAGGGGGATATATAGGCGTAGATCGGGCGCCGAAGGGAGTGAGGAAACCCCTAGAGAGTTGTCATCTCCAAAGGCCGAATCGCCGAGCGAGCGCACGAGGGAGCACGGAGCGAGCCCGGCTCTGGGAGGAACGCCGTCCGCTCCTCCGAAAGCCCGGCCGTGGAGCACTTTTGCACGAAAAGGGAGCCCCTCGGGACGAGAGCGTAACCAAACATTGTGTCATCGCATCTACTTCCGAGCCCTGGCCGGGGTATATCCAGTGGCACCAAACACGCTAAAATCCCACGCTGCCTTCAGACTTAGCCTCCCGATTCCGCATCGGGTTTTAATCCTTCACCGCGATATCGCTGGGGTGGTCAACCCAAAGCGTGGACTGCTGAGCGATCGCATATGGAGACATGCTTGCAGAGGCTCTTACTCAAGAACTCCTCATTTTTCTTTTTAATCGGCCAAAAACTTGTAACTAGTCTTTTCCCCTCATAGTAACTCCAAATGTGATGCTTTTTTTTTCTATTTTTTTAAAGAATAATGTTGTATATATCAAGATATTGAGAACATTTTTGAAATTTGAATTTCAAAAATTACAACTTCTCGCATAACATTTTTGGTTCATCCAATGGATTTCAAAGCAGAAGAAGTCAAGCACGTAAAAGTTGTATAACTTCTAAAGATGTAGTACACCTTTTTGTATAACATTTAGCTTAGAGACGATATTGGGATATATATAGTTTCCCTCAAGAAAAGGCGCCTCTACCCATTTCCTTTTGACGCACCCACACTCCGCAGTGTCATGTCCGGCCACCGACCGCCGCCGAAGTTTCCAACTTTTGTTCACCTCCCCCGCCACGCCTGCAGCTTCCAACAAGAACCCTAATTTTTTCTTTAATCTATGGTCAAAAACTTGTATAACTTCCTTAAGATGTACATCTTTTATGTAGGTCATTTATTCATAATGATGTCGCCAGAACAATCGTCTACTAGATTTACACATGTCATAGAGTTTAGAAAGTAGAAGACAAATTTCTAAGATTCGTGAACAATGTCACTAGCACTATGTTCCGATGGGGAAACAACCAAAATAAGAATTGTAGAACTTTTGCTAAGTTGTGAAACTCTAGTTGAAAAACTTTTTTGCTTCACACATTATCTTGTAAAAGATAAACTATATAGATATAGGTCTCACTTCAAAAAAATTGGAAATTGAAATTTAATTTTTTTTAAGTGACGCTCTGATAGACAAACCACCAACATAATGATTGTAGTTCTCAAATATCCATGAAACTTTATATAGCTACAACATTTTTATTTGAGATCATCTTGTCATGGGAAAACATGTACGCTTTGAAAACATTTATCTTTACGCACGCCGCATTGGGATATAGTTCGGCTCCGGCCCATTTGGCTCCACACCTCCGCCGGAGGTGCGGCCATAAGCCGCCTATAACTCACGCCTCGCACCAGCCTCGCACCTCCGCATTATTGCCGGGCCGACGAAACCTCGCCGCACAAACGTGATTCTCCAGAGCCCCCACCAAAGCCTTCCCCGGCTGCGCCCGCCCATGGAAAACCTTCCGTGTGACATGCTTGTAGAGATTATTGACAGGTCGCCAAGGTCTCAAATAATCCCATGGAGGACCTCCACACCATGGGCCACCGTTTCACGATGAAAGCGGGCGGGCGGCGACCCCTCGGTGGGATCTGGCATCCCAATTAGACCGGTGCCGCATCGGCAGCGGGGCTAGTGGTCCGCATTTACTCGCCAAGTATCGCGAGAATCTTATCACTAAGCTCGCCGCCTGGGCAACCCTGAGAGCTAGCTTCAAAGCCGGCATGTATGCCGCCTTTCACTGAAGGCCGGCCGCACCGCCACGCCGCCGCCGAGAAGTCGCGGCTACCGAGCGCCGTGGCATGAAACCGCCAAGTATGTTCTTGCTCTTGTGCTCTACAGGCTAACACCGTAGCCGCGAATCGACGTTTACTATGCGCGCGGGGCGGGTGTTGCGTGAGATCGGCGTACCACCTAGCGACGGCTGGCCGACGTGACGCGAATCGGCAGAATCGGAACTCGCCGAACGGCCCCGGGCGACATGCATGGGATTTCTTGAGGAGCGATTTGATGACGGCACATATACCGCCAAATTGAGTAGAGAATACCGGCTCTCCAAAGACCACCGTGCCTCGCTATGACTCCGCATCGGCAGCACGGCGAAACTGCGCCGCCATCTACCTTTTATGGACATATTCATTTCAGATGTGGAGGATGTTCTCAAATGAGGAGTGTAGGATCCGGCAAGAGTGAAAAGTTTCTTCTCGTGGTGTTGTGTGGGCACTAAGAGCAAAGTTTTAAATTGGGATTGATCGATCTATCGATCACATGCATGATGAAAAAGTTGATGTTTTGTTAGTCATAACCATGCATATTTTCCAAAAGTGACGAAAAGGCCGGATTCCTAACAAATTTTTATTTTGGGGCCGATTCCCAAATTGAAAAAAATGGTGCCGCATTCCTAAGACAAACTTATTTTTCTGGCCAAATTCCTAATTCTCCCATAGTCCTATTAATACCCAAAACAATGTTTTGAAATTTCAAAATAGGCCCCTTTTACATTAACCGCGGGACCATGGTGTTCCGTGATCAACAACACTCTACATACCGCTAATTCTCGGATTCTTTATAGTGCTACTATATATGCCGCCTCAGCCTCTCGCCTCTCTTCCTTCTCCCATACTACACCTACTAGTACTCTTCTCACCTCTTCTCCGCCTCGACTGCGACTTTCCAAATTCATCTCAACCAAACCTGAGTAATGCAGCTTATCCTAAGACAGGGCCCGCCGCTTTCGCCTATCCTGGTGTGGTTTTATCACATCCATGCTAGATATGTTTTTTCATGTGGTTTTTGAAACAAAGTAAATATGTGTTTTTTCTTTTTTGGTGGTTGCGTATCTCGACGAGTCCCGGCCAAGGGATCTCACTTCATGTGGTTCCCCGGGTGTTGCCAAGGAGTGTGCCCAAAGAAAATGCCGAAAAAGAAGTACATCTCTTTGGTAAAATACAAATTGTGATCTCTCAAATACACTTTTTGAAGTTTTTTAGGTGGCTCTAAAAAGGTTTTGTTTTCTTTGTCTTCGTATATTTGTGTGATTCATGCTATAGCTGCATAAACTACAAAGACTCCACGCGAGATTATATAAAAGTATGGGTGCCGGAGGTCGCCGGGCCACTACTCCCCTCTCTGTCGCCGAGTCGAGCACGCCTCCGCTTGGCAAAGAAGCTTTTGGCTCCGCCTCCTCCCGCACCCCACTGTAGCGCAACCGTAGCTAGGAGCCACTTTTCTCTCTCCCTCCCTCTCCCCTCTCACCGACATTGGGCCATGTCGCTAGGGAGCCGGAGAAGCTCGATTTTGGGGTCCTCCCGCCTCGCTCTTGCGAGCTACAAGGTTTTCGTAGCTTAGGTCTTGCTTCCTTTTTGACAATGTTCGCTTGCTCTGCTTCATCTTGTTTCAGCATTTTGTTGTGTCTCACTGAATACTATTAAATCACCCTAAAATCAGCGTTAGCAAAACAACCTCGTTTCTCCGTAATGTTGTTATATTATCAAAAATTGTTAAAATTTGGAATGCCTCGCTCTCCAAGAATCATGATTGAACTCGTGATTGCTAGTTTGTGCATTGTGGCTCAACAAACGAATTCAAATTTTGATTTGTTCCGTGAAAGAGGCAAATTTTGGCCTTGTGTTGAAACAAATTTGGCATCGAACACTCTACCCTCATCTCTCTCTCTCTCTCTCGACGAAGAAGCACATCTTCTTTTCTTTTTTGGTGGTTGGGTGATCGGGGTCCACACGGAAGCACATCTTCTTGGGTAAGCACGAAATCTAGATTGTAGTGCATTATCCTTCCTTTTTTGAAGGGTTTTTCAATGGCTATAAAAGGTTTTGTTTTGTCTTGCATACTGCATGACTCATGCTATCTACTAGCTTGTACAATATTGCTCAATAATTTTCCGTCTTATACCTTTCAGATTCTTCCTAGGTACAAACACAAAGATCTACGACATTATAAAAGGAGGAGGAGCGAAGAAATGTCGCAAGAAAAGCACATCTTCTTAGCGGAGATCCTTTTACACCTCTCAACCTTCTTCTTGCATGCTATCGACGGCCTCGCCTTGCTTCCGCGTGGATTACGCTCACATATCATGCGCATGGCTAGAGCTTAAGGGGTGTTTGGATCCGCCCAACTTCGCTGCGTAAGATTAGGCATGCCACGCACTCAAAGCCAGTGTTGGTTCAACTTTCATGCGGTGGCCGCCACACCCCGCATGCTTCATGTTTTTCTATTTTTGCTCGTCGTTTAGTGTGTGGCGAGTGTGGCAAGTGTGGCGCGTTTTGCCGCCACGGGATGTGTGGCCGCCACACCACACGTGGTCGTGGCGCATATGGCAGGCCATCTGGGCTGGGAGACCTTACTGAGATTATAATCCTGCCAAGGGCGCAAGCGTCTCGGCCGGCCTTTTGTCTCTCCGCAGTGCGGGCGGAGGGAGGCCGCCTTCTAAACATGCCTACTGAATCTATATCGAACTGCAGATAAGTTGCAGGCATTGTGGCTCAAAACAATTCAGACTTGATTTGTTCGTAAAGAGGCAAATTTTGGCCTTGTGTTGAAACAAATTTGGCATCGAACACTCACCTCTCTCTCTCTCTCTCTCGACGATCGAGCAGCATGTGAAATGACTCCATGTGACCACGATGTACAATACCCACTGCGTTATCACGAGTTCGAGCATGTCATCATCATGATTACGATTCTAGACCGCCGTCATGTAGATGACCTGCGAGGATGGGCCGAACGGCGAGTTTTTATATTCCCAAAAGTTTTGACCCAAACCCTTTTCCAACAATACTACGGGGACTACATCCGTGCGGCAGAGACGGCCGGCCGCGAGGCCAACGTGAACGCTTCCGGTTCCTTATCGCAAAAGTGTCGGATTAATTATAGATGAGAGAGAGCATACACGGCGGGCCCCCTATTTTAAAATACCTAAAAATGTTTTAACCGACAAACCAAAAATCTAAATTAAATTCGATTACATGTGAAGGGCCGCAAGCGTCTCGGCGGTCTCCGTTGTCTCTACACTAGTCCGACAGAGGAGGCCTTCTAAACGGATGCTCCCTACTGAATGCATATCGAACCTGTATTGCTAGTTT